>CAJQUW010014087.1:0-547208 GCA_907163375.1 Prostheceraeus crozeri | reverse complement strand
GAGCTTGAACGGGGCTTAGGATGATTTAACCATGTATACTTTTTCATTTGGAAATAGTAGCACGCTTAGTCTAACTTGTAAATCTAAAAACATTTCATATGGACGATGATGGTAGATAAAATAGTGTCAAATAAATTAAGATAGCTTACACTTCTGATACAGGGATAGCAATCGACTGCGATCCATGTGTAAAGAGCTTGTTAGACTACGGAAGAGAGAAGTGTGTTATGTTGCGTGTGGCGCGTGAGTGTCCTCCCATTTCATTCCATTCATCAATTCGTCTCATTGATAGAGACAGGTAGAACTCATGGTTCTCATAACGTATGCAATGGAAAGTTTTTAGGCAACCTTCGACAGTTGGCTAAATGTCGCCCTGGCGCGAATGCATACTACGTTGAGACAGAGGCAATCACTTGCAAACATGACGCAGAGAGGTTTAACAAGATTGACCATTGCCGAATGTCCCTTGCGGTATACATAGCTACGGGTTTCACCGCCGCCCTTTACAGGAACGCCCGTCGAAAGGAAGTATTACACCGAACTGCATTTGCAACGTTCAAGTTGACTGATAGCAGATTCAACTTAATGATAGTATTCGCCAGTCCGAAGACTGCCCAGGGCAAACCGCGAGGAGGTTCTATCATGTCTTGCCCCATGGTGGCCCTTAAGAGAGCCGATGGTTCGTTCTCGGGGACGTGAATTTGACTATTGACTGGAATAGTCAATGGGTATGACGGTTAGGTTGTCGTATACCCTATACCGCCTAAGCCGTGCTGGTGCATCTGGCACCTTTCGGATGCGAGTGGTATTTGGAGTCCATACCTCATCCGTCCAAACGATCCTCTTGATCTTCCCCTTCTTCTCATCCTCCTCATCCCACTCGTCGAGGATGACGAACTCGGGAATGCCGTTGTCTTCATCAGTGAAGACGGGAATGTTGTCGGCAGATGTCGCTTCCATCGTGACTTCAAATTGAATGAGAAGCGCTACAATCTTCTGGCTTATATAGGGTTTTCAACAATGAATTGCTCAACAGCGAATCAGAATGCTTCAGGGATAGCAATCGACTGCATAATGTTCAAGTTGACTGATAGCAGATTCAACTTAATGATAGTATTCGCCAGTCCGAAGACTGCCCAGGGCAAACCGCGAGGAGGTTCTATCATGTCTTGCCCCATGGTGGCCCTTAAGAGAGCCGATGGTTCGTTCTCGGGAGTAACGTCATCTTACACCCTACCAATTCTGCTGAGAGAGTCTTTGACTCTCTCTTTGGTAGCACTGTCGACTTCCACACTAACTGGCACATGGCTAAAAAGTGGAATGTAGCGCCATTCCGTTGGATTGACAGCAGTTGCTGTCATCGGATTGCCAATCCGAGCAAGATTATGACAAACTCTGTCTTGCTCCTCTAGCCTGACAAACTCATCCAATTATTATATACCCTCTAATGACGAGCAACGTTCAAGTTGGGAGGATAGAGATCAATATGATTGTATTCGCCGTCGAAGAACTGCCCAGGGCAAACCGCGAGGAGGATCTATCATGTCTTGCCCCATAGTGGCCGATTATACGGTAGTGTGTTAGTAGATTTCAATCGCTGAAAAAGGGAAGATGAGAATCATTTCATTTGTCTCAATCAACGTTTATCATGGGACGCAATCATTGAAGGGGCATCTAATGATTACATTTCACTCTACTCCATATCATAAAGACTAACCTTTTTCGAATTGCTGAAGTAACTCTGACCTGGTCTTCCACACTAACTGGTACATGGCTAAAAAGTGGAATGTAGCGCCATTCCGTTGGATTGACAGCAGTTGCTGTCATCGGATTTCCAATCCGAGCAAGATTATTAAAAACTCTGTCTTGCTCCTCTAGCCTGGCAAACTCCTCAAATAAATTTCGCGGCCTTAACTGCGGTCCGCGAGGAGAGCTGACTTGACTGTTCGGCGTCTGCATGATTGAAATGAAATGAAATGAGAGGCAGTGGTTTATATACCCCTCTAATGCGACGCAACGTTCAAGTTGACTGATAGCAGATTCAACTTAATGATAGTATTCGCCAGTCCGAAGACTGCCCAGGGCAAAGCGCGTGGAGGCTCTATCATGTCTTGCCCCATAGTGGCCGATTATACGGTAGTGTGTTAGTAGATTTCAATCACTGAAAAAGGAAGATGAGAATCATTTCATTTGTCTCATCAACGTTTATCATGGGAGCAATCATTGAAGGGCATAATGAATTACATTTCACTCTACTCCATATCATAAAGACTAACCTTTGTCGAATGGCTGAAGTACTCTGACCTGGTGAGAGAAAGCGTCACGTTGAGTATGAAGTCGAACGCCCAACATGAGCAACGGCTCAGAGGTTTCGGTCTAACAAACGACGAACAACCCGTGCAACACAATCCCTCTACGGCAGTACCCGCCGTCCCGAAGGAACGCTCGAGCAAAGGAGGTATTACAGCGATGATGTGCTTTATGAGCAGAAGTGAATCTCTTGATAGCAAGAGACTATTCAACTAGATAGCAAGTCAAAACAACCTGATAGCAGGACAAATGTATAGTCAGTAATTTACACTTAGTGAGGAATGATAGATTTGAGTGTAGTGAGTGGCACTCGATCCCGTCGACAGCCCGAAGGCCTTGTACTGATCACTAGGGAAGTGAGAGATCTTCCCCGATACCCGCTATTTACAGCTTAAGACATCATTGTCACTGCCCCGAAGTGGTAACAGCAACGCCGAGTCAAAGGTAGTGAACAGTAGCTGGGATCTAACCCCTCAAAGCTGCCTCAGACTTAGTTAAATTTGAAATCTGATAGCAGATTTGAACTCAGCATACTTGAAAACCTTGAGGAAACATCCCAAGTTATTGCTTTGATCAGCTTGATAGCAAGCCGTAGAGAGCTTGATTCACCAGCGTTTTGCAATGGAGATGTTTAGAGGCCACCCATGACAAGATAGCTAAGACTCAACCGATTGGCGTTCAAAGTGCTACGTTGAGAGCTGTGTCAAATGCCCAACATGAGACATGAGTTGTCCCAGCGGTTACGGTCTCAAATATGACACATTCCCTTGCCACACTTATCACTACGGCATCGTCCGCCGTCCCGAAGGAACACCCTGTCAGTGGAATATTACAGCAAAACTCTCCGTGTCTTGCTCGCTTTCAGTGAAAAGCTGCTTATACCATGAGAAGACTGGCTCAGACATCATTAAAAATGCTTTCATTGACTTCAGCAGGGTCGAAAACCCCAGAAAACCTCCAAAACTAGTGAATTTAAATTTTTCAACTTTTTAGCACTACTTATGAAATTTTATAAGTAGTCCATCACTTAGGGCAGGTCAATAGCGACCGAACCTTTTTTGAATCAAGTCAAACGGACTTGTAGAAGCAAAGTTACAAGCCTTTAAAGTTTTGGAGTCTTTTATGGCCTGGAGACGAAGGCCATCTCCTGGCGAACCTCTAAGTCTGACGCCTTAGCTGATATCAGCAATGAAATTTTCTAAGTCGGTTTCCTACAGAAACCCGGAATTTGGAATGTCCGAAGCTATCATCGGAGCTCAGAGAGACGACCTACCTCTGACAATCGTTCTCCTCTAAATGACAAGTCTCTGTCGGTTCCCAGCTTATATAGTGTGTGGCGATCAGCTGATGACGTAATACCCATCATCCAAACACTAAAAACCCGTCTATCTCCGGTTCTAGTGCTCCGATTGAGCTGGAAATATACCATTTCCATGTAGAATTTGACGCTGAATCCGAATCTGGCCTCCGTTTTCCCATCCGATGCTTCGTTTTGGCTCTACAGTAGGCAGCCATCGCAAAAATTCTAACTGTCGTTTTTTCGAAAAATGTTGAAAGTTTTTCTCTCCGATTGACTTCAAAATCTCCGATTGACTTGAAACTTACCATGCTGATAGAGAATTTGACGCTGATTCCAAATCTGAAATCCGTTTTCCTATCCGATGCTTCGTTTTGAAGCTAGAGCCCAAAACGTCCCAAATTCTAACTCTGTCGTTTTTCGCCAATGTCCCAAAATCTTAAATGGCGTCTCACATCTAAACGAAGACAGATAGGAACAAGCCGATTCTTTCACTGAATTTGTCTCACTCTTAGCTTTCAAACGAGCTATGGCACGACAAAATCCGTCCACTGGAAGCCAAAATCGAAGCGAGCTGTCCAGAGGGGGGGGGGACGTCAGCGAAAATTTTTTCTCGCCGATTGACTTGAAACTCACCATACAGATAGAGAGTTTGACGCTGAATCCGAATCTGGCCTCCATTTTCCCATCCGATGCTTCGTTTTGAAGCTACAGCCCAAAACGTCCCAAATTCTAACTCTGTCGTTTTTTCGAAAAATGTTGAAAATTTTTTCTCGCCGATTGCCTTGAAACTCACCATACAGATAGAGAATTTCACGCTGATTCCAAATCTGAAATCCGTTTTCTCATCCGATGGTTCGTTTTGGCGCTACACACCAAAACGTCCCAAATTCTAACTCTGTCGTTTTTCGCCAATGTCCCAAAATCTTAAATGGCGTCTCACATCTAAACGAAGACAGATAGGAACAAGCCGATTCTTTCAGTGAATTTGTCTCACTCTTAGCTTTCAAACGAGCTATGGCACGACAAAATCCGTCCACTGGAAGCCAAAATCGAAGCAAGCTGTCCAGAGGGGGGGGTGGGGGGGAGTCAGCGAAATTTTTCTCTCCGATTGACATGAAACTCACCATACCGATAGAGAATTTCACGCTGATTCCAAATCTGAAATCCGTTTTCCCATCCGATGCTTCGTTTTGAAGCTAGAGCCCAAAACGTCCCAAATTCTAACTCTGTCGTTTTTCACCAATGTCCCAAAATCTTAAATGGCGTCTCACATCTAAACGAAGACAGATAGGAACAAGCCGATTCTTTCAGTGAATTTGTCTCACTCTTAGCTTTCAAACGAGCTATGGCACGACAAAATCCGTCCACTGGAAGCCAAAATCGAAGCGAGCTGTCCAGAGAGGGGGGGACGTCAGCGAAAATTTTTTCTCTCCGATTGACTTGAAACTCACCATACCGATGCAGAATTTCACGCTGAATCCGAATCTGGCCTCCGTTTTCTCATCCGATGGTTTGTTTTGGCGCTACACACCAAAACGTCCCAAATTCTAACTCTGTTAAAATTTTGAAGAAAAATTTTTTCTCGCCGATTGCCTTGAAACTCACCATACCGATGCAGAATTTTACGCTGAATCCGAATCTGGCAGCCATTTCACCATCCACGATAACCTAGACGGTCGCCCACGTCAACCTAGACGGTCGCCCACGTCAACCTAGACGGTCGCCCACGTTAACCTGACGGTCGCCCACGTCAACCAGGCGGTCGGACCAACTCACCCGAGTCTCACACTCTGTCGTTGCAGAGGGGGGGGAGTCAGACCCGAAGCACCACGGCGGCCGACCACGACACTCTGTCGTTCCAGAGGGGGGGGAGGGGGGGCGCGCTGTGTTTATTATGGACCTTTTATTACTACTACTCTTTTTAAGCATACATAGCAAATTAGACGGCTTTACTTCTGCAATTAGGGCCGTCTCGCTTGGAATTGGAGATAAGCTTTCATAGAAAAACGACAGATTGGAACATTGGCTGATAAACCTAGGTCTACTAACTCAGTAACAATTGTAGCATCACTGGTCTCATTACGATGCATTAGTCATGTTATTTATGATAAGTTGATGTACATATTTCCGCCACTACAGTTTAATATCCTATAGCGTACGGTGATTGCATTTACTTGCTTCCAATGCTTTTTCTTCTCTCCTATCTAGTGATCACACAGTGGTAGTGATGAAACATCAAATAAAATGAAGGATATCTCTGCCTCAATTCAATTTCTATGACAGTTGCACTGATGAGATAGTACACCACATGGATATTTTGAATAACTGAACTTTCATAGATTCTCGATATTCAGAGAGAATTGGAAAAACACCGCTTTCAAATGAAAAACACGCTTTAAATTAGATGGCACTCACACTTAAAAAATGAAGCACGAAGACCATCGATTATCTTTAAGTATAAGAGTAAAATGCAGTACTCTGCTTGATACGTAGAAACTGTACGTTCTAAAGGAGCAGATTATTTTACTTACAAACAAGCCATGTATTTTGATAGGAGTATCCATGCAATGCATCAAATACATAAACAGTTTATTACCTGGGACGCCTAGATATCCTACTAAAGTGATTGGAGCTGGAAGCTTGACGAACGTTGATAAAACTGTATGGGCCACTTTTATTATACAGATTGTTTCATAAAAAAGGGATCACCCTTAAACATCGCCTTAACTTCAACTCTGTCTAACTCCGCCAAACTTGAACGAATTTCTCTGAAATTTGGAAGATATGTCAGTTGTGCTTACTAATGTCATTGTTGGAAATTTCAAGCATGAATATTGAGTAGTTTTCCTGTTATAGATAAAAAAGTAGTAGATAATTTGGACTTCATTTAGCAATGTTACACAAAATCATACCTCACTCTTATAAAATTACATTTGTTTCCTTTGTTATGTAATATGTTGTTCTACAAGCCAAAAGCTATCAACCAAAACAAAAATAAAGAAAATCGGTCAATCAGAGCCAGTATAGCACCATTATTCATCAACAATAATGTAACTGCTACATGTGATTAACTGGACTTCATGTTCCATAGCTTCCTGACTTCGTTGCGGTGGTGTTGGCAGCACTCCTGATTGCTTTCAGCTAGAAATCTATCTCTTACCGGTTGAAAACAATACAAAGCACAAATGAACAATAACGAAATCGCATTCACAAAAGGCAAAGTGTCAGCCTTGCTAAAACTAGGGTTTTCTTTGCGAGCTACAAGCAAGCGACTAAATGTCCCTTACACAAATGTGCATCGGTGGCATAATGATGATTTTCGACTCTGTCGTAAAGAGGGCTCTGGCCGTCCACGCAAAACGTGTCACAGGAGTAGTAGAGTCAACTTATGCAAGTCTCAATTAGGGCTTAGGACATTATCTTGGCCAGCTCGTTCTCCTGATCTGTATATATAATCCCATAGAAAATGCATGGAGTATTCTAAAACGTAACGTTCGTCGTTCACTGCTACCTACAGATGGCGTATCACAACTTACGTCACTGTTAAAAAGAGAGTGGAGAAAGTTAGATCAGTCAAAAATCAACGATATCATCGAATCAATGCCTAGACGAATTGGTAATGTCATTGACAATAAGTTAGGGCTACAAAATATTAGCTTCTTAAGAACCGTTACTGTATCATAGCTTATCAGATTATATAAGGACATTTAAATATATTAGGGACATGAAATAACATGAAAAATGCTTTCTGTATCATACTTATGTTTTATTTAGTCAAATTTTAGGATGATCTACTTTTTATGAAACGGACTGTATTTACACTTATATTTCATTTATGAGATGAACCGATAAATCAGAAAGCTCAGTTTTCAAAACTGTGACACACATTTTAATTTTCCGGCTATCATTGTCAAAATTCATTATACAGATTTTTGAATTTATTTCTTCATTCACATCTATGTAGTTGCGCTGCACTTTCTATTTACAGATTTTATCATAAGCCAACGAAATTCTCAACAGGCTTATTTGCACTAAATTGGATTAATTGGTTTAGAAAACCTGGCCTACGCTATCCTATCCATGATAGTCGAATTTCCACTAACTCTAACCTTTATAAAAATATGTGTTCCTGATATCACTATCTCAGAGGTCACTAATCACATGAAATTGTAAATTTTGAGTTTATTTCCCCACTCGTCAGCTATTTATTCGAACTTGCTTCCAAAGATTCCTTAATGTGCTGTGATGAAAAGGATTAGACGATGAGTGCTGTTGACGTTAATTTCAGCGTTTATAATGTAGAGAATTTCCATGGAGAAGCTTCTAATTTTCAGAGTTTCCAAAAAAATGAGAGAAGGTGACGATTTCGTTGGATAAGTCATAACACGTATATTGTAGCATGACATATCAGTCAACAAATTTTCTTGCATCAGTTTAAAAAATCATTACATGTAATAACGTACATTCAGCCTTGACTTTTTATAATTGAGGTCTGGTCGTTGACTTCTACAACCGAGTCAGACCTTGTCACTCCATTTTCGTTGTCCATATATTCCTCCTTTAATGGCTGTTCGCATCGAATGGTACTCTTCCACATTCCATAAAACAAATATATGATTACACCAATTAGTATCCAGATTCCAACGCGCATCCATGAATCACCAGGAAGCTTGATGATCACAGCGATGTTCAAGAAGATACATAATAGAGGTAGATATGGCACATGAGGTACCTGCAAATGCAAACTAGTTATTAACCTCTTATTCAGTCGTCATAACGCATGCATCTACTGATGCATAAACAAATAGGCCTATATCTGCATTTACTCGTAAATCGGAAAATTTGTCAAGTGTACATTATTAGTAATGGAAAGTACAACCTTCTACAGAGGCCGCAGCCAACCGCCAAATCACATTTAAGGTAGCTGTGTCGGTCAAAAGTTACTTCCTACATGTATAAATAGTACTCGATCCAAGCGAAATGTTGGTGCCTAAAGGGGCATGAAGAGTCGGCAGTAGCTGAGTTGTGCCTGACGAAACACATCGAATGTTGCACCATATGAATTTCGGTTGAAGACATTTTGTGAATGTGTTCAATGTACCACCAACCAAGTCCGAAAAGCCATTTCTAACTTTCGTCCCGGATCGGCTGGCGGCCCAGACTTGCTAGAACCTCAGCATTTAAAGGACATGCTGGCTAAATCTGTTGGAGAACCTGCGAATCGCCTCCTGACTGCACTGACTAATTTGTGCAATCTAATGCTGCGTGGCGAGGTGCCTCAAGAAGTAATTTCATATATGTATGGGGCGTCTCTTTTTGCCTTGTCGAAGACAAATGACGACATCCGCCCCATTGCTGTCGGAAATGTGTATCGCAGAATAGCAAGCAAGTTGGCAGCCAGAAATGGTATTCATGCTGTTGGCAAGGATTTCCTTCCCCATCAACAAGGCGTGAGTGCCTCTAACGGAGCTGAAACCATTGTCCACTTGGTTCACCAATATTTGGATTCAAGACTTTCTAAAAACGAAAACTTTGTTATGTTTTAGATTTTAAAAATGCGTTCAATACTGTTCGCAGAGATTTTGTTTTGAATTGTATCAAGTCTGAAACTCCAAATTTATTTGCTTTTGCTTGGCAGTTGTATGGAAGCCCATCAACCTTGTTTTATGAAGATCTTGAAGTCCCTTCTGTTGAGGGAGTTCAACAAGGTGACCCCATTGGTCCCTTCTTTTTCTCCTTGGCGCTCCACGATATGGTAAAGCAGTTGAAAAGTGACATTAACTGTTGGTATTTTGATGATGGATGCATTGCTGGTTCCATGACAGACGTGATAGACGATTTGAAGACAATTTTAGATAGCCAAAATCAGCTTGGCGTGAAGCTGAATTTTTCTAAATGTGAGTTGCATGATCCGTTCTGTCTTTTTGAGAATAATTCATCTGCTTTATTCGAACACGTGAAGGCAATTGACAAGTCAAGTTTGTCACTTCTGGGATCTCCTCTTTTTTCGGAGGCTGCAGAAGAAGTTTTCAATGACAAGTTGCATTGTTTGAGCAACTTGATACATCGTATCTGTGATATGGAAGCACATGAAAGTTTTTATCTTCTGCGAAATTGTTTTAGCATACCAAAATTTTTGTACCTGTTGCGAACTTTTCCTTTTTACCGTTTCCCGCAAATTTTTATAAAGTTCGATGACTTACAGAGACTCTCTTTGGAGGAAATTTTGAATTGTTCTCTTTCACCTGCTTCACATCAACAGGCCTTTCTTCCTGTTGCCGATGGTGGCCTTGGTCTACGTCGAGCCACAGATCTGTCTCTACCAGCCTACCTGGCTTCGTCATACAGCGTCGCCGAGTCCAAATCTACCATCCTAGGCCCACTCGACGATGCAGTTGATACGAATCTCCAGGA
Source organism: Prostheceraeus crozeri (assembly GCA_907163375.1). Classification (NCBI taxonomy): domain Eukaryota; kingdom Metazoa; phylum Platyhelminthes; order Polycladida; family Euryleptidae; genus Prostheceraeus; species Prostheceraeus crozeri. Next base: position 537,184 of record CAJQUW010014087.1, on the reverse strand, counting down.
GGCCATAGAGCAATGGGAAAGGAAGTGTCCAAACGCCTTGCAGCCGTCCGATGATAATCGGAAAAGACAGAAGTGCTGGGACTCTCCAATCGTGAAGCTGGAGGTTGAGAATCTGGTTAACGCCGACCTACCTGCGAAATCAAGAAGCCGATTGTTGGCAGTCTCATCATCTGACTCTGGGGCTTGGTTAATGGCGGTCCCTATTCAGTCACTTGGCCTAAAGCTCCAAAACGAGCAGTTGCGAATCGCGGTGGCTCTTCGGCTTGGAGCACCAGTTTGTGTTCCACATGTGTGCAAATGTGGAGCTAAGGTGGACAAGTACGGGACTCATGGCTTAAGTTGTCGGTTTAATGCAGGACGTTTGGCACGACATCACGAGGCGAACGATATCATCAGAAGAGCATTGGTCTCCGCCGGGATCCCCGCTGTCCTCGAACCTGTGGGACTGAGCCGGGAGGACGGCAAGCGCCCAGATGGGGCTACACTGATCCCATGTAGCCACGGTCGCCCATTGGTGTGGGATTTTACGTGTGTTGACACGCTCGCTGACAGCAACATTCAGCTCTCATGCCAAGGCATCGGAAGAGTGGCAATGTACGCTGAAACGAAGAAGAGAAGGAAGTACGAATGCTTGAGTCACTCCAATATATTCTGTCCTGTGGCAATCGAAACATTTGGAGCATGGGGAATGGATGCAAGGGCAATGATCGGAATAATTGGGAGGAGGATTCAAGAGACGAACGGCGACCCTCGATCCACTGCCTTCTTGAAGCAAAGACTTAGTCTTTCCATCCAAAGAGGAAACGCGATCAGTGTGACTTCCTGCTTCACCGCATCCAAAGAACTATCCGAAGTGAATTACTTGTAAAGTTTTCTTCTAGTGTCTCGTCCTTTGTATGCTATGTTTCCTTTTTATCGTTGTATTTTCTTCTTGTCTATTTACGAATCAAATATATTCTCTAAGTCAACATTTTGTGAATTGAGATATAGCCTGTTAGCCGATGAAATCAAATTTATGTTTGAATAAATGTTTGTCCCAAATATTTACATTTGCATTTGAATGTTTCTTCTTGCTTCTCATTTTCCTGTTATGAATGCAATTTTATCCAATGATTTGCCGGAAGCCGAGGAGCTACTGCATTAATTGCTCAATATTTTCAAATGCAATTAATACAAAGTATATCTACAGCTCAAGGCAGGAGCGGTATTCATCATTTTTCATAGTATTTATCAGACTGTACCGGTCACTTACCAAACTACATTCACTTAGGAAATAAACAAAAATTTGACTATTTCTTCGACTGGAAGTTGTTTTCTCATCACGGATCATCAAAGACTGCTATTGATAATAGGAAAAAATTACAAATCAATCATGGCGGCACTCTGATGCAAGAAAAAAATAAGATGTCATTCAAAAATCTTCAAATTTCACATGGGATGCTTTCATAATCAGAGGGAAAAAATAGGACAAAAATGATATGTTATGTAATAGAACCCATCATACTTCCAGCATCCACTCATCATATGCTGTTCAATCATTTCAAACTGAAACAGATCAATGAATGATTGTTCAATTGGTTATCAATAAGAAAATGAAGCATTTCCAGATTCGAGACGAATATTATCACGTATTCAGTGGGCAATAATTGGTAAATGCTTTCATAGGAATAAGATCATAATATATACCGCTGACATGAATCGGATAGAAAATGAGGCGGTCAATAGTTGTCTTTTTAGTACCCGGTACCTTAATAATCAACTTATTTCTATGTAATGGGAACAGCGAGCTTTACGTAGGCTATCATTGGAGTTGGGTCGTTGCCTGAACATCCCTTAGCTTTTTCTGACAATTGTTGTCTGAAACTCTTTAGAAAACTTACTTCTGATGAACATCATCTTCTTCGAGAAATTTTTGATGTCAAGGGTCAAACAGGTATTGCCACCCGTTCTAGATGTGAGCTGCGCCCTCCTTTTTCTGAAACTTCGAGATTTGGAGACTCATTCATTCGTGTTTGTCGATAGTTTTTCTCAGTTTTTATCTCCTTGAACCATTGCTCCTTCTTGTATCGTCTACTTATTGTCATCGTCTAATTGTAACGTTCACCGCATCTGTCATGGAAGTGAACTCAATAAGGCTATCATTATTATGTCAAATTAGCTACCAACATTCTAACCATAGAAATGGACCTTCATGTGTATCTGTCTTCCAAACGTCTGCGGACAACTACTTTGTTTTTCGCTGCTTCATAGTTTAGACGCATCTATTCAGTCCCTTCCATTAAGTAAAAGATAATGGATGATTTTGAGGTAATTATAAAATGTAGTAACCGAAGGATGTTAGGCCTGAGGGCAATAAGTTCTATATGTCCGAAATATATCATCTATTAATGGATAGAGGATAGCTTTGCGATTCTCTGGGATATAGAGAGGGAAATTATTTGATGAATCCCGAGGGCTTTAGCCCGAGGGATATATCAAATAATTTCACGAGCTATGTCAGAGAATCGCATAGCTATCCTCTATCCGTTATAAAGGATGCCAGATTATTAGGACCACAGATATCCGCGATGAAATCCCTCTCTATCAAGATTTTCCTTGGGAACAAATTTTATCAGATATAGAAGGGATTCTTAAATACGATTCTACAACTATGTAATAACTTTATTATCTGTTATAATGCATAGGCTACTGTAGATATATTTCAGATGAGCTTAAATTTCCATAAAGTGTACCAGATTATTACATAGTTGTGGAATCGCATTTCAGAATCTCTTCTATATCTAATAAAGTTTGGTCTCAGGGAACATTTTGGTAGAGAGGGATTCTATCGCGGATATCCATGGTCCTAATAATCTGGCCATAGACTTCTAAATCTCTCTGGACAGGTAGGTTATCAAAATTTGAAATCATTCTATACATGGTCAGGCCAACTATTACTGTACTCCATTACTAGCATCCTGTACGATTCATTCCAGCACAAAGATGCCTAACAAATGTGTCGCTGTTGGTTGTTATCCTAAGCGCAGCGAGAATGCAACATATCACCGCTTTCCTCTACAGAATAAAGAACTTTTGAATTTGAGGTTGAAACGTGTGAATAGGAAAGATTTTATTCTAACAAAACACTCCGTCTTGTGTTCCTATCACTTCAGCGAATCTGACTTCAGCACTACCACGAAGGACACTAATAATTATCGAAAGCAAAGGATATCAGGAACATTGAAGAAGCACTGTCTAAAATAAGGAGCAGTGCCATCAAAATTCCCCAATCTGCCAAGATACTTATCCACAGAAGTTCCAAAGCCACGATCCGGTATGGCCACTTCTTCCAAGCGTCATGAGCGTGACGTCTTGGCGATGGAAACACGTTCGGAGGGAGTGATAAAACATCTTGTTATGATGATTTTTTGTCAAACATCTACAAAGAAAGTACCACTCCATCTGGGTTTGTCATATTTGAAAACGATAATGGAATAAACATGACAATCATGAGTAAAACCCTTCCCTTCACTGTCATTGCATCATCGACGGTTGACAAATGTATGAATGTTCTTGTCTATCACAAAGAAAAATCAATTCCACATAGTTCGTATTATCATATTATGCAGAAACAATCAAAAATTTCAATGATCTCCCAAGTTCTCAATCTGATGGCATTTGTAAAATCTCTGGATGATCAACCCTCTATAATGGATCATAAAGGTGCAACAATTGAATGCTTGAATTCACACCTAGATAGTGGAATAGAAGATGATGCAGAGAACATGCGAATTGCCTTTCTGAAAGAGCAGTTGGAATTATCGTGTCACTCGAAATTTGAAAGACTCTATACCTGAATTGACTGTGATCTTTTATATATTGTACGCATCAAGTTCATCGGCTTACCAACTCCTACTTGATCAGAGAGTTTTGTCTTCCGTCTATTTTGACTCTACGCAAGATTACAAGACGAACTGATTTAGACACTGGATTGGATAATACAGTATACTTGAAGATGCGAATATCTAAGCTAGGTATTTTTGAAACCAATGTCTCTTTGATTATGGATGAAATTTACCTTGGAAAAAGAGCTGAATACGTTATGTCAGTAAAAAGTAAGTAAGTAAGTAAGCGTTTTATTTCAAGTTGAATGAAAATCAAGACAGTCATATACACAAATCATATACACATTACATAGTCATATCACAAATTTTCACATACACAAGTAAAGAAGACCGAAAAATAAATGCATACAAACTGAGGTCATTTTACATCTACATATCATTTAAAATATCGTTAAAGTGTACACACAGTTGCTGAAGTAAAAATGGGAAAAAAGATCTGGCATATTTTTCAGTACGGATACATGGGAAAACGAATCTGTTCGACCGTTGAGATCTTTCAGGCAGAAGGTCTCTCAAGATGTGATTTTGGTCGTTTTCAATCTGTCTGAAAAGTTTCAAAGAATGTTGCAATCGTCTATGTATAGTATCGTCACACTTACTACACTTTGAAACACCATCATAAATTATACGATGTGCTCGGTTTTCAATAGTTGAAAGTATTTTACAATGCTTTTTATAGAGCCCAACAAATGTTTCACATGTGTAGTCTAAAACAGGGCGGATAATGGCTACATATACATCATGCAATTGATTTGCAGAAATAAGTGACTTTAAACGTCTGATGATATGCAAGCGTCTGCTACACTTTATTCGCAAATAATCTACGTGGTCGTCCCAAGTCAACTTATTATTCATACAGACTCCGAGATACTTGATGGACTTCACGTAGTTTACAGAGAAAGAAAAATTGTCTAAGGAAACAGGAGATCGAGAAACAATCATCACATTAGACTTTTTTGTATTTAGTCTCAAAAAGTTTTTTGCGCACCACAATTCAACATTCTCTATTTCACGATTAACCGTAGAGCGAATGTCATCAACATCGTTTTTTTGGTAAAGGAATGATTACACTTATATCATCAGCATATTTAAGCATTACATTATTCACTGAGGTACTATGTAAGTCACTAACATATAGGCAAAAAAGAAAAGGGGCTAAAACGGATCATTGTGGTACTCCGCAAGTAATGCTCACAGATCGGGAATACACATCCTTTAACTTCAGGAAAGTGGTTCTATTTTCACAGAATGATTTCAACCATATAATGAGCTCGATAGGGAAATTCAAAGTCTGCAATTTCTCAAATAACACATTGTAATTTACACAATCGAACGCCTTTGACAAATCACAGCTCAAGACTGCGCAACCAAAATTCTGCCTTTCATCGATGATGCGTAATGATGTATCTAGTAACTTCAAAATGGCTGTTGTAGTCGAGGCACCTTTCCTGAAACCATGCTGTTCGAGGCCATAATTTATATAGAACATGTCTGCAAAACGATTGAGTACAATTCGTTCCAAAATCTTCTCTAGAGGAGGAAAGATCGAGATGTATCGCAGATTGTTTATATCAGGCGGTTGACTTTTAGGTATTGGGACTGTGACACTAATTTTCCAACTCGCAGGAAAAGTCAATGTTGACAGTGAGCAATTAAATATATGTGTTAACGGTTCAGAAATAACGTCCGCCAGAAATCTATAAATTCTAGTCGGAACTAGACCAAACCCGGATGATTTTTTGAGAGGCATATTGCACAGCGGTATCAATGAATCGATTAAGATTATTTTTAGGGAATGGGCTTGATAATGAGTCTGCCATTTTATCAAGAAGTTGAATGATACTTCCATTTTCTTCAATTAGTGTAGTCCAATTATCCACCGTGCTATTTTTGCCATCGTTCTTGTGTTTCGCTACGACTTTCCATAGACCTTGTGAGGAGCTGTTCATAATCTTGTTTGCCCAAATTTGTTTTGCAGTTAAAATTTCTTGCTTTACTTTCATTTTCAATTCATTATATCTGTTCCAATTTCTTGTTCTATAGGCATTCCATTTCTCATTGATTAGGTATTTAGTCAATGGGGTCATCCATTCTTTGTCGTTCTGGGTTATTATCACATCAACAGAAGGGATGTAAGTATTAATGAAATATATTAGATGTTCCTGGAAATAGTGAGCTTTTGTATTAACATTGTCTGATTTCTGTAATAGTCCCATCCAGTCAAAGTTGCATACTTGGAAAAATAAAGCATCTAGGTTCGATTGTCTGAAATCATAAAGCTTGTGAGACTGCACATTTATCTCATTAGGCTTCGAAAGATAACATTTTGAAGGATAACAAGTTAACACTAGATGATCAGAATTTCACAGTGGGGCATTGTACTGTACGTTTTTGGCATCATATACTTGAGATATGTCATTTGAGATCAGCAGGTGGTCTAAGATAGCGTTTTGCCCAGTCGGATTGATGATTATATCGCACATATCCATATCAGAACAAAACCTTGTCACATCAAAAGAGTTCAAATCACCAGCCAATATTAAATGATAATGAGGCTTAGTTACACAAAAGTCGTCAATCAACTTCACTAGATCGTTGTATATGTCATTCAGTTTTGATGCGTTTAAACTTGGTGGGATGTACAAGCATAATAAACATAACTTGAACGAGGAAATATCAATAATCAGATATTCAGATTCATTTGGTAAATGGTACGATTCAGAAATATTAGAGAATGAAATCTTCGATCTGAGAAACACTGCAACTCCACCACCTCTTCGGCAGGATCGGTCACTCCGACATGAAGTATATCCTGGAATATTGATCAGATCTGAATTTATTAGACTGCTCAGCCAGGTTTCTGTCACACAGATTATATCGGGAGATTTTAGAGAAGCAACAAGTTTCAGTTCGTCAATTTTTGGTAGTAAAGAACGTGCATTCAGTAACATAACAGTAGGATATGTTGAATCCTGTAAAACCTTTACCGAAAATTTGCATTGGGATCTATCGTTACAACTTTGTTATTGCGGATGGTAACTTTTTCGCCAAGATCACGCCTTACTTTCAATTCTTTTCTCAATAAAATATTTCTGTCCCTTTCCATTTTTGTATAGTCAGGATTTATGAACACTTTTGAATATTGAGGAAAGTCTTTAAGACTTCTCGCCTTTCGGAGAAGAGCAGTGCGTTTATTTTCATCGACACATTTAAATCTGAGAAGTCGAGGTTTATCAGTATCAGATTTTCGTCCAATGCGATTTGAAGATTCCACCTCAATATTATCCATTTCAAGAGCGTTACATAAATCGTTAATGGCTTCATTGTCTTGTTTTATTCTAGATTCAAGACTACCAGTATTAGGTTCAGGAAGACCAGTCACAATTAGGAAATTTCTTCTGTTCAGTCTTTCCTGCAGCTCGCTAAACATATCCTCACACGAACCGTTTATGGCATTTTTCATTTGTTCATATTCATCTTGTAGCTTGTCATGTTTCTTTTGCAGATCTTCGTGCTGTTTGATGAGCAGATTAAACTTTTCAGTCAGAGGACAAATATATTTTTGAAGTTGATTCTCAATAACCGCTGAAATAAGTAGTAACCCCGTGCCAAAAACAAGTCCAGTGCGGTGCAGTGATGAGTCATCGATGAGTCATCATGCTGACTCAGCCCCCCCTCTGGCAGGAAGGTGAGGGAGATGGCCAAGGATGTGCTGGGAGGAATGGGTCCGAGAGGAAGAAACTGTTCCCTCCCCCCCCCTCTGGAAGGAAGGAAGGAAGGAGAAGTGATGAGGCAAGGGGTGGGAAGGAAGGTGATGTGTGAAGAATAGAGTGAGGAAAGGGCGGGTGTTGGTGGTGTTGGGATGAGAAAAGTTGGAAATCGACAGGAAGGAGGCCTCGGATGAGAAAACGGAGGCTAGATTCGGAATTTTTGGCCGATTTTGGGTTAGGAAGGATGTTTCCATCGACATTGGAGAGAAAAAGTTTTCAGGACGCCCCCCCCCCTCCTGCCAAACTTCCAACTTTTGTGTGAGAGATCGTAGAAAGTCGTGCAATAGCTCATTTGAAAGCTAAGAGTGAGACAAATGCAGTGGAAAGCTCAGTTTGGACTAATTTTCTTGGGTTTAGGGAGGAAAATGGCAGGAAACCGTCAGAGTTGGAAAAGGCAGGTTTTGGAGGTTTTGGGATGAGAAAAGTCGTTTTTCGGGCAGAATGAGGCCTCGGATGAGAAAAACGGAGGCCAGATTCGGAATTTTTGGCCGATTTTGGGTTAGGAAGGATGTTTCCAGCGACATTGGAGAGAAAAAGTTTTGAGGACGACCCCCCCCCCTCCTGCCAAACTTCCAACTTTGGTGTGAGAGATCGTAGAAAGTCGTGCAATAGCTCATTTGAAAGCTAAAAGTGAGAAAAATGCAGGGGAAAGCTCAGTTTGGACTAATTTTCTTGGGTTTTGGGAGGAAAATGGCAGGAAACCGTCAGAGTTGAAAAAGGCAGGTGTTGGAGGTTTTGGGATGAGAAAAGTCGTTTTTCGGGCAGAAGGAGACCTCGGAAGGGAAAACGGAGTGCAAATTCGGACGTTTTGGTCAATGTTGGGTCTAGGAACTTCTTCCCAACTCAATCGGAGAGAAAAAGTTCTGAGCCCCCCCCCCCCCTCGGAAACGATCTTCCAACTTTGGTTGTAGACATCGTACAAAGTCGTGCAATAGCTCATTTGAAAGCTAAAAGTGAGAAAAATGTAGTGGAAAGCTCAGTTTGGACTAATTTTCTTGGGTTTAGGGAGGAAAATGGCAGGAAAACGTCAGAGTTGGAAAAGTCAGGTTTTGGAGGTTTTGGGATGAGAAAAGTCGTTTTTCGGGCAGAAGGAGACCCCGGATGGGAAAATGGAGTGCAAATTCGGAATTTTTGGCCAATTTTGGGTTAGGAAGGATGTTTCCAGCGACATTGGAGAGAAAAAGTTTTGAGGACGTCCCCCCCCCTCCTGCCAAACTTCCAACTTTGGTGTGAGAGATCGTAGAAAGTCGTGCAATAGCTCGTTTGAAAGCTGGGAGTGAGGCAAATTCAGTGGAAAACATGGCTTGTTCGTATCTGCCTTCGTTTAGAGGTGAGACGTCATTGAAAATTTGGGACCTTGGCGAAAAACGACAGAGTTAGAATGTTTATGAAAATCGCTCTAGCGGGTGAAGCAAGCCTCAGACGGAAAAACAGAGACCGGATTTGGAATCAGCGTCAAATTCTGCTTCGGCATGCTAAATTTGAAAGCCATCGTAGAGAAAAAAATTTTTCTTCATTTTTCCGAAAAACGACTAAGTTAGATTTTTGCGATGGCTGTGGGCTGTAAAGCCAAAACGAAGCATCGGATGGGAAAATGGAGGGCAGATTCGGATTCAGCGTCAAATTCTACATGGAAATGGCGTATTTCCAGCTCAATCGGAGTACTAGAATCAGAGATAGACGGGTTTTTAGTGTTTGGATGATGGGTATTACGTCATCAGCTGATCGCCACAAACTACATAAGTGGAAACTCGGCTTGTGGAAATCAGTTCTCCTCCCGACTGGGTTGGGGTAGGTGAACTCTGGAGCTCCGATGATAGCATTGGAAATCTGAAAAACCAGGTTTCTGTAAGAAACCGACTTAGAAAATTTCATTGCTGAAGTCAGCTAAAGGGGCTTTCACAATAGTCGTGCGACAGATGCGACCTTGCGACCGTGCGTTCAGAAGCGATCCAGTGTCAGTCTCACAAATAGTCGCAGTGAAAAATCTAGTCGCACAACAGTCGTATGCTCGAAGGAGACTGTTGTACGATCAGTCGTGCGACCTCTCGCATGGTCGTGCGATAGTTGCACGACCTAGCAATTGCATTGTTCGATGGCTGAGTCAATCGTACAACCGATCGCAAGACTGTGACTGTTGCACGAGCAGTCGCCACCTTGACATCGTCAATCGGTAGCCTAGACTCTTGACTGCTACGGTGTTGTACGCTATCATGTTTAAAAAAATTATCATGTTTAATTTTTCTATATATCAGACTTTGTTTTTTCTAACAGGGTGGATAGAAAACTAGCTGTTTTAAAAACACACCTCCTATTAAGTAAATTATTACTACTACTACTACTCATATTACTACGGGTACTTTTTCATGATGCAGGCCTAATATGATGCATGCCTGATTACTGCACACGCTCAACCTAACACATGAGTCCTGGAGGAATGCCAGCAAACGCTAGACTAGTGTTGAAGACGTTAAAGTCATCCCTATACGTAGAAATTAAAAGTCACGCGGTGGCAATGCCGTAGCTTGTAATGAAAATCTTCCACAAGCCATAATTATGCTATCCGTGACAATTGTCATGGGGTGCCCAGTAGAAGGGTTAATGATTTCAAGAGTTTAGCCTACCGTAGACTAACTTAGTAGACTACTTCAGCTTCCTCTAATGAATGAAATAAACTTCCTTGACTTTTTTCGTATAGCCTATGGCCCTCTTTAGCCTGTTAGTGACATAAAAGCAAAATAAATAATCCGATAGAACTTATTTTAAAAGACAACAAGACACAATCAGCTACAGAAGATAGCATCATATAATACTTGCAAACACGAGGAGCTTATATCATCCTGTACTGCCAGGGTAGCTTTCCCACATCACTGTTGTAGTAGTCCTTCAAGTACAGTCGGAGTCTCTTGCCCTCTCGATTGGCTTGGTTAGCGCAACCAACATGTGCAATGTCGTGTAATTGTGTCTCTCGCCAAGCACCAGGGATGAAGCTGCCGTCACCAACAGGTTGGTCCAGGTCACCGGTCTGCAAAGAACGATGCTGCAGTCGCATCAAGTTGTGTAGGCACATGGCTGCCATGTTTATGACCTTGACTCTGATCGGATCTTGCTGCATGGTGGTCAGCAAGCATCTCCAGCGATGTGCAAGTATACCAAAGCTGTTCTCCACCACACGGCGGGCACGGGATAGGCGATAGTTGAATATCCGCTGTTGGTCCGTCATCTGGCGCTGGGAGAAGGGTTTCATCATCCACGAACGCAAGGGAAAGGCGTCATCTCCGACCACGAAGTATGGTGTTGGCCTGTCATCATGTGGTAGAGGCTCGGGATCTGACAAGCGCAAAGTTCCCTCTTCCAGCTTTCTTCTCAGTTGTCCGTTGTTGAAGATTTGCGCATCTGAAGAAGAACCTTGGCATCCCACGTCTGCCCAGATGAACTTGTAGTCAGCATCCACCAAACCTAGAAGGATAATACTGAAGAAGCCCTTGTAATTGTGATAGAGAGTACCAGACTTCCTGGGACATCTTATGGCCACGTGCTTGCCATCCAGAGCTCCGCAGGTATGGTGAAAATTCCATTTCTCACTGAACTTCCTTGCAATGTCTCTTCAGTCATCAGGGTTCCTAGGGAAGGCAAACACCTGAACCTCGTACTCGTCAACTATGGCCTGACAGACCTCCGAAATGAACAGTGCTATACTGTTGTGGGTAACACGGAACGAATACTGGAGTGTCTTGTAGCTTGCACCAGTAGCCATGTATCTAAGAGTGATAGCTAACTTCAGACCTTCTCGATTCTTGAGGATATGCGCGTCAGTATCTCGTAGAACATCTCCGGAGGCATTCTCAAGTAGTTGACGAAATCCTCTGGGGATTGCAGCTCTAATTCTGCCATCAGAGTGTGATACTGGCCAAACCCCTCACGCTTCGCAATCCAAGCCTTGACCCACCAACGTCTTCTGCGTCTTCTATTACGTCGTCGAAGTCGAATAAGAAGCACCAACGCAGCAATGTCTCTATCAGGTGAGTGCAGCACGTCACGGGGGCGAACAGAGGACATGATACAATGATATGAAGCTGATAGCACATGTGCGGCATATATATTGGCGTGAAGTCGTGAGACCAGTCTCACGTGTACAAGAGACTGTTGCACAATGGTCTCATAGTCGTACGATGGTCGCATCAAAGCATACTTTTGGAAGGAAAGCAAACAAGTAGTCGCAAGATGGTCGTGCGACTTCTGATACTGTTGCACGACTATACGCGACCGTTGCACGAGCGATCGCGCGAGCTAGAATCCCGAAAGTGGTCGCGCCTGAATTTTGTGCATGCACAAAATTCAGATGAAACTACAGGAGACCATGAGAAGTCGTGCGACAGCAAGAGACTGGTCGTGCGATAGTTGCAATCGATCTTACGACCATGATCGTAAGAAGTCGTAAAGAGGTCGCACGACTATTGTGAAAGCCCCTTAAGGCGTCAGACTTAGAGGTTCGCCAGGAGATGGCCTTCGTCTCCAGGCCATAAAAGACTCCAAAACTTTAAAGGCTTGTAACTTTGCTTCTACAAGTCCGTTTGACTTGATTCAAAAAAGGTTCGGTTGCTATTAACCTGCCCTAAGTGATAGACTACTTATAAAATTTCATAAGTAGTGCTAGAAAGTTGAAAAATTAAATTCACTAGTTTTGGAGGTTTTCTGGGGTTTTCGACCCTGCTGAAGTCAATGAAAGCATTTTTAATGATGTCTGAGCCAGTCTTCTCATGGTATAAGCAGCTTTTCACTGAAAGCGAGCAAGACACGGAGAGTTTTGCTGTAATATTCCACTGATAGGGTGTTCCTTCGGGACGGCGGATGATGCCGTAGTGATAAGTGTGGTAAGGGAGTGTGTCATAGTTTAGAGCGAAACCGCCGGGGCAACTCATGTCTCATGTTGGGCATTTGACACAGTTCTCAACGTAGCACTTTGAACGCCAATCGGTTGAGTCTTAGCTATCTTGTCATGGGTGGCCTCTAAACATCTCCATTGCAAAACGCTGGTGAATCAAGCTCTTTACGGCTTGCTATCAAGCTGATCAAAGCAACGACTTGCTTCCTCTTGTAAATAACTCCACCGGTTTTCATGTCTGGCGATCAAGTCATGGACGGTGCAAGTCACGGAGATTTTCGGTGTGATACTTCCTGTGGGCGGGCGTTCTTTCGAGACAGCGGTAAAGTCCGTAGCGATGAGTACTGCACGGTACGTTGGCAATGGTAATCCTTGTGAAACCTCTCTGCGTCATGTTTGCAAGTGGTTGCCCTTCGTCTCAACGTTGTACTCTGACCGCCAGGGCGACATTTAGCTATCTGCCACAGGTTACCTCATAAAATCTCCATTGCACTTGTCTCCCGACAGTTGGCCAACCATGTGAGAAGGAACCATCAGTTCTTCTTGTCTCTATCACGGAGACGAAATGATGAATGGAATGAAGGGAGGACATTCATGCGCCACACGCAACACATCACAGGCGTCTCTCTTCGCTAGTGAACAAGCTTTTGTCAGTGTCGTACAAAAGTTTTACTGCAGCACAGGTTGATGTATAGTTAGAAAGTTTGATCATCAACGTTGTATTCGTAAGTCTAGTCAGAAACTGTATCATGGTTTGTAAAAGCAAAGTTAGTGTAGTCAAATAATATTACCGCGACACCCGTTTGAGAAAATAAAGTTTGATCATTGACGTTTATTCGTGAGTGTCGTCAGAAAGTGTATCATGGTTTGTAAAAGTTTTATTGCAACACAGGTTGATGTATAGTTAGAAAAGTTTGATCATTGAAGTTGTATTCGTAAGTCTAGTCAGAAAGTGTATCATGGTTTGCAAAGTTAGTGTATTCAAGTATATAAATAAAAAGAGCCACGAAATTCATAATGATCTACTAGCACGAGGCCTTTCGTCCAATCTCAACGGGTGCTAACTTTGGACAGAAACAAATCTTAGATGCAAACTTAGATATAAAATTTGAATTATTCATAACAGATACTTAGGAAAATATAGAGATATCCTTATACATGTATTCAAGTAGTTTTACTGAGACACACGTTTGTAAAAGTAAAGTTTGATCATTGAAGTTGCATTCGTAAGTCTAGTCAGAAAGTGTATCATGGTTTGTAAAAGTTTTACTGCACCACAGGTTGATGTATAGTTAGAAAAGTTTGATCATGATGTTTTATGAAACACACATGTCATAAAATGTAAGCGTTAGTGTAGTCAACTAGTTTTACAGCAACGCACGTTTGTGAAAATAAAGTTTGATCATTGACGTTGTATGACTGACCAAACTCACAGCAGCATTAGAAAGTTTTAGAAGGTTTTACTGCACAGTGTAGATTCTCTTGTAACTTACTTTCACAGTGTTAAAAAGTTTTATTGGAGACAGTTGCCAAATGTTTCCCTATTAGAAAATTCAAACTTCATGACTGTTAGATTAGCTTCATCAGGTTTACTAAAAAAAGTTTTCTACTGCAATGACAGTTAAAAATGTTATATGAAAACAGTGTTCACAACAGTACTAGAAGGTGTAGCACAACACAAGTGTCATGAAAAAAATACTTATTGTAATCTCTATGACGTTTATGAACTGTATCTATATTATTGTCAACAGCATGGGTCTATGTAAAACATGTTTTTACTCCTTGTGAATGAATGATGATCATTTTATGAAGTGTATTCTGTACTTGTATATTTTGTCTGATGTTGAATAAACTTACAGTGGAACATGATTGTTATTTCTGTTTTATTCATAGTGGAAGTCATTGAAGCAATGTGAAATCTATAGTCACAACGTTTATGATGGCGCATCGTACCTTAAGTAACCACATGTGTCATTTGACTCTTGATAAACAAGGATTCGATGGATTTTACAAGCTTGGAAACTTACATTTAAAATGAAGATGAATGATATGAAAGTAGTGCTGACTGAAAGCCTTCCTCTCTTCAAAAGATTAATAGAGAGTTTACAACCTGAAGATGTGAAGAGTAGACTCATTTCTTATATAGAGTTGAAAGATTTGCAAAAACCACTTCGTTTTGAATTCTATTGCTCAGAATGGACTACTCTTAGTGACCTATCTTATGCACGACATGCGGAGAAAATTATGGAGAAAATGGAGGGACGATTGAAGGAAATGCATACTTTGTTAAATATATCATGATTCAAATGAGTGTATTTACATCCACGACTTTGTTTGATCGTCGACACATCGTGTAGATACAATAAAGTTTTCTTTTCACTGAGTATTTTGTAATTGTGTATAGAGCAACATGAGTCATTGCGCTTTGTTAGATAAATGAATGCGTTTTTGTTCGAGAGAAGGGGCGTGTCACTAAAGTCTTTGTGAGGACTAGAACGACTTTGTATATAAATAGGGAAGGTTTCCACCCACGCAGTCAAAAGTTCACATGTGATAACTCTTTGTCACATAACAAAGACAGGGAAAACGAGAAAAGGGAAACGCATGGGATTGGAGCTAGGTCTGCTTATAAAACGGACGACTGATAGCATGGCAATCATTTCCGTCCTTGCGCTAACCATGCAGTTGCTCGAAGCCATCAACTCCTCTGCTCTCGCACTGGGTACACTGAACTCCCTTACGTTAGCATCGGGTAAAAATGCTTTCAATCAAAAGATAATTCATCATGGAGAAGCCGTAACCATAAAAACTCCAAGTCATCGGATAGATTATCTAAAGATTATGTCAACAAAGTATGGACTGGCCGTGTGTGTGCCGTTAGACTATTGGACACGGTTACAATTCAATACTCTTGAAACATTCCTGAAAGAAAATCTCACCATTCCCAAAGAAATTGTTCGACACAATGGGAAGCGGCCACAAGTTCCCATCATGGAAAGACGATACATGTATGTGCATATGGATAGACACTGTCTCATCATCCATGAAAAGGAGGGCGGCGAATTCGACTTACTCAATTGCAAACCGCTCCCCATTTTGGGAAAAGGATTCTACTCCTTCGAAATTAAAATTCAAACCATCTACATGGGTCCGCGCAGGACGGAAGGTTGTTTACGTTGAATCCCTATCTTGTCTCCATCACCTTTAAAAATGATGTCCATGTTGATGATGATCAACTACAGTAACACTCTCCACACATTGAGAACGCACCATCGGTCTTTATGAGACCACGGCCTAACGGCCACCGTATCAAGAAAGAAAATGTACACTTACCATGCCACACATGAACATGACTCTCTCTCTCCTTCTTTCTTATACATACCCTTCTTCACTAAGGTTTTAATCATGTGGAAATTATCAGCATGCCTCTATGTATCATGGAAAAGTCAGTGTGTTACATTTCATGATACGAAACGTCAACTTCAGATAACTCTAGAACGCTTTCATCTACGAAGGTTGCATCGCGCAATCCTATCCAACTCTTGCCGTGTCATAAACGTAGGAGACGGCATTGTATTTATTCGCATTCAAGAGATGATTCTACATAATGATCACTGCTACATTGTGATTCCAAAGCCCTCATGGGAAAAGTAAAAAAGGGAAGTTCACTCAACCCTCATGTCATTTGTGAGTCATGCTCCCCATCCGCATCATCAACGCCATGCGCGAAATGAATCTCAGAAGAGACATCGATTTAGAACCGTTGCATACCCATCTTCCCGATTCAGTGTATCATCGCGGTCGTCCGCAAATGTTGGTCATTCGCATGAGCAACGGTCGAAATCTTCAAATCTTTCGCTGCGGCAAAATCCAAGTCCTAGGAAATCTTTCTCATTTCGTGATGCAGTCCATGTGTTACGAAGTCGTCAAGAAAATGCGAACAATCATGCCTCATCTCCGCCTGAGTCCCCTGACATTGAAGAATATAGTAGTGTCTGTTCAATTAAAGATGTTAGTGAATCTAGCAAACATTAAAACCAGTAATCATTGTATATTTTATGAATATGAACTCTTTCCTGCTGCTCTGATTCGGAAGTGGCATCCTGTACATATTACAGTGTTTCACAACGGACATTGTATCATGACTGGTTTACGTGATATCAGTAAAGTAGCTGACATTGTCAAATCTTTAATGCGTTATCTGTATGAGTCACAGTTAATAGAATCGTGTTAATCACATGATGCGTTTTCAATGAGTCATCGCAATGAACTATCGTCCACACACGTGTCTGTGAAAAGGTCACCCTGTCTGACGTGAGGCGCCATCGCTTTGTCTGATAAATAACGCCCACACATATGTCGGTGAAAAGGTTGAACAAGACTAATTAGATTCCTATCTATCTGACTGGCGCCTTACTCCTTCATGAGTCAGAGCTATTTATAGACATGAGTCAGCAAAGTGGTTGATGTTTCCTAAGCCGAAGAAATTGCCATGATGTCACATTCGCTGGTGAGGATGTTAACTTACAAACTCTGACATGGGTATAACTTTATTTCTAACTTTACAAGCAGTGAAGTGATTCTAACTTCATTTACATTTCACCTATCTTACAAACAGTGATATGGTTATAACTTATTTTATACTTTACCTATCTTGTAAACAGTGAGATGATTCTAACATTAATTCAAACTTTACATTCATCAACTTTATTTCTAACTTTATAAACGTCAACTTTATTTCTAACTTTGCAAACAGTGAAGTGATTCTAACTTCATTTATATTTCACCTATCTTACAAACAGTGATATGGTTATAACTTATTTTATACTTTACCTATCTTGTAAACAGTGAGATGATTCTAACATTAATTCAAACTTTACATTCATCAACTTTATTTCTAACTTCACAAACGTCAACTTTATTTCTAACTTTACAAACAGTGAAGTGATTCTAACTTCATTTATATTTCACCTATCTTACAAACAGTGATATGGTTATAACTTATTTTTACTTTACCTATCTTGTAAACAGTGAGATGATTCTAACATTAA
The DNA here is from genome assembly GCA_907163375.1 of Prostheceraeus crozeri. NCBI lineage: Eukaryota > Metazoa > Platyhelminthes > Polycladida > Euryleptidae > Prostheceraeus > Prostheceraeus crozeri. The sequence continues at coordinate 519,594 of CAJQUW010014087.1, read as the reverse complement.
TTCAAACTTTACATTCATCAACTTTATTTCTAACTTTACAAACAGTGAAGTGATTCTGACTTCATTTATATTTCACCTATCTTACAAACAGCGACATGGGTATAACTTTATTTCTAGCTTCACAATCATCAACTTTATTTCTAACTTTACAAACGTCAACTTTATTTCTAACTTTACAAACAGTGAAGTGATTCTAACTTCATTTACATTTCACCTATCTTACAAACAGTGATATGGGTATAACTTTATTTCTAACTTTACAATCATCAACTTTATTTCTAACCCTACCCATCTTACAAAGTGATCAAAACTTTTACTTCTATCTATTGAGTGAGAATCCCATCTTTATGTCAAAAGGAAAACGACACAGTAAGTACATGATATGTTATTCATCAACACAACCGATTTTCATAGCACTGCACATAGTTAATACTGATGGTAGCAGAAACAAAGTTTTTATGGCTCACATCACCGGAGAAAACAAAGTCACTGATATGCAGGGAGAAAACAAAGTCACTCATGTGCAGGGAGAAAACAACGTCAGGAAAACCAGTTGATATGCAAGTCATGATATGAAGTGATCAGGAGTTGGACGCATGTTACAAGGCACTCACTCACAACGCCCCATAGAAAACGCCATGGAGCAAAAAGCAAAACATCAACCACAACAGAGAGGAAGCATTCATCATCATACATCGCCGGACGGAGGAGAAAGTTTCTGTCTCTTGGGTGGAGGTAGATGAGTGTCTGGATGGCCGTACGGTAATGAGTGGTTAGGATTCATCCAGCATCGCTTGTCTTCCCAAGCTGAGAGACCTCGTTTCCTAAACGTCGTTGTTCTGACTTGATGCGACTGTGATTTTAAAATGATCATTTCTACTTTTTTAATTTTGAGTGAATCTAAGGCATCTTGATAGTCCCTATGTGTCATTTTTTTAACGATTGACTTCGAGATGCCTTTCGCCCGTTTAATAGAAAGCTCTGAGGATTTTAGCTTCATGGAGTACATCTTGGGGCGAAGCAAGATCATCTCCTCTATCTGTTTGCCGGCACACTCATCCTTGAAGCAGCCAAGCTTCGCTTTATTTGAGGTAGAGTAAAGCGGATGGTCAGTGGGATAGTTGGAACTATCAAACTTGGGTGCTAAATATTTTAAAATGTCTTCCTGCTTGACTTGGCTCGTGGTTGTCAAAGCTAGGAAGAAGCTGTCTGTATCACCTCCTACTAATTCCACATGTTGGATCAATGGACATGTCTTTAAAGTGTGGTAAAATAACTTATACATTTCTAACTTGGAGTGATCCAAGACAGCTTGACCGACATAAATGGGCTTACAAAGTTCTACTTTAGATTTTAACATTTTAAAACCAGTGATGTCTTCGGAAATGACATCATGGTGGCAAAACAACGGCGAGCGACATAACTTGATACTCGTTTCCGGATCAGTTGCGATGTGATAGTCCATGCGCTTTCTTACATCCTCCATGGTTTACCAAAGAGGGCATTATTCTTAAATTTAAAGAAGTCCTTTTCGAAAGGATTCTTGGATTCAGCCCGTTTCTTACTATTAAATTCTATATACGGTTTTAGAAAGTGCTTCTGCCTAAACTGGATAGCGCGATGGACTTTATCAAGTTGCATCCCCATACCTAGATAGAATTTGAGGATGGAATAGTGAACGATGTAATGCTGCTTGTTCAATTGGGTGAGCAACAAGTTCCTAGTGGCTTTATATTTTAAGTCATTTTCCGCCTCATACTGCTTATTGTGTTCTTCCATAAAGGGAGAGAACATATCTGGACTGACTATGCCAGATTCGGGTGCGAGAGGAAAATCAACGGTCCTATTCTTAATGCAGTCTGGATAGATGAGGTCGACTTCAAATAAATAACCTATGTTGGCCTCATCTCCCAGTGCCATGATGTGTGCTGGACTGGAGAAGTGTTCAATGTCATGGGGCTCTACCCATTGGAAGTCAGACTGTGGCAAAGGCTTGGATAATGCACTCCCATACAAATTATTTTGGTCTATGTACATTAAATGCGTGGTCGATCCTATGTCTTGGATGCTGTTGACAACATGTTTGTTAACAAATGTCAAACCACCCCTAATACCACGTTCAAATAACGTATACATTTCTGCATCTTGCAGTAAATGAATTCTCTCTTTCGTCATCTTGAAGGCTGACTGATAGGACAAACCCGGCAGACTAACAAAATCGACGGGGTCTAAGGCGTCCTGTTCTAATGTGACTTTCCTAAAAGTCTCAAACACGTCAGCCAACAGATAGACGTCTAATTTTAAGTAGGCAAGCATGTAGTCACCAAACGTGCGGCACCTAAATTCTAACCTTGCTTGCTCTGCATGCCTATAATCATCCAGCGAACAGTCCTCACCCGTCAAATCATTTTTAAATTTATCGATGGACGGAAGGGATGTTTCTTTCAATGTATCCATTGAACTAAAATAACTATAAGGAAACACCCCTTTCCGTCGCATGAGACTGTCACTTATGTTGGGATAGTCTTTCTTTAAATGTTGAGTGAGGGGAAGCGTTTCTAAGTTACAGGCTTCCCCTCCTTCGTCTTATCGACTTGTACTTTGGCAGTGATGCACATAAATTTTTCCTTACTTTGTGCAATCACTTTGGATGACCAGGATTTCATTTTACCGAATCCATGGCGAATGATGATGTGAGCATCATAACATTTGAAGTTATGGAAGATGACGGGGAGCGTTCGCCGTTTGAGCCTAAGTCTCATATTACATTTACTGCATAAGGCAGACCTAAATTTACCACTGAGATGGCAATGGTCCCTCACTTTCTTATGTTGCTGATCATCAAAGGATGAACAGCAGCGGGGACATTCCGTGGTCCTATCAAACTTGATTTTATCGGCTTCCGTGAAGCACATGGGTTTCCTAGTTAGCTCCGTTTCATAGCGTTGATGAAAACGGGCTTTCCTATCTAAAAAGTTGAGGAAGTTTTCAACGCACTCCTCGCCTTGCCACACATGCATCTTCTTTTGGTTCCGATAATAAGGATGCCAAACTTCATAGCAGGCAATGGCTGCTGGCTCATGACTTAGGTCTTCTTGTTCAATATAACATTCAATGTCCGCATAGATGGTACATATGGGACTGAGCTCATTGCCGTTTTCTTCATACCTATAAAATTTATCTTTGGGCATGACTTCCATTTGAAGTTTACCCCGAGAGCACCACTCGCAATGCTGTTCAAAATATGGTTTTGACCTAAAGCGCCGTGTGCAGCGATCACAGTAATAATGTTTGTCATCATAACTTAGTTGGTGGCGATACAATCTAGAAATTTTAGGAATGCCACAATAATGCCATTCTGGGTGGTTGTCGCTATACACTAGGAGGAGATTGACAACCCGGTCGAAGTTACTTTGGCGATTATTATACCTAACACCCTTAAGACCTTTTTCCCAGAGATGGACGACAATCTTAATATTATTCAATTTTTCAAATTGGGCGATGCCTTTAAAGTCTAATGTATTGACATCTAACCCGTCAAACTTAAGTTCATCCTCCCATTCACAATACTTGGTGACTCTTTGACGATGTATACCTACATCATTATAGTGAAGAATGGAGAGGACGGCATACTTGAAACACTGGGACTGACATTCTACATTGACGACAGCCTTTTTGTCAGCCAGTGCTTTGGGGAGCGTGAAACAACCGCTCCCTTGTAAATTTTCTAAAAGATTTATTTTGATGTCTACCTTCTCTATCCCATCAAAGACCAGACCGCTGTCTCTTTCATTAAATTTATTTAAGTTGCTGACGAGATAGGTCGCATGTCTCTCTATCCACTCGTTTACATCACCTATGAGATCGGCAGCACAGGAGGCTATCCTAATGGTCACAGTGGACTCTACTTCTCCCGTGCTACTGTCTACCTTATTGAAACAAGCAGTGAGATAGAACATGCCCTTAAGTAAAAATCTATCTAAACTCGCCAACATTTGATGAATTAAGCCTATATTATTCATCAAGAAAGGATGAATGTCCTGCACAGCTTCAGAGCTTTCTAACTGATAATCGCGAACGAGCCTCTCAAGGGAAAACTTGCTCAGCCTTAGAGTGACGTTGTTGTCAGTGTAAAGCTCAGTGGGATGAGTGTGACAGAGTGTGTGTGAAGAAAGAACAAACTCTGTAGGAAAGGTCTTCTGACACGAAGACCAGGAAAAGCCGACGTGCGATGAAGGATGCTTCCTACCTGTTGTTGTCGGTGGTTGCCTCACACTGCCACAGGAACCGCCTTCGATGTGGACTCGCAAGTTGGTGTTGTTGTAGAACGTACGTCCACAACCTTCACACTTGGGCCGTTGACGGATCGGTCGGCGTGTCTTCTCCAGTTCTCTCTTCGCTTTTGGGCAGCGAGAATGCCGGTGTCGCCGAAGGCAGAATGGCCTCGCGAAAACCTGCCCGATGTCCGTACAGCTGAGCTGTCGAGCCGTAGGTCCTTCTCTCTCCCTCACACCTTCCTCCTCGATTGCAATCTCCTCTCCCACTATCTGTAACTCCTCCTGCTCCAACAATCTCTCCACCGACTTGACGGAGAGGAGAGGGAGGTCGACCGCTGCAGGTGGTGGTGGCGATGCAGGGATGATGATGGGAGGGAGCGTCGCCGTCCAGGAGGTAGGCCGCCAGATCTGTTGAGAAAAATAGAAAAGAGATTAGTAACATGATCAACATTTCAAGTTTGAAGTCTTAGCCCCCTATTTCCCAATCACGATTACTAACCATCTAAGGACTGTAACTCCGGCAGCAAGGATGGGCGCGGAGGAGGCAGGAGAGGGACATTAGCCGAGGGTGGAAGGGTCCTGGGCTTTGGTGTCGGTGGGATGTGATGACGAGGAGCAGGGACTGGCGCAGGGACGGGCGCAGGTACCGGAGCTGGTGGCGGTGGAGGTGGGGCGATAACGATGCCCGAGAAAGGGGTCGCAGCTTGGGCGGAGGTAGATGAGCGGGAATGTAGGGCCGGAAATTCAGCTTCGAATCTCCGCCTCGCGGCTTCTTCCCACTTCTTCTTCTTCGCCATATCTGTAGAGAGAAAAGAGAGATGAGATAATGAGACAAGGATGATGCAGAATTTCTGAAACATTATAAACATGAAATGTTAAAGATACTTACACTTGCCAAGCCGCTCATAGGCTTCCCCGATTGCTCCTTGGGGGACGGGTTCCCCGTTACGAATACATTCATGCACTGAAAAAGAATGACGGCAAAGATGAGCAGAGGCAAATTTGTATTCGGTTTAAACATGAACAAAATAAGGGAGGGGCTCTTGATTTTAATGAGGATGTCTACCCTAATTATGTTAGTAATAGAGTCAACCTTGATACAAATACTTACATTGCTCGATGGTGGCTTTCTCCATCTCAGCAGCAATTCGATAATTTTCAATTTTTGTAAACTCCATGACAGATAGTCGATTGCAGATTACGTCAGTAGATTTCAATCACTGAAAAGGAAAGATGAAAATCGTTTCGTTTGCCTAGTCAACGTTTGGGAACAATCATTGAAGTGACATCCAATGAGTTACATCTCACTCTACTCCATATCATAAAGACTAACCTTTGTCGAATGGCTGAAGTACTCTGACCTGGTGAGAGAAAGCGTCACGTTGAGTATGAAGTCGAACGCCCAACATGAGCAACGGCTCAGAGGTTTCGGTCTAACAAACGACGAACAACCCGTGCAACACAATCCCTCTACGGCAGTACCCGCCGTCCCGAAGGAACGCTCGAGCAAAGGAGGTATTACAGCGATGATGTGCTTTATGAGCAGAAGTGAATCTCTTGATAGCAAGAGACTATTCAACTTGATAGCAAGTCAAAACAACCTGATAGCAGGAGCTCACCGACACTCACCTTGTGAAAGATAAATGTGAAGGACAGAGCTGGTGCACTGCCTTTTGTAAGATTTTCCTAAGCGGTGAATGGATGAGACCTCTCGTCCAATCACAGACGAGCTAGAGTTCCCGATGTGCGCACGCACATTTGTAACGCGTTATTGAAATCGTCCTACGCAAAATGATGTTTAGCAATAGACTCAACCATGACACCTGAAGTCAATACATTGAAACATGATGATTGCACGATTCGTTTTCATCAAGAGTGCTTCGGAGGCTTAATACAAGATTACATCCTTGAGTTTCAAAGGGAGGAGACAGAATTGGAAGCATGTTTAGACTACACACGAAAAATATCTACGGAGTTGATATCTTATTTCAAAGACAGTCTCATCAAGGCTCACTTAATTGCACATGTCAATTACACTTATTTTCCAGAAGGTGAAGTAGCGGAAAGTGTTGACTTTCAATTCCGTTCCTACGGACAAGAATTACATACTGATGCTTCTGAGTTTTATACACGACATCTGCGGAAGATTATTTCTCGGATAGACAACTTTCATGGTTACGGCAATCATTTGCTTCTGAATAAAATAAACCATATTGTCATTGCTATTAATAAAGTGGGTTTCAATGATGTTAAATCAAAGACCAAAAAAGTATTTTTTCATGACACTTGTGTTGTGCTAAACTTTCTGACTACACTCACGAATAAAACTTCGATGATCAAACTTTACTTTCACGAACGTGTGTCACGGTAAAACAATTTGACTACACCAAACTTTGCTTTTGCAAACCATGATACACTTTCTGACTAGACTCACGAATAAAACTTCGATGATCAAACTTTACTTTCACAAACGTGTGTCAGGGGAAAACTATTTGACTACACTAAACTTTGCTTTTGCAAACCATGATACACTTTCTAACGACATTCACGAATAAAACTTCGATGATCAAACTTTACTTTCACAAACGTGTGTCGCGGTAAAACTATTTGACTACACTAACGCTTACATTTTATGACATTTGTGTTTCATAAAACGTCATGATCAAACTTTCTAACTATACATCAACCTGTGTTGCAGTAAAACTTTTGTACAACATGATATACTTTCTGACTACACTCACAAGAGCTTGTTCACTTGCGAAGAGGGAAATGAGCTTGTGGCTGCGTGTGGCGCATGAATGCCTCCTCCAATTCATTCCATTCATCATTTCGTCTCCGTGATAGAGACAGTTCTTAAAAGAACTCATGGTCCATTCTCGCATGTATGGCCAACTATCGGGAGACAAGTGCAATGGAGATTTTATGAGGTAACCTGTGGCAGATAGCTAAATGTCGCCCTGCCGGTCAGAGTACAACGTTGAGACGAAAGGCAACCACTTGAAAACATGACGCAGAGAGGTTTCACAAGGATTCCCATTGCCAACGTACCGTGCAGTACTCATCGCTACGGACTTCACCGCTGTCTCGAAAGAACGCCCACCAACAGGAAGTATGACACCGAAAATCTCCGTGACTTACACCGTCAATGACTTGATAGCCACACATAAAAACCGGTGGAGTTATTTACAAGAGGAAACATCCAAAGTCGTTGCTTTGATCAGCTTGATAGCAAGCCAGTATTCACAAGCGTTTTGCAATGGAGATGTTTAGAGGCCACCCATGACAAGATAGCTAAGACTCAACCGATTGGCGTTCAAAGTGCTACGTTGAGAACTGTGTCAAATGCCCAACATGAGTTGCCCCAGAGGTTTCGGTCTAAAATATGACACACTCCCTTGCCACACTTATCACTACGGCATCGTCCGCCGTCCCGAAGGAACACCCTGTCAGTAGAATACTACAGCAAAACTCTCGGTGTCATGCTCGCTTTCATTGAAAAGCCGCTTGCATCATGGAAAGACTGGCTCGTACACACTTATACATGCCTTCATTGACTTCAGCAGGGTCGAAAACCCCAGAAAAACCCCAAAAATAATGAATTTAAATTTTTCAACTTTTTGGCACTACTTATGAAATTTATAAGTAGTCTGCCAATATAGGTCTGATCAAAAGCGATCGAACCTTTTTTTGAATCAAGTCAAAAGGACTTGTAGAAGCAAAGTTACAAGCCTTTGAATTTTGGAGTCTTTTATGGCCTGGAGACGAAGGCCATCTCCTGGCGAACCTTTAAGTATCAGGCCTAGCTGATATCAGCAATGAAATTTTCTAAGTCGATTTCTTACAGAAACCCGAAATTTGGAATGTCCGAAGCTATCATCAGAGCTCCGGAGTTCACCTACCCCAAGCCAGTCGGGAGGAGAACTGATTTCCACGAGTAGAGACTCCAGTTATATAGCTTGTGGCGATCAGCTGATGACGTAATATCCATCATGCAAAGACTTTAAACACGTCTATCTCCGGTTCTAGTACTCCGATTGACTTCAAATCACGGTTTCAGTCACGGTTTCTCGCTCTCACCTTTCATTCAAGCCATCCCTCGACTCTCTACGATGACCAGATGCCTAGTTGAAAAAACTCGATATTAAACATGCTCTCATTTGGAAACGAAACCTTCCACGCATCTCAAAGATAGGATCCTAGAGAACAAAGTGCGGACTTGCCTGTAGAAGAAACCCGAGCTCTTCATTCACTTCCATTCCTCCGCTATTCATCGACAAAGGTGGCTACAATTTAACATTTTCACGAAAAAATCCCGTGTGGAGACCCATTGTGAAGAAAATTTTCGACTTTTTCTCTCCGATTTACTTGAAACTCACTCTCTAGATGCAGAATTGCACGCTGATTCCAAATCTGGTCCAAAGTTGGAAGTCTCGTCCAGAGGGGGGGGACGTCCTCAAAATTTTTTCTCTCCGATTGAGCTGGAAACAACCTTTCTAACCCAAAATTGGCCAAAAAGTCCGAATTTGCCCTCCGTTTTCCCATCAGAGCACTCCTTCATGCCGAAAAATGGACTTTCTCATCCAAAAACGACCAAAACCTGCCTTTTCTAACTCTGGCGTTTTCCTGCCATTTTCCTCTCTATACCCAGGAAGATAGGACCAAAGTTGGAAGTCTCGTCCAGAGGGGGGTCAGAACTTTTTCTCTCCGATTGAGCTGGAAACAACCTTCCTAACCGAAAATTTCACGTAGACTCCGAATCTGCCCTTCGTTTTCCCATCCGAGACCTCCTTCATGCCGAATTCCGACCTTTCTCATCCCGAAACCTACCTTTTCTCACTCTATCCTTCCCACATTCCTACCCTTGCTGGAAAACTCCTTCCTTCCTTCCAGAGGGGGGGGGCTAAGTCAGGATGATGACACATCGTTGCACATTTTGGACTTGCGTCTGCCACGGAATTACTACTACCCATGACCCACTTCCAACTCTGTGGAAAAGTGATATATTGAGCAAGAAGGCTGTCACAAATTGTTTAACTGTATTATCAAATTCACTCTTCAAAATTTGGTTTTGGAAGGCATCCTTTGTGGTTCATTTAATGGACATTCCCAACAATTGAAAGCAATGTAGTATGTTTCTCAAACGAGCAATCATAACATAAGTAATAAACCGTCAAATATAATCAACGCAGTAACACAAATTAGCAAGTTATGTTGAATTAACTGGACAATTTGATGTTAAATCTGATAAGCCAGTTGCTAACTTGTCCTAATGGCAGGTCGATGAAGAGTGAAAAAGAAGTGCTTAGTGAGCAAAAAAAATGGAGCATGAAAATGCATTTTGTCGTGATATCAGCGCTTCGTAGGCATCAGCACATGTGGATAATTATTTGGGAGTCTACAGTCTGAGGATTGAGAGAAGATGAAATGTCAAACACTCTTAGATTTTTTATTGAAGTGTCTGTTTTGCTTGCTTTTCCATTATCTCTACACTTCATGATTGATCGATTTCATTCTTGTAATAACATTAGGGGACTACGTGCATCACTTAATAGCCTGGAGTTAGAGAAATTGAAAGATTGAGACGCAAGCGGTGAAAGAATTTGACAGAAGTGTGCATGTTCCATGTTTTTGCTCTATTTCATCGATGTATCAGAGCTGACCGCTTTCTTTCCACAACAACGATAATTTCTACCACTTCACTATGTGATCAATTTTCTAGGAGCGATGAAGTCTCGCACGTTTCCTTTGGTATCAATTATCTACAGTCCATTTCCTAAATCGTTGCACAGAACAAAAAATTCTTATAACTTTTGTATATTCTTATCAAATTAAATCGCATGCTGATTATCGATCAATAAACTTATTTACTTGGTCAGCTGAGACACTTGGTTCAGGAAACATTATGGTGTGGCTTGCCTAATTAAATGAAGTAATTAGTGTTTGTCTGCTCTGCTGCTTTCACGATGCTATTTCAGATATCAACATCATGTTGGCCCACGTGTCACTCATTCTCTTTCTCATCATTGATGAGCTGCTCCATTAATCGGACGCAACGCAAACGTCAGCATTCCTAAGGCGTGAAGAAAATGCTATTTTTTGCTGTGAACAGGTGCAGAGACGAGACAAGCCCTTATCTGATCCGAGATTCGCATTTCTTCTGGGGCCGTATTAGCATTTGCTATAGCATTTCCTAGGGGTAGCGCTAGGCAAGTTGCTACTAGGAGTAGTAGCAACTTGAGTTCCGTATTAAAAGGGGCACTGTACTTGTTCTGACAAGTGAGCTCAAAACAACCTTCAGTTATAGTTAGATCGAATGCGCTTGGTCGCGCGCACCTCATCTCCTATTGGAAGGAGAAAGCGGCTATTGTATTCAGGTGATGACGTCATCGTACTCTTCGACAGTCGTAGTCGTGAAAAAGCGTTCATGCCGAGTGAGATATTTTTAGAGTTGCAAAAGTCAGAATTGGAATTAATTCCGACCCGGAATTAATTCCATTTTTCGTCGGAATTGGAATTGACGATATTTAGATCTACTGGAATTGGAATTGGAATTGGAATTGACCTTGATAAACCTCAATTCCACTTTTTCGATAGACCTGTGATAAATCTATTTGTACAAAAATTGAAATCACAGTATTCGGCCGTTGTGTTAACTGCACGCAGAGATATGAGAGATAGATCGACAGAGCTAGTTTTATTCTATTGTTGAATAAAGGGTGCTAATTGTGACTTTGGTGGGCCTACAAGTAGTGAAAATTGTGCCCTACTTGCGAGGGATAGGTACATGGATGGGTACATGTAAAATTTAGTGTTATCAATAGGAACATGGATGGGTACATGTATAATTCAGTGTTATGAATAGGAACATGTATGACATCTGTCTTACTGGATAGGTACATGTGTTTGGTAGACTGGGTTGAGTACATTGCGTTTCGGAACGTCTATGATCGAACTTGTGCGACTTGGTTCTGAGTACTTGGGTACGTACCGATAGACGTCCGTTGTTTGATTTTGAATGGGTTTGCTCAATTGCGACTATTGTGACTATTGCAACCATTGTAATCAAGATGACAGTCACATTGATCTTCCTTTTTACGTAGACAAACTATGCTATAAATATGAGATAGTTGTTTGATGACATACATAATGATGACTAGTATCCCAACGTCGTGGGCTGTCGCAAGAGACCTTGGATATTCGTTCAAAGCTATAGAAACTGTAACAAATCTCAGTGAAAATATCAACGCTGGTGATTTAGTTGATCGACTAATGGATCTAGATGAGCATGCTATGAATCACAATTTGGATCGTAGGTGGATAGAGGATTTCTCCATGCTACACTGCAATGATAGTGAAATTAGGAGGATCAAATTGGAACGATATGGAAAGAAGGAGACATTTGACAGTGTTTTAATAAAAAGTTCTCCCAATAAAAGTGACTTCAGAAGGAAGTTAGAAGAAGAGACATTTAAATTATTATGTGAACGGAACTGCGTTAAATGTTTTAAACAGGAACGATCCCTTCTCTTTTTACCATGTTCTCATAGCGTTATGTGTTCTACATGTTATGCACCCTTTGAAACTTCATCTTGTCCCCTTTGTGATGAAGAAATATCTTCAACAGTCACTGTATATCGTGCATGATGAGTCATCATGCACGTCTGTGATTGGTCACTATTGTGTCTTTGTGTGACTTTTCTATATAAGGAGGACATTGTACCGTTCTATTTCAAGCATAATTTGAGGCTAATACAATGTCAATCAGCATGTCGTTCACTACCAACATTCCCATTTCAATAATTTACCGAAGTCGACTCTTCACCGGCAATATATTTTATTCTGCCGTAAATATAACTGGCTATAAAGCGGATTTGGTGGATCTGATGGAGGAAATAGTGAAGTATTTCCGCTGCGGAGAGGACGTTGTGGTGCAGAGAATGTTAATGAGAGTCGTGAACAACGCTCTTACACGAGTTGCAAGATTTTGGCTCAATGAAGTATTTCGCCCACTAGCTCAAACGGAGATTGTACCGGAATACTCTCGCTGTTGGTGCAGCAGTATCCAACGGAAACACAACACATGTCTCCATGACATTATCACCTCCAGCTACTTTGACGAGAAGGGTGACAAATGTAAATTGGACTTATTCAGTGGACCGCCATCAGTAAGCATCAATGTGGCTGCTCAAGGACATTCTGAGGTAATCAGTTTGCGGGCATACTATGCCAATATTTTAAAGACTTTCCATTCAAAGCCCTGCTGTATGTGCTGTCCTATTTCAAAGCATCTAATGAAAGACATTGAGCAGCTCATAACTGCTACAAATCAGACTCTAGCCGATGTGAGTGTGTATCAGTTTCCCTCTACAACTTGTTAAGTGTTTTGTGTAATTTTATAAGTACCAGCAACAAACTCTGCGTGATGTGTGAATGCTTGTAAACTTTTGTGTATAATGTTGTAAGTACTAAGCAAAAATTGTAATTGTATTATCTATTTCCATATTAGAATAAAAATGTCTGTAAAACGGAAGGCATCTTCTCGTCAATCGAAACTGTCCTCCAAACCTTCAAGTCAGTTTAAAAAGGCGTTGCGAAAGTTAAACAGGATACATGATAATAAGAAGAAGTGTAAATTGATTCAAAATTCAAGTGATGATTTCATTGGCGATTTAGCTTTTGCAATACACAAATGTCTACCTACTTACAAGCCTCTATTGAATGCTGGCTCTTTGAATAGCATAAAAAAGTTTTCAAATCCAAGGAGTAGTGATAAGAAAAGGCGAAACTTAATTCAGCGGGGTGGTGGTGGGTTTCTAAGTATGTTAAATGATATTGGAAACAGTATTAATGGTGTAATCAATAGTCCGCTTGGAAGGATTGCAGCAACTGCTGCAATGTTAATATAACGTTAACAAATCATAAAGTGACACGTCATCACTTTGATTGATGAGTCATATATAGGTGTATATAAGGAAGACGCTTTAATGATATTTTATCACTTTCAAGTGACAATTCATTTGCGCTGGTTGAAAGCTCCGAATTAGTACTTGTTGAGACATGACTCAGAAAATGTATACAATCAGAGAGGAAGGTGACGCTTTTGAGCAAGATCTCTTGAAGCTTCGTCCGACACGAAAGGTGCAAGGGATTGGAAATACATTCTACTTTCAAACCTTGAATTATGGTGATGATGGCTTTTATCTTCAAGTTCCATTCTTCCACAGTAATGGTATGTCTACATCAGGGTATAGCAATATGAGACAAATGCGAGTGACTTTTCCAAAATGGCAACAGGTGATTCTTAAAACTATTGACTCTTTCGCGAAAGAATGTGTTGAGCTGCCTGAAAGTGCTCCCACTCATTGGAGAAAGGCATTAGAGGAAGGAGTTGGTTATAAGGAATTGCCGGAATTCGATACACTGTTTTTAAAACTATCGGATCATTTTCAAGCATTCGATCTCTTTACAAACGCGATGGAATGTGAGGATCTCAAACGGGGTCGCTATATGGCCTTAGTGCACGTTACCGGACTTTATATTGGTTCACATGGTTCGACTGGTAAAGTCGCATCTTTACAAATGAAGGTTCTTCAACTAGTCTATGAACCACTACCAATTGATAAATGCTTAATTAACATTGATAAGACTGCTTCAAGTGATGGGAAGGAAGAGAACAAAAAGCGAGGGCGGAAATCTAAAGATGGGAATCCTAAATTGAAGTTGAAGCGAAGTTGAATTGAAGATGCTGACTTGAAAACTTTCTATAATCCTAATTGTGATGAGGAAACACAAATGTTTTAATTTGTAAATGTAACTTGAAAGTTTCTACTCTGAATGTAAATAAACGTGATCTGGAACATTTGTCTGTCTTGTTGTTCTAAGCAAAATTAGCGGGATGATGAAATTAATGTTAATGGAATTATAAGATGACAGATTTTCGTCTATTCCCTGATCGCACAATGTGTGTCGCTGGACCAAGTCAGTCCGGTAAAACTACATTTCTAACTCAATTGCTACAATATAGAAATGAAATGTTTAACAAGTAAATTAAGAGAGTCAAATGGTATTATGGAATATTTCAACCACAACTACATTCTGCACTTCGCCAGAAAGGTTATGAGGTGAAGCAAGGGTTGCCATCAACTGAGGATATCAAAGCAGGTGACTTACCAATATTAGATGATCTATTACGTGAAAGCAAATCTTCAAAGGATGTAACTGAAATGTTCATTCAAACTGCACATCATAGGGAAGCTTTTATTATCTACATCACCCAAAACATCTTCGATGGAGGGAAAGAGCAAAGAACTAGAAGTTTGAATACATATTATTTGCCAATATTTAAAAATCCAAGAGATAGCAGTCAGATACATCATCTCAGTAGACAGATATTACCTCAACAACCTAAAGCACTTTCAAAAATATATGAAAATGTAACAAAGAAACCACATGGCTATCTATTTATTGATCTAACCCAGGAATGTCCGGAACGACTTCGATTTCGAACAAATATCACACCTAATTCCGCTGAACCAATGACAGTTTTCTCGGTTCACAGTTAGTTTTAAGCAATGTACTTTGTTGCCTTATTATTTTCAAACATGTCGTATTCAAAGATGGTAGTCATTCCTCAAGAGGAGTATGTACAATTGACTACATTACAAAGTGCACAGGAAGTCAAAAATATAGATCAACCTATTACGAATCAACTTAAGGAACTAACACAAAAGGATATGGAAATTCAGAAGATTAAGGATCCCTATCGACGAATGCAGTTAGCAGCTGAAAACATTGATGAGAGGCGACAGATTCGTGACAAGTTGCGACGATTTATAACCTTGTCAACACCTCGACCATATCGTGTGCGCGCTGAGCGATTATTTGACTTCATTGATCCACATGTGAAGTTTAATGAGAGAGGGGAGATAATAGATGAAACAACTGGTGATGTTATTAGAAATAGTCACATAGATGACCTTCTACAATATGCTGTCAGAGATGTAAGGCGAAAACTAGGTGCACCACAAGGGTGGACATATTTTCAGAAAATTTTATTTGATCAAAATGTACCTCACAATATTATTGGAGGACCGACTGTGAATGAGTTGGATAAGTGTCACTTACAAGATGGATTAAAAAGTAAAACACCCACGATGGCGGTCAAGCAAGAGCTTCATGATCCCGATGATCTGCAACCAAAAAGAGCTACTAGGCGCTCAATGCGTGTTGCGAAGGAGTATAGTAAATATTAAGCAAATATGAATTAAACCTTGCCTCTCTCATATCATGTCGTTACAAAATTTTGCTGTTGTTTGAAATCTGCGCTCGAAGGTAAAGGATAAGAGGGCATAGAGGTTGATATCAATTGTGTTAGCAGTTGCTGTGCGAGTAATACGCGTGCAAATCAGAACAAAGACGATGAGTACAGCAGTGAAACTCAGAAAGATTTATTACGACTTAAATCACCCCGCAAGTTTCAGTCGTCCGGAGGTTCTAGCCCGTGCAGCAGGTGTGGGAATAGAGAAAGTCAAGAAGTGGTTAAGGAGTCAACCGACTTACACTCTTCACAAAAATGCGAGAAAGCGATTTCCAACGAGAAAATATGTTGTTAACAATATAGATAGTCAATGGCAAGCGGACTTGGCTGACATGCAACAGATGTCACAGTACAATGATGGCTATAAATACATCTTAACCGTTATAGATATTTTATCTCGCTATGCTTGGGCACGTGCGCTGAAATCTAAACGAGGACCAGAAGTTGAAGCGGCTTTTCAGAGCATTTTCGATGAGGGGCGTGTTCCGCAAAGAATACAGACCGATCAAGGGAAGGAATTCGAAAACTCTCATGTTCGAAGTCTTCTTAAAAGTCATAATGTGGAATTGTTTAGTGTCAAAAGTGCTTATAAAGCTGCCATGGTTGAGAGGTTCAATCGCACACTGAAGACAAAAATATGGCGCTATTTCACTGCAAAAAATACACATGTTTGGGTAGGTGAGCTGCAGAAATTTGTTAAGAATTACAATGAAAGCTACCATCGAATCATTAAGATGAAACCAGTTGATGTTACCCCAGATAATGCGATGGATGTATGGCTTCGATTGCATGATAAGAAAGCGAAAAACATTTCCAACGAAAAGAAAATTAATGTTGGTGATAGAGTTCGGATTTCAAAGGTTAAGTCTACATTTGAGAAGGGGTATCTACCTAATTGGACTGAAGAAGAGTTTTTTGTAGATGAAGTAAATACAAAATTTAGACCCACCATGTATAAATTAATAGATTACCATGGCAATCCAATTGAAGGAAAATTTTACTCTTATGAATTGCAAGTAGTAGACAGAAATGAAGAGGTGTATATGATTGACAAAATAATTAGGAGGAAGGGTCATGGCAATCAAAGGAAATATCTAGTTAAATGGAAAGGATATCCTGATTCATTCAATAGCTGGATAACGCACCAGGATCTACAAAATGTGGAGGTGGGAGACACTCGTAACTTTTAAGCTAATATAGCATGTGACTTCTTCCATATATGAGTTTAACATGTCTACTAACTTCAACATCATTCTTCCAAGCAATAGCAACCCAAAGATATTCCCAAGTAACAAACCATCTCTATACTCTGTTGAATTCGCTAATCCAATTACTCTGCATGGACCCCATGAAGTTGCTCTGACTGAAATTACTTATTACAACGATATCAGTTTGCTAAAAAACAAGTATTTTGAATTACATAAAGAAGTACGAGAGAAGGATGATTGTTTTCGCATATTTCACAATAGTCTACATGGTACATGGGCTTTTCATCATCTAACTTTACATCCTTTTTCAACATCTTTACCATCCGTCCAAAACATGATTAAAATTCAAAAGGCATTTGCAACGTCAACTTTTGATTCTAAGGTTCCCACAATCAGCTTGCAAGATACAGAAAAGGAAATCGGTAGAATGTTCGAACGAATAAATGATCTCTTCAAGCTGACTTTGAATAAATTCTACAAACCAGTCATAAAGGGGTCAGCAAAATTGATGAAGGAAGGGAAGCATGTTCTTCTTGTATTAGGTAAGGATTTGAGTCATACTTTGGGATATTCCAGAACAACTTACTCATCAAGGTATTGGTACAATGGACGTGGGTGGAATTCGGAGAGGAAAGTCACTGATTTTCAATGTAGAATTGTGCCATTGTATGCATTACAAAAAAGGAGCATCCGAGTAAAAAATAAATTTGAGGTCATTAGAAGTGTTGAAGACTTCGCAAGAAAGTTTCAAGGATCAGTGCCAGAAACGTTAATGACTTGTGAATATAAGAAAGAGAAAGTAACTTTATTTACTGTTGAAACGGAGGCAGAATTTATTGCTTTTACTAAAAAGACACCATTGGAAAAGTCTGATTCCGCTGCTATTGAATTCGGATCTGAAATGATTGGGATGTTTAAGGGCCTTGAAAGCGCACCTTGGTTGACAGAATTAAATGATACATTCAAGGTTCAATTGTCCTCCTCTAAACTCAAAGCATCAACAAATGCTTCATGGGATATCCACGTATACAGCGAAGACATATTGGGTGATGAATTGTCTACTTCCAGTGAACTTGTAAAAAGAGTTAATTTGAACATTGAAAGCTTCAAAACGCCATCTGAATTGTGTACAAAGTTAAATGAGTCTGGTGTAGATTACCTTGATGCAGATGAATAGCACTTTTCTCATGATCCACATAAGAAACGCATGATTCTAAAGGTAGGGAAGAACTCTCTTATCAAGCTGGATAGCGTGTTAACGACCACATTGCGATTCTCAAAATCAACTATTTATGAAGGCACATCAATAGGCGATACATCCCCATCACTAGAGCGTGATATAAGTAACTTATACGTCTATTGTAACAGTTTTGAATATACAAGGGTTGGCGACATTGAGGCCCCACTTCTGCGCACATTTCCTCTCTCATCCGTAAGGAAGCAACTAATCAATCGAGAATTTTTTAACACAATGTATCTACCAATCAGCCGAAATTTCATCAATAGAATTGACATATCAATTCATGATGACGCAGGAGAAGTAGTACCGTTCTGTGGTGGTGTTACTGTTTTGACCCTACATATTAGGTCACGAGAATAAGGCTTTACGCTATTGTGACTTCCATAGTTATTCAATAGTCATAATGACAGGCATTTACAGTAGACCATCATATCAGAGCGGTTATCCCGTGTTTGTTGGAGGTAGACGACAAGTTGGAGGAGGCATATTTGGTGCACTAAGACGTGTGGTTCTTCCAACACTCAAAAAGTATGGCGTACCAATCATGAAGCGTGTTGGAAGCAGGGCTTTAGATTTTGGTGCAAATGTTGCAGCTGATGCGCTTCAAGGTGAGGATATCGGTGAATCTATGAAAATGCGCGCGCAGCAATCTGCCATAGACGCATTAGATGATTCAACAAAGACGAGACGTACAGTTCGGAAGAACCGTAGGAAGTCAAGACAAGTTGGATCCGGTCGAGTTACTAAGCAAAGACGCAGGAAAAGTAAAAAGCCGACTAGAGCAGCACGTTCTAAATCTAGACGTCGAGTGAAAACAAGAAAGCGCAAACGAAATTCCACAGCGACTAGAAACAAGTCAAAACGAAGGAAGACAACATATTTGTAGAGCTAATACGATGCAGAGTATCAATTCGGCTTTGTGTTTCTTCGATTCTCCCCCTCATCAGACAGACATCATTTCCTCAACAATTGTAGACATAGTCCCCACAACAAATATCGATGGCAACCAACAGCCTATTCAGTTTGATATACCTGCTAATCCTCAAGATTATATTGACTGTCAATCCATTGATTTAGAGTTGTGTATACAAATTAAGAAGACTGATGGTACAAATATTGATTCATCCAAGGATAAAGTGGGATTAGCAAATCTTCCTATTGCCAGTATGTTCTCAGATGTGTATCTAATATTGAATGACAAACAGATTGAAGGAGGGGATCGAGCATATCCATATGGAGCATACATACATACAATGACTCAATTTCAAAAGCAAGCTAAACAGTCACACTTGCAAGTTTCTGGGTGGTATGATGATCAGCAAGGGAAATTTGATGATGTCTCAAATGCAGGGTTAAAAAGACGAATGGATTTAACAGCGGATTCAAAGGAATTATACTTGAAAGGACCTGTCTATCTTGATTTCCTTCGTCAATCTAGATATCTGCTATCACAGGTTAAAATGCAAATAAAATTTATTCGTGCAAATCCTGAGTTCGCGTTAATGGCTTTTGGAGCTACAAACTATCAAGTCAACATAAGTAATGCCGTGCTCAATGTAAGGCGAGTAACAATGAACCCGTTCGAGCATGCGACAGGATTGAGGAAAAACAATGCAATATATCCAGTTAATCACAGTGTGTTGACAAACTTCACAATTGGTGCGGGATCATCCTCACATGCCTACCCAAATCTTTTTCCCACTGCAATGCCAAAGGCGGTGTATCTCACATTTGTGGAAAATGAGGCATTCATTGGTGCTTTTGAAAAGAATCCATTCAATTTCCAACACTTTAATGTTAGAAAACTAGCACTCTACCAGGATGGGAAATTTGTATCTTGCAAAACATATGAGCCTAATTTCAAAGATGGTAAATTCGCACGTGAATATGGTTCTACTTTCACCGCCCTCAACATGTTTAATACAGACGATTCAAATGGAATGACAATGCATATGTACAAGAATGGCTACTTTTTCATTATGTACAACCTCACAGCAGATGCAGATCTAGGTGGTGAAAGCGTAGGAGTTACAAAGCCTGGAAATCTACGACTGGAGGTATCATTTGAGTCACCTTTGAAGAAAACAATTACTTGTCTCATTTATGCTATCTATGATAGCAAAGTTGAGATAAAAAGAATGAGAGACGTGAATGTCAGCTATCAGAGATGAGTAACTTAAGCAACATAGAAATCTTGAGGAAAATGAGGAAAGCTCATCCCTACTCCAAGACAATATTTCTCAATGTCTTTTCTAGAGATAATTTACCTGATTCAATTCCTTTCTATCCTTGTTTGCTTATCATCAATACGGATACCAACAATCTTCCCGGAAAACATTGGATTGCTGTATACATCAATCGTTATAAAGTGGCCGAATATTTTGACTCTCTTAATCAACCTCGTTTACATGATATCGCATTATGGATGAACAGGTTCTCCTGGACTGTTAGGAAAGTGACATCGTTCCCACTTCAAAGTAATGCATCTCTAATGTGCGGTGGCTATGTACTCTATTTTGTCAACGAGAGACCATTGAAAAATAACTGTAAAAGTGCTTTAGAACTATTTTCAAAAGACTATGATAAAAATGATGTAATTCTTACTAAATATGTCGAAACAGTTTTGAAATAAAGTTTTATGTTGTATCATTAAACAAGGGTTTATAAGGAAAAGAAAACCATGTTCATATTTCATTATCTATTCACATATATACAAAATCTACAATTTGGTTTTCATGAAACATTTTTTCAAATCACATATGATGGGAGGCACATCACTTATGTCTTTAATGCCGGTTATCACAATCTTTCCATTATGGAACACATGAACATGATATGGATGCCAGTTAGTCAATTGAGCTGCTGGAAATAACTCCACTTCATAAGTTAGATTATGTGATGATGTAACTTTACGGGAGTCATAGTGATAGTGCAATTCACATAACACGGTCATTGTCTTCACTTTCCAATCAGATAATGAATCACCAAGTAAATGTTCCAAAGTGAAGTGTAGATATGAGAGATCACCCTCCATGACCCTTCCAATACATTGGATTGTTCCATTTGGAAAGAATAGGATAGTGAGAGATTTATCCTTCCTCTGAATCCTCCATGTTAACATTGAGGGTCTTCCAAGATGTAAGCTCGTTGTCGGCTTCAATTTGCGTTTTATCAGCAACCATTGTTTTCGGTTGGGTATATTCCACTCGATCTCTTGTAGATTGAGTTTTGTGTTTGCTTTTGTAGTTAACATCCGATTTACAACTTCCAACCGTTTGATGTCCTCTATCTTTAATGAATGACGTTATCTGTGGTAGTATCTCCCTTGTAAAGGTTTCCCATGTGACGTCACTGAAACGAAAAAATCGATATTCAACATCTTCACGTTTTGGTGAACAGACGTATAGTTTGACTGATGAATCACACTTTATCCATACCTTGTCATCGAGAGGAATCTTGATCCGAGTCTTATGGTTGTCAATGAGATCCGCAAAGTCTTTCAGTGAAGGCAATGAGTCAATACTAATGCAAACGCCACGATGTTTTCGATCACTATTTGCTATTGAATGACGAAATGCTATTCTTTTAGAATTTGTTATGTGAACGTTTTGAACGTCACTAAGTTTCCATGTTCTAATGCAATGAGGCATGTTCCGAAAGCCATGTTTCAAATTTAGGTTTAATGTTTGCCTAAAGGTTGTTATTTTTTTAGCTCAACATATCGGAATGATGTTGAGTACAAATTCTTCACATATTCATTCACATTAGGACCAGCTATTTATATCATTTCTACATATCGGAAAGATGTAGAAATTTCAATTTCAGTAAGACTACTTATGTATTAGTAAGTGTTGCTACATGTCGGAAGATGCAGCAATCGCAAGATCTATTGCAAGTGGAATATTGTATTTTTTTTATTTAGACTTATTCTACATCACCTGTGACATGAAGGCATCTCCTTCTCTTCGACGGTGGGGAAAGACCTAGGCTGTAGTGTCCATATGGTAATGATAAATTTTTATCCAGCCAACAGCGCTTATCCTCCCAAAGTGAAGGACCTCGCTTCCTAAATGATTTTGTGCTAACTATGTGATTGTTTGAATTTATAATTGTCATATCTTCAGTTGTATCATTCTCACTATAATAGACACTCCTATAGTCATTATGTTTCAATTTTTTAACTGCTGCTCTCTGAATTCCTTTTCCACGTTTGATGCTATGATTCGTAGAGTCTAGATATTTCATTGAATACATTTTCGGCTTTAGTAGGATCATTTCCTCAAGCAACTTTCCAGCACACTCATCCTTAAAACAACCTAATCTAGCTTTGTTTGTAGTTGAGTATAGTCGGTGATGACTGTCATAGTTTGAAGAGTCAAACTTTTCACCGAAGTATAGAAGTATATCTTCCAGACGGACAGATGGCGATGTGTATAAACATAGGAAGAAACTGTCGGTATCACCTCCACAAAGCCGCGTTCTATTTATCAGTGGACACCCTTTTAGATCATTGTAATATAATTGATACATTTCCAACTTACTATAGTCAAGTACTGCTTGACCAACATATATTAATTTATTTAAAACTATTGAAGGTTTGTACATTTCCATACCAACCAGATCTTCATCAAATATTTTGTGTTGAACATAGAGAGGATGATTTGACAATTTCAGTAGTTGTTTCTCATTGTTGACTAATTTAAATTCTTTCCTTCTCCTTACATTTTCCATTGTTTTACCATATAAAGAATTATTTTTCAATTTGTAGAGTGACTTTTCGAAGTCATTGCTTGATTGAGCCCTCCTTTGAGAGTTCATATCAATGTATGTTTTTAACCAAGGCTTTTGAGTGAATCTTATGTCACTATGAATCTTCTTGATTCTCATGCCCATGGTCAAGTAAAATTTTAAAATTGAGTAGTGGACTACATAATTTTCCCTATCAAATTGATGTAGCAGAAGTTTCTTGATAGAAGAAAAATGTGTATTTGGTCTTACTTTTTCATATAGATTTTTCATATAGTGTGAAAACATTCTCTTTTCAATCATCTGCATTTCTGGAGCTAATGGGAAATCGGCAGTGTCATCATGAATGGCTGCAGGATAATCTAAATCAAAAATGTAGCCGATTTCACCATCATCATCTATATTTTGAACATTTTCTTCATTTAAAAAATTATCTAATTCACTTTCATTCAACCATTTGAAATTTGAGTGGGGTAGATTCCTACTGAGTGAAGAACCGTAAAGGTTATTAACATCTAAGTAGGTCAAATGTCGACTTTCATGTGTATTATTTCCTAATTCTTCAATGCGTGCACGCGCTCGGTGAATGTTGGTGAAAGTCATACCCTTTCTAATTCCTCGTTCAAATAGATTGTACATATTTTCATCTTGTATGTAGTGTGGGGGATCATTGGAAGAGAAACTTAGTGCTGAGGTAAAGCTAAGATGTGGGAGACTGACAAAATGTACAGGGTCGACTTCATCCTCACGTTGACTCAATGCTCTAAACACTTCAATTATGTCTGCCAACAATAAAACATCCAACTTCAGATATGCCAGCATGTAATAATCAAATGTGCTACAATTAAATTCAATCCATGCCTTGTTAGCGTGTTTATATTCACTATCGGAACAGTGCTCACGAGTAAAATCATTATAGAATTCAAGTTGTTGTGGTAGACAGTCTTCCGTCAACGTGTTTAAGTTTTTGAAGTATGAATAAGGAAACACTCCCTTCTGATATAAAACATTATCACTTAGTTGTGGAAATTTTGCCCTTAATGTCTCTACATGCTCATACGTTTGCAAGCCCTCGGCTAATTCACTCAAGGATGCACTTAGAAATTGATATGAGTCTAAGAATTTTAGTTTAAAGTATACTGTCTTCCCTTTGTATTCATTTACAGGGACACTGGCGGATAAAGTTATATATTTTTCAGCAGATGCTGCTACAACATCTAATTTCCAAGATTTCATTCTTCCAATCGCTTTATAGCAAACGATGTGACTATCATAATTTTTAAAATTGTGGAAAAATATGGGGAGCTCCCGTCTGTTAAGTCTTAACCGGAGATTGCATTTCCTACATAATGTTTGCCTATATCGTCCGGTGATATGATCATGATCACGAACTTTTATGACTTCATCGCTGAATTTCGATTTACATTTGTTGCAACATTCTGCATTCTCATGGCTTGCTTTTTCATCCGCTGACAGTGTCATTGGCTGCCTAGTTATTGCACATTGGTTGTCATATAAGTCTTGGGCTACAGTTTCTAAGTGGTGCAAGAAACTAATAATGCAGTTTTCTCCCTCAAAGAGGTAATACTTGTTTTCAAATTTCGATTGAAGGGCATTATGCCAGACATGATCAGCTCCAATGGCCGCGGGTTTATGTATTTTATTATCAATGTAGCACTCTATATCTGGATAAATTACTAAAGGAGGACTTAGTTGATATTCCATGCTACTTGTTAGTACTTTTAGATCTGACGGCATTTTTTCTATTTGTGCTTTTCCTCGAATGCAAAACTGAAAGTGTCGTTCTAGTGTTGTCTTATATGTGAATGACTGAGTGCATCTTTCGCAGAAGTATTTATGTCTTTTTAAAGTTCTCCTATACAATCTTGACAGCTTTGGAATTCCACAATAGTGTGCTGCTCCATTGTTTAGAATTAGCAAAATATTAACCGTTTGCCTACCAGTAAAGTTACTATTGTAACGAACACCTTTGAGTCCATTTTCATAAAAGTGAATGTTAATTTTAATATCATTATTTTTCTCAAATTTTGGAATATCTTTGATTGATACTGGTGTGGAAATGCCTTCCATATTTAGCTCAGATGTCCACTTACTATATGATTTTACTTCATTCCTTGAATAATGTACTTCATTATAATGCAATATTGATAAAACTGCATATAGGAAGCAATCATTTGCATTTGAATTAACATTAATGACAGATCTAGAGTTTTTTAACTTCTTTGGTAGAGGAAATGATTGTCCACCTGACAGTATTGGACTTGTTATTACATTGAACTCTATATTTTGTACATCATCTATAATCCAATTGCTACCCTTTTTTGTGAAGGCTTCAATATGATTTATTAGACTATTTAGATGATCCTGAAACCAAGCATCATAGTCATAAATATAGTTTGAGGATGATGAGGTAAAGTGTGCGAGAAAAGTTTCTTCTTCTTGAGGATTAGAACGGACATAACGAATTTGTGCAATCAGACGACCGCGCAATTGATAGCTCCTTAGTAAGTCAGACACTAAATTCCCTAACATGGAACGCATGCTTTCTAAGAATGATTTTATGTTTAAAGTAGGTGTTGTTGGCGTGATATCATATAAACGTGCATGGCCATTGAGTGCGCTTTCGCTGAGACTAACAGTTCCATAGTTATTATGCATATTCATCTCACTATTTGTATTATGTACATTCATATGCTGTCGAAATCTACTTATAAAGTTATACGTTTTGCCACACCGAGAGCAGTATTGCATAAAGTTTTGTATGTTGGTTGAAGCGCTGGTTGTTGGCTTAGAAGTAGATCTATTTTGATTATTTGAATTTGACTCTGTTATGCTATCATTCGGTTTATTATTGCATATAAGTTTATGCCTCTTAAGATTATCTATCCTATTCGTCTTATATGGACACTTGCTACATTGATACGTTTTTCCTAACTTACAAAATTTTTCATGACGTCGCAAATTGCCTATGAGAGTGAACACTTTTCCACACTTGGTACAGACAACCATGATTATTGATGAGGATTGAAATTAGCAAGCCCTTATATACATCTATCATCCTATGACGTCAACGTTATCACTAGCCAATAGCTTATGTTCCCATCTGATGCAAAGAGAAAACATAAAATGTTTGATAATTTCTTTTTCCTAAATGAAGAAAGATAAAAGTTAAAGTTAAAGTTTGGCACACTTTACAATACCGCTGTGATTCAGCTTCAAATGACTGCATCCTTTTGTTCAGACGCTGAAATCGTTCATGTGAGTCAGTCTCACTTTTCTTATTACATTGTTCATACACTCAATGTGAATTAAAGTTTCCTTTTCATGAATACGGCTATTTGAAACCTGGGAGGCC
Organism: Prostheceraeus crozeri; assembly: GCA_907163375.1. Lineage (NCBI taxonomy): Eukaryota > Metazoa > Platyhelminthes > Polycladida > Euryleptidae > Prostheceraeus > Prostheceraeus crozeri. Next base: position 493,430 of record CAJQUW010014087.1, on the reverse strand, counting down.
AACAGGAGATTGCTTTGTGTTAGGTTCCTCACAGATTCAATTAAGCCTCTGTTCTCCTCCTTCATTTTCTTCTCCCGCTCCTCTGCCTGCTGTAGGCGCTCCTGGCAGAGACGCAACTTGGTCTGTATATCCTCTTCTGTCGAGGTTGCGTCCAAGTCGACGTTCTAATCCCGCACTGGGAGAGGAGCCGTCACATCCGACGTTGGTAGAGCTGCAACTGGGGGAGGTGTTGTGTGAAGTAGTACCGGGGAGGAAGGAGTTGCACCTGGCGTCGGTAATGGGTTCGGAGGAGATACCGGCGAGGGAAGACGCACAGGGGATGATGGAGCCAAACAGATCATTGGGGACGGCGGCAGGCGGACACTCCAGCTCGGGGATGCCCGGATGTTACTGAAGGAGACCTCCTGTGATGCATGCATCACGGAGTCCTGTAATCGAAAAGAAACATTTGTTTATGAACTATTTGCAATTGTTAACATTTATCAAAATTAAAATTAACACTACGTAAATTCAATTACATAAATTAAAATTAACTTGTTGACATTTATTAACTCCAAATGTGAATTTCTCATACCTTCAGCTCGATTGTCCTTCGATTGGATCCACCTTCATCCTCCGAAAGAACCATCGAATCATTCTAGAAGATAAATTGATCTATTGCAGATTAATAAATTTATACTCAAGTGGGTTTCTAAATTACAATGGAAAAGTTCTCTGCTCATGCAGTCATCTAAGCATTATACTTACATTTGCAACCGAATTATCGTCATCGGATGAGGATGTTGGAGACGACGTGGTGGAGACGTCATCAGATGACGAGGAATCATCGGACATTGATGAATCGCCCGATGATTCATGAATGGAGTAGGGTCTCTCCTCGTTATCCTCTATTGATGTGGTGGTCGCCGGCGTAGACAGAAAACTCCGCTGATGTCTCTTAAGGGACAAAGATCGTACAGCCTGCAGCGAAAGTGTGATAATATTTTTATAACTAAATAGATATTAATGAGAATTAATATAGACATAGAATATATACATGTACAGTTTTTTCCAGGTATTGTTGTCTGATATCGAATCGTAGACCATGAAAATCACACTTACAGGGCTTGAGATGGCTTTCTTTTCCGGCGAATTCAACCGAGGTATTGCAGTATACCTTTGGACACTTGGAAGCAGCTGAAAATAGAAATTCATGTTCAATTTCACATTAAGAAGTAACAAGCAAATTAATTTTTTACCTTTCGCAAGTTTTCCACCGCATTATTGTCTTCGAAACTGACTTTCGGCGGTCGAGGCTCCTCACACTGAAATATTTATGAAATACTGATTTAATTTATGCACAGGATTACTAACCTGAGTAAATAGAATCTCACATCTTAAACGACTAGTTTCTTCTGCACCAACACCTTGGCTTTCTTCGGTGAGGGCATCACCATGTCCTGAAATGTGTTAACAACAAATTTATTTTAGTCTAAAGGAAGTAGTACTTTTTGTCAACTGTGAGTCAGTTGTCTGTTCAAGTTAGCATTTAGAATTGACTGCACTTACCTCAAAATCACTCAAAGTCTCATCAATAAATTCTCGAGACTTGGGGACTTTCTTAGGTACTCGGGACTTGGGGGCTTTCTTTGCCTCAGGCTCGTCCACCTGTAAGAGCACGCTTTCAGTCGGCCTTTCCTTGACAAATAGCCTCTCCAATTTCTTTTTCTCTGCCTTGGAGGTAAGGTTGATGCCTTTCCGGCCATTCCCGATTAACCAAAATCTATGGCACTCCTATAGGAAACGTCCTACGGAATTATTGTAATTTTCTTATAGCGGGTAGTGCTATTGCTATGGAACTCTATTCTATGGCACTGTTGGAATGTTTTGTCTCATTGAATTTTGGGGCACTTTGATTCTATTGCCTGTGGGACTAATTTGTCCCATAGACTTGTGGGAAATCCTGTCCTATCGAATTTCGGGAAATCCTGTTCTATCGAACTTCTGTCCCATAGAATTTTGGGAAATTCAGTTTTCATGGCAGCTCCTAATGCTACAGCGTGTCTAAACCTTTCCGCGACATACTGACGCTTTATGTGATCATGATTGTAAAGAATAATCAGTTTAGCTTAGCAATTGTGATAATGTCAATTTAAAGACAACATGCATGAGGTATTTGCACTTTTCACTTTCGATCCCCTTGACATGTCGGTGATAATCCGGCCCAGACTTCAAAAAAATAGTTTGAGAACCAATCACAATATGGAGCATTATTTTTTTACTAATTTCATGATCATTCACAAAAAGCCATTAATTCAAAAAACAGCCAATGATTTTTAATATTTTCTCTTTTTAGCCGTTTGAACACCTGCTTCGATGAAAAGTTTCTCAGAAATCATTCACCATATTTCTTTCTCTTCCATTGGGAAATGTAGTAGGAGTTGATCTGCAACAAACAGGAAATACATTATAAATATGCAATAAATGATAAGTTGATGATGGAACATAGACGTTCTGCATATAGGCAGATAAACTTCATTTAAATGAAAAATAATGCAAAATATTGCAATTGAAGAGTATTTTATAATTGCTATGCTTCTTGTATTGGATATTTATATTATTAATATAGGATTATAACATAATAATGCAAATGCGCCCCGCTGTGATCTTGCAGATGAAAAATATCACCAGAAGTTTCATTTTACTTGTTTATTGTCACAACTGCGTTTCGTCTGCTCTCAGTAGTTGTGACACGCAGAATGAATCAAACTATAGGACAAATATATGCAAATACAATATATATACAACTATAGGACTATATAGACAAATATAGGAAGCATCACTTATTTGCAGGCGATCGACACACTCTCAATTGTAGAGTCTCTCGTCTTAACGATCTATTTCTTCACTTATTCAATTAATCAATTAATAAGATTTGATGATGTAAAACCGAAATATAATTATAAGTACAAAGTGGAACAGAAGTATCTGTCGAATGTGCTAACTTATAAGCTAAGATAAGCTCGTAGTATTCACTGCTTTGATGTGTTTTATATGATTATTCATCATGCGCTATTCCCACAATGACCTCCATAGTGGGAAATTTTTAACATCTATTTCAAGATCGCATCCCGATTCCCGACAATGCTGTTAATTTCAATTCCGGTCTCACCAATATAAATAAATACCAATTTTGTAATCTCGTTCGCGGTGCTTGAATGTTTTATCATGAATGCCAATCCCTCCCTATGTCGGCGCGCTCTGCTCTTATCTTACCTGTTAACTTCTTCATTTTTATCTTTCAGTGACACGTACGTGTAAATGTCTGCTCAATTTGATTCATTTCATGATTATAAAATTCTGAAGGAAGGTGGAAAGCTCGATTCGCTTTCTCTCATTACTAGTGTCACTTTTACTATATTCGAAAAATGAATACTTTCTCGTAATTATTTCCTTCCTTCTAAGAGAATTTCAAATAAAATATTTATCTTCTTTATCATTTAAAAGTTCTTAAGATGCAAAGCGAAATTTTCCTATCACACACGGAAAGGGGCGGTCGTAGAAAATTCCAGTGGGGGGGATTAAATTTAATTGTTCCAATCCTCAAACAGAATATAATGTGAAATAATCAGCAAATGTCATAAGTTATATTGAATTGCCTGTTTTAAATTACATTTTCATGTATATGTTCATTTAAATGAGATGCCATCATTTGAATTATCAGGCAATCATTGAGAATGCCATCATTGAGTTAGGAAAACGAAATCCGTTAATTAAGCACGATAGAATATGTGTTAGGTGATCCATCGGCACAACATTTAAGAAATATTGAGAACGAATCGAATGACAGATACATGTTATAGTCGTTCCAATTGGCAAACCACCACACATGTGGGTGGAAAGTCCGTGGGTCGAACGGATTTGAAAGCACTTGGTCAACTTTCTTGCATCACAGAGCTGATGGGCAGAACATCTGTTAATTGAAGTGCATCATGTAGGATACGCAATATCACAGCGGGTCATCAACATCTGAGCTGCCTAGGATAAACAAACCTATTGCGGAGGCCGCTACATTCCTTGGTTTTACATGTCTCTAAGTTGATAAGCTCTAAATCAGTGATATAAGCGGAAATGATGTAACGAGATAGAGTTCGTTTCGCCGTCCGACTTTTGTACTATTTCAGTGCAGATACATTGCCAAATTATTGCTTGGAAGCTAAAATGTAGAATTTGCTGATGTTAAATTGATAAATTGAATGTTCATATTTTATATCACAATACTTTGGGCTGGTGGGGGGATGCATCCCGGCATGCCCCCTTCTGACCACCACTGCACACGTAAAACGTTGCTTGATAGTGATCTATTCCTATCAGAACAACTAAATGTGGGAACTTACACTCCTTCATTTAAAGCAGCCGTCTTGAAATGTATTAATAGATGAAAAGTATTAATTTAATAATTGCAGGATTACAGAACTGAATCCTAGTCCTGATCTTATTAGTGATATTCATGTGGAAAGATATCTTTCATCAGACTGCTGGAGCAGGATATTAAATATGAAAATCCGCAAAATCTGAACCATCCAGAAAAGTGCATGAAAATATGTATTTCTTTCAAAAGTATGTCTGAAAGCAACTAAATGAAATTAAATAATTTTGGGTCCCAAAGTCCTGGGAGACTTCAAGCCATGTGCTGCTGACTTCGCAACTCTCCCCAACTCCCAGTCAAAATATTGCGTAACGCATACTCGTATAAAATTAGTTCAAGCCCTACACAATTGATCTGACAATTGACTACAGGTTTTAATTTTCGAACTAAAATGGATCCATTTGTCTTCAGTTTTGATAATATTTTTTACAGAGGTCAATATTTTGATGAAGAACATTTTTTTAAACGTGGAGTTATTCATATCGATATGTGATTGATATAGATGTGAATCATTGCTTAATCGTAATGTTTTTAACAAGTAGGTACACAGAACTGATTTTTAACACATAATTTCCATGCTTGCAAATATCATTTCCTCTTCGTTTTTTCCTTCTTCATTTCTATGAAGAAAAATGTGATTTTTTTCAAAACTTGGATTGGCAGTAATAAAGCGGCCTCGTTCACATCAGAACAAAGAAATTGAAACACTTCTCAATTAGCTATCTACAAGCAACAAACATGTCAAGCAACAAATTTGATCTAAAAACATTAGCTATGGCAAAAACGAGCCAAACTAAATATAACAAAAGATTAATATCTTGATTTGAAATCTAAAGCCTGCAGTCAATACCTGAGTCGAAAGGCAAAACCTTAGACACTAATCACCATATCTTTTGCATCTAGCTCTTGAAATGATTGATTGATCTTTATGAAATGAAATTAGCTCTTGAGAATAAATCGAAATATAAACACACTTTTGAATAATTCTTTTACTATTTCCAATACTCATTAAAAGTAAATTCTCAGAAAAATACATTGATTTAGCACATTGGATTTGCTGATACACACCCGCATTGACAACTCTATCACCGGTGCTTACAAAAAAAATTTGTTACTTTTATATGAAAGAAAGACATGTCTGATCTTTAATCATGCTATTAAAAAAATATTGTTGAAATTAGTCGATCTGAGATGAATACATGTACGAATTGCGAACAGCTTATGTTGAAATACTGTTAATGTTGTAACAGAGAAATATGACTATAACACACTATCTATCGCAAAATGTTGTGACTGAACTGGAATAATGACAACAATGATAATCTACATAAAGTTGGGAGGTAGAATAATTAAATATCGAGTTGCATCCTCAGTTGAAAATAATTGAAATAGATCTGAATAGCTGCTATTTCATCCAAAATCAGGAATCATTAGCAAGCCTAGTTCACATCTCTCAAGATCGACACAACTCCCTATTTAAGGTTGCAGCCATGCCTGGGTAAATTTGGGATTTGCAATTAGCAAGTTAGTGAAATTTCGATTCATTAAATATCACTTTAAACACACTGCTGGCAAATCGCCTAAGTAAGTGCGCCTGCAATAATTAATAATAACTTGTTTTTGCATACACAATGTAAATAGAATAATTAAATAGTCCTATTTGATTTTTAATATTGAAAACAATGTTTTCTTATTCCATTTACATTGTGTTTGCAAAAAGCAGTTTTTATATTAAATTTTTATTTTTTTAAATATTAAATTTTATATTATCATATTAATTATTGCAGGTGCAGTAACTTAGGCAATTTGCCAGCATCAGTGTGTTTAAAGTGATATTTTATGACTGCCGGTCGAAATTTCACTAACTTGCTATTTGGAAATCTTAGAATCTTTAGAATTAACAGTGGAGTCAACCTGATAGAATACTCGTACATATCAAAGGTTTTGAAAGTGAAATTAAATAACGATTTTCTAAATGATAGCTAAAAGACCAAAAATAATTGGACTATAATTCTTTCAGATAGTAGTGTATAAATTGTTAGAACACCGGGGACTTGATAACTTACTTCATGGCTTAAAACACCGATTCGAGGATTTCACCAAACGTGGATTTCTCAGAAGACGCAGCAGACTCGTTGAAAGAACCCGATCAACCCTAACTGAAATTTAAAAACATAATCAAAATTGTTTACTTAAAAACTTTGCGTATAGCATTGGATGATATTTGCACAACTGTTTGAAGTAACTGCTAGACCCCTAGATAACTTACGATGATATGCTTGGGCCAGTAAGAAAGCTATGAAACAAGCGGAATCAAAAGATATACCAGGAATCTAAAATAAGAAAAATTCTGTTATAGTTTCGGTGTAACTAACTGCTGCATCATTTAAGTGATTACAGCGTATCTTCAAGACTTATAGCATAAATGTATGCAGAAAGGTCTAGAAAGGTCTTAGAAAGGTCTACAGTTTTTTAATTAATATCCTGAATAATCAAATCAAATTAAAATATTCAAATTTACAATAATTTTTGTGCTGTGATAGCACACATCGCATAGCATTTGAACGTATTGTTGAACTGTCTACTTTACACATACGACAATAGAACGGGGAATAGATAAGACTGTCTATATAAATCCTATAATACAGTAGTTCTAATTCCTACCTCAAAAAATCTAAATAATTGCATAATTCAATAAAACAGTGCGCGAATGAATTGCTGTAACAATGAGGACTTGATGATATTTTGATTATAAAATTTTATTATTATTTTATTATATATTAATATTATATAATATATTATAATATAATATATATAACATAATATAATATATTATATATATTTAATATAATATAATTAATATTATATAAATATTTTATTTATAAAAAATTTGATTATAATTTAATCTCTTGTTAAACGAGAACGCATTTATATACCATCAACAAAGCTCTTTTAAGTGCTACTTTCATATTGGAGAAATCTGAGAAAGAAATAATTTTGAAGTTGAAACTGAAACCGAAAGTCGAAAATTAGATATTTATTCGAAAAGGGTTTGCTCATAAGAAGAGTTGAAATTTGGAAACAGCTGATTTACAATTATCTAATTTCGAAATTAATATAATAGAATGCAAGTGAAATTTCGAAAATATCAACCACTGCTCAATTTGTTTAATTAAACAAGCTTGAATTTTATGGAAGCAGCTGATTTATATCTATATAATTTGAAATAAACATAATGGAATGAAAGTGAGATTTCGAAAAATTTGAACCGTTACTCAATTTATTTAATTAAACAAATTTGATTTTTTTTCTTTAGAAACAATGTGTGAAAATACGGTTGTAAATTGCACTTTTATTTAGACTCATGTCTCTGCTGGATGATTTAATATTGGAAGAAAATAAAAAAACATAGTTAATAATGTAACATAAAGTGTTCCTATCCTAAAACCCAAGCTTCTATATTTAAAGCTATTTGGTTATAAGAACTTAATAATGTTCCTACTCCCGAATATCCTATAAAGTAGCACAATATGACAATGAAACTCACTTCAGAATTGTAATATGAACCGGAGAACGGAGGAACGAAGAACGACGTCAGCTATGGACACTGAATAATTCAAAAATGAGTGAAGATCTGATGTGTGCAAGTTCTTTATATATGAAATTGACAAAGCAACTGTGAAGAAAGACTTTATGACATCACATCATCGCATTAGTACAGTTAAACAAAATTGATAACTCAAACAAGAATTGGAACAGCTGGTTTATTTTTAACCTTAGAAATGGAAGTGCCATCATATGTGTTGAAAGATTTCTACATGTAAACAGTAGAGTGAATTCAAAGTAATATGAACTGATGGACTGATATATTATTTTAATATACATGTTATTATTAATAGTCGTATAATGATTCATATTTGAAGATATAAAGGGTGTGATTTGAATAGAACATCAAAATTTGAATTAAGCGCTAAATTTCGAAAATTCAAATTTCGCGCCAAAATTTGAATAATCAAATTTAAAGACTTTTTCGAAAATTCGAATTTCGCGCCAAAATTCAAATAATCAAATTAAAATACTAGGGTTAGGGTTAAAGTTTTAACGCCCGAGAAATTTTGAGGCCCCCCCGCCGTGTATGAAGTGTATGACGGTCAAAGGTGAAGGTCAGGTCTAAGGTCAAGGTCAAGTGTAGAGGTTTGTATATTATGGTCATTTTTAGTTGTAAAACTTTAACTTTGAAAATTTGTAAACTTAGTTATTTTTGTAAAAAAAACTTGGAATTTTTCAAGTTGCATACAGATGCATACAACTAGGATTTTTTCATCAAATGGGTACATACAATATATCATTCGAATGCTCTTTTCATTCTGATTCTAATGGTGCATTGTATAACACATGTAAGACATATAGCTAGAGAGCTACATACCTTTAAAGAATGGGCTAAAAACTTAGTGAATTTAAAAATCTAACATTTGTCTGCTTGCATACAGTTGCATACAACTAGGATTTTCCCATCGAATAGGTACATACCTTATATCATTCGAATGGTCTTTTCATTCTCATTCTTATGGTGTCGTGTATGACACATGTATGATATCATCCTGGACTGCTACAAGCATTTTAAAATTAACAACATAACTGTTTCTTTAAAAGTTATATGTTCCTATCTATTTCAAGTTGAAGTCTTCATATTTGATTTTTTTTGTTTCAATTCAGTTATTGAACATCATTAATTGTAGATAGTTATTCCCCTTTCCCATTCAGACCTTAATTGAAGACCGATTTGTGAAATGATAAAACAAGTCCGTTCATATATACAAATGAATATTAAATGAAGAGATTAAAAAAACACACTAAATGTCATCAAGGTAAGGAAAGGGTACAAGTTTTTTCAAGTCCACTTGCACATGGATCCTGGTCTTTTTTGGCGCACAGGGACAGCGACGTGGTGTGTCAAGGTCGATGATGGAAAATTCGAGAGCGGTTGTGAGGTTCCGCTCGTTCGGCTCCATTCGCATGAAGACCCGTTTCGTGTGGTATTTGTTCGGCGCGTTCTTTACTTTGACAGTGACCCTTCCATATAGTGGCGTTCTCATGGACTTTTTATTCATGTGCCGCATCGTCTCGATTGATACGTCACTATCATCACTCGAGTAGTCGGGCGATGCAGGGGCTTGGGTGAGCACCACCGGCTCGTTTGGTGTTGTAGATCGCTCAATAGGAGATTGGGAGGTGTATTGGTACGTTCCATTGGCGATTGAGGTGAAGTGGTACGATCAGCAGTGCCGTTCTCAACTGCAGCTTCCTGTTTGCGATCCATAATGACTTCTAGATTTAAAATAATTGTAACTTGTAAACGTGAGGATTAGAACCTTTTGATAAGAATTGGTACAAACCTCGGACTTATATACTTTTTCAACAAAGGAAATCCTAACAGCCAATTAGAGAGGTACCGAACTTCCCTAAAGACTATATAACTATATAAAGGATGTCATTGTTCCAAACTGTTAAGTACTTATCCTCAACGTTCCATAACAAGAAGCATGTCCTCAAAACCTTTATTCTATTTTCAAAATGACAGCCAAGTCATTATGGGAGGTCAGTTGGATATGACCATGCATCTCTGTTGCGGCTGCAAAGTGGCCTTATGGAAAATTTTAACTGTGACAGCACTTCAAAGGCGGAGTGGACTACCAGTGAAGTGTCCGGTACACGAGTGTGAGCATGACTTCACCAACAGTCACACATTTCATGAATGGTGTCATGACTTCCTAAAGATCATGGAGTCGCCTGAGGAACGTGATCTGTACCCATAATTTATTTTTAATGCTTAAATTAAACTTACATTGTAAATCTCTTGTCTTTTTCATTTTAAATATAGTTCTGGAATTGGTTTTCTTATTGGGGAGCAACTAAATCATAACTGCACATTAAAGTTTCACATCTAAATAGTGCTACATTTAAAATAATTGTCACAATAGTCGCAATTGAGCAAACCCATTCAAAATCAAACAACGGACGTCTATCGGTACGTACCCAAGTACTCAGAACCAAGTCGCACAAGTTCGATCATAGACGTTCCGAAACGCAATGTACTCAACCCAGTCTACCAAACACATGTACCTATCCAGTAAGACAGATGTCATACATGTTCCTATTCATAACACTGAATTATACATGTACCCATCCATGTTCCTATTGATAACACTAAATTTTACATGTACCCATCCATGTACCTATCCCTCGCAAGTAGGGCACAGTTTTCACTACTCCTACAGCCCCGGACAATGTTAATTCAGCAATTAAGCAAACAATGAAAAGATAATCATCTTTGTTCAATCTGTTATTTAGTTATTTATCAAGCAAGATAATTAATCAAAATAAAACAATTGTTGAATTTAGTTATTGATTGGATAAGCACAAAAACTGGAGATGAACTTGATTGTTGTACACACGAAAAACAATCGGTTTGGAAAGAGGAAATTAACCCTGCATTAAAGGGCAGTCTGTCAGTTCAAATCACAATATAGACAGTGTCAACAAATTATTCTAATAATTAATGATTCAACTAAAATGGCAATGACATGAAATATTATTGAACTTCCAATCACAACAATTGACAATATTAATTTTCAAGACTATAGTTATACAAATACGATACTCAACGATAAAAGAAAAACTTTAAACTTGCAGTTCACTTCTAAATGTTGAATTCACTTCAATTCGATCGGACTCACTTATACCAAAATAATATCATAAATATCATGAATATCAGTGTCACTTATACCGTCAATCTTCAATCGCGCTCGCTGATGTTTTGCCGCATGTGTTGTTGTTCGCAGGTAGGCAGTTGTAGTTGTTACTTCTGTAGTCAAGTTACATCGCGAGAGCCCGGAGTTCTTCGAACAGCTACTGAAGATGTCGTATGTGTTGTTGTTGGTAGTTGCTGTTGTTTCAATTTCTCATCGTTTCTAATCTATGCAAATTTCTGACACTTGACGATAAATCCACTTCCTTTTGAAAATTGAAAGAGTTTCCTTTAATCTCTGCTCGTTAGCTTTCGACCCGACCACATTTCGTTCTCATCACGGAATTTTTAATCTCCTTTTTTAACATGGACCATTAATCAGTTTTCATGATGTCATTTTTATCGTCGTTTTTTCTTTCATCAACAATCACGTTATTCGCACATTGAATTTCTTTCTTCTGTCAGTTTATTAATAGATTTATTCGCATCTCTCTCTCTCTCATAGAAGTAGACAATAGTACACTAGAATCTAGTTTGATACCTTGCCTATGTACAATGATGGCACATGGAAAAATCTATGGTTTGTAGATCAGAATCGATCTAAAACATTGTATCATAGTCAAACTATTTGCCAAGTTGGTTGTGGAAGTTGTTGGCAGCAAATTAATGCAGGATTTTTATGAAGATAATATTAAGTGAGATGGTGACATTGTTTCATGTGGTGTAGCCTACTATTCCCTGGGTTGGTATGTTGTGTCGATTTGCAGCAGTCATTAACAACTATTTTTCAAAATTCGAATTAAAAATTGGTCCACAAAGTCATAATTGAAAGTGGGCGGTGCACTGGTTGTAAGAATATCTCAAGAATTCAATAGAAAAAAATCTAATTATAGGATGATTTCTCCTTCATACGGTTAAGAAACCTAGCGCTTTTGTCGAATAAACACATTGAAAGCTTCTTCACCGACAATAATTTCTCAGATAAGTGAATAGTCGCTGGAACTTTTCAATTAATCACTAAATGACACATGTGATATAGTGTGATGATATTTTGGAAGCTGATATTCGAAAGCATGTAAAGATTTTGAAAATTGTTCTTATATTATACAAAAAAATTATATTTGAAAAAATATAGTGAACAGGGGAGCCCTTTCAAGTAAAATGAATACTCTGAGATTTCTTGACCTCTGATTTCAAGCTGGAGCAATGTATGTTCTGTAAATCGACATTGCAAGTTGCATATGTGACTGATAATACTCTTGATAGATCATAGGAGCGATATTTCAAAATGATGAACGTACAGAACGTTTTGAAGGATTTCTTTCTTTTCATCCTGTCGCCGCAGTATTTTGTAAATTCACTATTGCTTTTGTGTACATGATCTTTGGACAAGGGGCAGCAATCCAGATCACAATTTGGCTTGATAAAGATAAATACAAATAAGAAAACATGGAAACCAGCTCGCACAATTTGCGTTTTGCCCCAACTTAGTTCCCCCGGCGTGTGCCATAACTTTCATGCAATTTCCATTCTAGGACTCTCTATGGTACTGTTAATTTCTATGCTCTCGATCTCTCTCAGCGTTTGGTTCTTTGCTGACCGTTAATTTTCTTTTCTCTTTTTCACAAGATGTTGAATATCTCATTTGCGAAACGAAAATGGCGTAGGCTGACCGGCTACATGTACACAAAAAATATGAACTATGAACATGAGAATGCACATAGGAACGACGCAGGGAACGGCACACAGGAATAACGAGGATAGGATACGGGCACATGGGTTAGATTGAAATGAGGAAACTTTAGATACATTAACATATACGCGTCATGCAATTATCGGAATTGAATCTCATTATGGAATTGGAATTTATGCTCTGGAATTGGAATTGGAATTAAAAAATTTCAGTGGAATTTTTCCAGCTCTGGATATTTTGTCGATTGAAGCGAGGTCATTTGTCTTTAACAGAGAAAGTCATGGAGAAAGCCTAGCGTCAACTCCGGCGCGCGCCAGTTAAATGCTAGATTAAGTTTCATTGACGTGCCGATTCAGCGCGCAGCTGCATTCACCACCTAGCCCTGCTCTCAACGCCCGGCAATCGAGTCATAGAAATCTGGCAATTTGACGCACATTCAGAGTGAAAATATTTGAAGCGCGCGCGTTCAGTGTTGACATTACAAGTGTGAATCGGAGATCAAAGCAGTTTTCTTCATTCCCGCCTGTTGACACTTATCATTCAGAGAAGATAAAACATCAAAAATGATAATTGCCTTGCTAATGAACGATTGTTAAATAGGAAAAATACATGAAATGGGGCTCATTTTAATCGACATCATCTCCCGATCTTCAACATATCATCAGAATGACTTAATTTTGAAAGTTAAGAAAAAAGAACGCATTCTTCACAGCAACCCTATGATGACGTCCTTAGCTTGCAGTGTTTAACGTCCTACACAGTGAAGCCTCCACAATTGTAACGCAAACAACTGAAATGTTACGCAAATTTCAACAGTGAACTATTTGCGGTTGAAAGGATAAATCAAAGAATTTTAGCCACTTTGATATCTCCGCACGTGCATTGAACTCCCAATTATGATTACCGTAATAGTGAATGTAAAGCGTTTATTAACTCAACGAAATTTTAAAATAATCCCTAGAGGCTATTTTGCTTGATTATGAGCAGGCCGGACCAGAGGTGAACGCGGTTAACCGGCTAACCGCGGTTAATTTTTCCTAACCCGGTTAATTTTTGACACCGGTTAACAGCGATTAATTTTTCATGACCCGGTTAATTTTTTGGTGCGGTTAACCGCTACATTTTTTATTCTAAAGAGTCTTTTCAGACTTTCTATACTTTTTCTAGTGAGATTAACCTGCTGCCATCGGCCTGAATAGTAGTATTTTGTCAAGATTGGTCTCTGAACCAAAGTCTTAATAGAAGCAGCAGTTGAGACTTGACTACAGACGAGCGTCAAAATTTACGTCAGTCAATAGATATCTCACAGAAAAACTAACGTAGGAATCGAAGTCGCTTAACACCCGCACCAGATGAGTCACCAGGCGTTGAGCGAGGTGATGAGACGCTGATCTTGAGGTAGGATGGGATCTCGAATAATGTAGCGACTAGCGAGGTCATGACTCATTTCAATAATTGTAATTTCGTCGTTAAACCTCGGTCGTCATTCCTTCGTGAGCAGTCATAGAATGTCTCGCGTTTGGGACAACTTCAAGCTTGTCACTATTGACAACAAAAAGTACGCAAAATGTAATTTGTGTGAAAAGAAGTACGCATTTTCATCTGGGACTGGAACCCTCTTATATCATATGAAGAATCAACATCCTCTTTTCAACTTGAACGACAATCCTAGATCATCCGTATCAACGCCTGTTCGTAATGCATCCGGAAGAAGAACGAACGTCCGAGCAGCCGTCGAGGAAATGAGGGAATCGACACAAGTAAATATGGACGAATGGCTAAAGACATCCAAGTCCAGAACATGCTCAAAAGAACGAGGCATCGACATCACCAAGCTCATTGTCCGGTGAGTTAACTCTGTGACTACATGTAGGCCTACTAGTCCGGGAGCTAGCGTGAAGTTGTGCAGGGAACGAGGTAGTACATAAAACTTTCACATAGCATAGTACACCTCTAACCTACTGCAAAACTTCACGTCTGCCGGATCAGATCATTTGCTTTTAAGAAATAGAGAGGATAACAAAATCCTATGTATTTCCAATGGTAAAACTGTGACATTTAAGGTGTTGACTCCATTTTTTCAAATTTTTGCTCATAAAAGTTACACAAATTGGTATTTTGTTGAACTGGTTATTGTAGAAATCATCTACAGATCATGATCTTTCAAATGAGCTGTCATTCAGTGACAGAGGATGAAGTAAAGTGTACAAACAGACACTTTTCGTTGGTGTAACTGCAATTTTTGACATAGAAATTTCAGGAAAATTGTTAATGTACTTTAACGAAAAGTGTCTGTTTGTACACTTTACTTCATCCTCTGTCACTGAATGATAACTCATTTGAAAGATCATGATCTGTAGATGATTTCTATAATAACCAGTTCAACAAAATACCAATTTGTGTAACTTTTATGAGCAAAAATTCGAAAAATGGAGTCAACACCTTAAATGTCACAGTTTTACCATTGGAAATACATAGGATTTTGTTATCCTCTCTATTTCTTAAAAGCAAATGATCTGATCCGGCAGACGTGAAGTTTTGCAGTAGGTTAGAGGTGTACTATGCTATGTGAAAGTTTTATGTACTACCTCGTTCCCTGCACAACTTCACGCTAGCTCCCGGACTATGCATGTATGTTAGAGCTTCACTTTCAACATGAGCCTACTTCTTTTCGTAGAAAGGTTGCGATATTTTCAGTGTAATATTTTAAAAAGTCTATGTTTGAAATATGGATAAATGTAACAAAGTGTATGTTTTTTAAATGACAATATCTAATATCTTGGAGCCACCTCATATTTAGTAACTCTGTAGGCTTGTTTTTCAACGTGTTCCTTAATATTTAAGCATAAACCATGCATATAGGCCTGTTATGCACTAAATTTCAGTAAATCAATAAGACTTGTTTTTCGCAAATATGGTGGAGAGCATGGACAGGTATTACGCAGCCCATAGGCCTACAAAATACCAAAAGAGGAACAGCAAGTAATGATTAGTTAGCCCTCCTATCTTATGAAATAGATGATGACGTTATTTAGCGGTGAAATCTGTTTGAATTCCCTACACAATGACTATTTCATTTTAGCAACTATGATTGACCTTTCTCAATCATATTGAGATGAACACTAGGGACGTGGTCGCCCTGATAGGGCGGGGAACCTATGCTCAAATTTCTGAAATCTTGTGTTACAATACTGCTTGTTTTAGCTTACTTGATTGATAAAATGTGAAGAAGTTAGAAGTACGATGAGGCCGTAGTACAATGCATCGGTACATAATCTCTTACTTAGTCGGTACATACATGTAAATACGTAGTATGTCAAGCACGAATAATATTCTTACTGGTAGACAAAATATGGATTTATCAAGAATTAAGATACATTTTCAAAATGAAGATGAGAGCAAACATTTTGTATAGTGAAATTTCTATCCTATTTCAGGTGTGTAACTACTGATCTGCAACCGTTGACATTCTTTGAGGATACTTCAATGAAGGAACTGCTTCTCTATCTCGAGCCGAACTACCAACCTCCCTCGCATACAACTCTGATGAGACATATTAACTCAACGTACGATGAAGATCTTTCTCAACTGAAACAGAAGGTAGAAACGGATGGATTGACTTCTTCCACTTTAGTGAGCATCACCACAGATTGCTGGACTAACAGACAAATGTCAGCATTCATGACCATCACAGCTCACTGTATCGATCGATCTTGGCA
Source organism: Prostheceraeus crozeri (assembly GCA_907163375.1). Taxonomy (NCBI): domain Eukaryota; kingdom Metazoa; phylum Platyhelminthes; order Polycladida; family Euryleptidae; genus Prostheceraeus; species Prostheceraeus crozeri. The sequence goes on along the minus strand of CAJQUW010014087.1, from coordinate 476,862 downwards.
GCTTCGAAATGCTAATTTTGGTAGTCCTTTGTTAATGTTACGTGACCATAGACTAACGCTACCATTTGAAATGTGAACTAGACATTTTGTTTGTATATACCATTTAATTGTGAAGTATATGTTATGGTGGAATTGAAGCAGTGGTTACAATAGAGTGAAAGTTTCCAACCACACGAGTCTTTTAATTGATTATTCCATGTACTTAACATGGTGGCAGCTGGTTTTATAATATTTGAGATTTTTGACGATCTATATTTATAAAAACACGGCTTGTGTATATATTATAAAAAGAATTATTTGTCAGAGTCCCTACAGCTAGAAAGTTAGGGATGGCTAAGTCAGGTTCACCCGATTTGAAGCTACATGGCATTAGGCCACCGAACCCCTTTAGTGTTGAAGGGAACACAGCAGATAACTGGAATCTCTTTAAGCAGCGTTGGAATACGTACTCTATCCTAGCACAGATAGGTGATCACGACAAGGAAATCCAGGTTGCCCTTTTCCTGAACTGTTTGGCAGATGACGCTTTGAAGGTCTACAATAGCTTTCGTTTCAAGTCTTGTGAGGCAGATAGAGAAGTGAAAGAGATCATTGATGAATTTGACAAGTTCGCCATAGGGGAAGTCAACGAAATTTATGAGAGGTTTCTCTTCAACAGGTGCTCACAGAATGAAGGTGAAGCTTTTGAAAAATTTCTGTCCAATGTTCGGCACCGCGCCAACAAATGCCAGTTTTGTGACAAGTGCATTGAGTCTCTCATTAGAGACAGATTGGTCCAAGGAATAAGGGATCCAAATCTGCAGCAAGATTTATTGAAAAGGCGATCGCTCTCACTCACAGAATGCATAGACATGTGTAAGGCAGCTGAAAGTGCATCACTGCAGCAAAGAGTGCTGCGACCTGACGAAAATATCAGCAGCCTCAAGGATAGTACACAAATGGAGTCATCAAATTCACGGAGTAGGTCGGGAACTCTGGTGGAGTGTAGATTCTGTAGGACCCGTCATGTCTTTAAAAAGGAGCTATGTCCCGCATACAATAAAGAATGCATGAGATGTCACAAACTGCATCACTTTGCCAGAAAATGTCCCAACGTGCATGGACAGAACTCGAAGGTTCCGAAACACCAGGTCTGTCAAATACAGGATAGGCCTATGGACTCAGACCACGATGGTGACTTTATCAACACAATCCATACTGCGAAAAGAGAAGCCAGATGCCAAGTTGACTCAGGCCAAGATTCAAATTTGGTAAACACGACCCGCAATCAGGATGATGGCAAGGATGTCAAGTGCCGAATGCGCATTAACCAGCAGGATGTTGCATTACTCATCGACTCCGGGGCGACTTGTAATGCTCTGCCAAAGCGTTACTGTTCCCAGATGACGTCATCGGAGAAGACCGTGACGTCGTGGAACAAATCAGTTGAGAAAACCCTTGGCCAGTCACATGAAGAAGTGTTCAACGGGAAGACTAAAGTGTGGCACTCCGTTGATTTCGTAGTTTGTCCAGATGACCGCCTTCCAATCCTAGGCTTAAAAACATGTTTAGAGATGGGTCTGATCAAAAGTTGCGAAGACAAATTTGAGAGAGTGAATCAGATCAGAACTGAAGCGGAAAAGACAAAGGACATAGGAACTTTTCCAGGAGCTCACACGCTCAAAGTAGTGGAAGGAGCACAAAGTCAGATAATGCCGGATCGAAGAGTTCCGATTGCGCTGAGGGCGGCATTGAAGAAGGAGCTCAACAGATTAACTGATTTGGACATGATAGCACCAGTTTCACAGCCAACACCGTGGGTGAGCCAAATTGTAGTAGTAAAAAAGAAAGACAAGAACTTGCGTATCTGTCTTGACCCACATGAACTGAACAAAATCTTAGAAAGAGAGCGGTACCAATTGCCGGTCCTAGAAGATGTTTTGCACGATTTGAGTGAATCCACTGTGTTTTCGAAAGCGGATTTGAAAAATGGTTACTGGCACGTACAGCTAGACGAACAATCAAGCATGTTGACGACTTTCCAAACTTGTTTCGGCAGGTATAGATGGCTCAGGTTGCCATTTGGATTGAAAGTATCGGCTGAGATTTTTCAGAAGAAGTTACATGAAGCACTGGACGGTTTGGAGGGAGTAGTGAACGTCGCAGATGATATCATAATCCATGGCAAAACGCTAGAGCAGCACAACATGAGGCTAGAGCGGTTTCTGCAGAGGTGTAGAACGTGGGGTATCGAGTTGAATGACACAAAAATGATCACAGCGGCCAACCAGATCACGTTTATGGGGCACCAGATATCCAGTAGAGGACTTGAGGTTGATCCTGAGAAAACGAAAGCCATCACAGAATTTCCAGTCCCAACCAATGTGACGGAATTGAAGCGCTTTCTAGGCATGGTGAACTACCTGCAGCGATACTTACCCGATGTCGCCACGATAGCATACCCACTACAGAATTTATTAAAGAAAGATACAGAGTGGACATGGAGCGAATCGCAGAAAGCTTCATTTGATAGAGTCAAGCAAATGATCAGTGAATGCACAGCACTAGCCATTTTTGATCAAGAAAAGGAGCTCGTTCTCGAGAATGTATTTTGTCATAATTTGCACGACTGATGAGCATTAGTAGCCAATTCTAGCCCCTTTTTCACCATTTGCACTAAAGTACATGTCCTTGCTCCATTCATCGGAGCACACGCCCACGCATCAGTAGCGAAGAAGACATCGGAGCACACGCCCACGCATCAGTAGCGAAGAAGACAGGAAACAGAGCACACGCCCACGCATCAGAGCACGCATCGGCGCACTTGGGGGTTGAGCACGGAGCACCAATCGGAGCACGCGGCGCCGAGCACGTGTGATGCGTCACCGCACGGTATATAAGGAAAGCGCTGTCAGAGAAATTCATTCTCATCCTATGCCGACAACAGCAACGTTACGCTCTCTGGCTGCGACACGTCATCCCAAAGAGGAGATATCCTATACACCTTATTCATCGAAAGACTTTATTGTGGAACGAGACTGTAATACACTGTATATTATTCCGACAAAGGAGAAGAGTGTGTCGTTAGAGAAGATTATTGCAGAGCTTCGTATTCAGTTGCTGAATGTAATACTGTATGGACCACGCTTCTTGTTTGATATTCGAACATCTGCAAAGTTCCCCAAAGGTGCACTGGACGTGTCCTATCGCTATTTGAACATTGGTGACGATTGGGACGTGGAAGAACTGATCGATTCGTTGCAGAAGAAGTTACGTTCTCAACTGGAGTGTCATTATTTTGGAGGAATCTTGTGTATGCAGATTGACATTGGGTTTGGTTCATTGTTTACGTAAGATACATGATTGAACCACGATATAATGGAGCCACCAACAAAGAAGAGGCGAACCACAGTCCGTCCCCGCCCTCAACCCTATTATGAGTGCGAGTTTTGCAATAAACGCTTCCGACTGTTTTCACAATGCATCCGTCATGGACGCAAGGAGATAGGGAAGGAGTATTGCGATCGTTGTGGGAAATGGTGGACTACCAATCATCAGTGCTCACTGGATAGAGGTTATTGGGGCGACAAGGAGAGTGAGTTCACCTGCCTGCTTTGCAAACAAGACTATAATATGGAAGCTTACCATAAACATCCATGTGTGGGTCGGTGCAGGTACTGTGATGAGAAGATTCAGGAGGAGGAGAACGAATGGAATGAACATTTATGTCCCTATTTGAGCATGTATATGCCCACCGAACCCTTGGACCCGAATCGCTCAGTGGAGCCGGAGAGTACGAATTCATATCTGTACGACTTGTCAAAAGTGAAGTTGGCACGCTGTCCCTGGTGTCATAACATGTACCAAGCATTTTTCTTATGGGAGCATGTTTGCAAAAAACATAAGGAGGTGTGTGGATGGAATCCGTCGTGGAGCAAGACGAATGAGGCAATCGACAACTTTGTCTATATGTGTGTCTGTGGTGAGATGCTGCACCGTGACGTGGAGGAAGAGAAGGTCCGTCAATTTATCTCGCTGCATAAGGAGCATATGGCCAAGAAAATATGGAAAAATCAGCGCGAAAAGTTGAAACGGATATATGAGAGTCAACCGAATCCACCCAAGGAAGTGAACAGTGTCCCCCAAGCCTCGCTTCGACCAGAGAATAGAAATCGAGACCCACGCAAATATTCATTTGACTTTAGTAAGAAACGAGGGAGACCTCTGAAACCCATTGTTTTTAAGAACCAATTGAATTGGTTCACGTATAATGTAGATTTGGATGATGAATAAATGTAGTGATCAATCTCCTATTGTTGTGACTAAGTTATGATTGGGAAGCGTAAACATTAATCATGACACGCCGTAAACGACGTCAGAGAGGAGGAACTGTAAGACATGTGAAACAGTATATAAAATCTCAACTGCATCGTAGAGGGCGTGAAGCTTTTCAGAGACATAAAGGTGAATTGATTCGACGTCATTTGGGCAATACGTTGTTGCCAGCAGCGTGGCGACCACGTTATAAATCCAATAATCAAATGATAAAGGAAGAATGGCAACGGTTGAAACACGATCTAAATAGGAACAAGTTGGGAAAGTTAAAGACGTTAGGGAAACTATTAATGAAGAACTAAGTAGGGACATCTAACCTATCACGGTAATCATGCAACGTGGAGGTATTTATCGCGGAAGCCGCCGTCAGAAAGGGGGCATTTACCGTGGAAGTCGAAGACAAAAAGGTGGAATCTACCGCGGGAGTCGTAAACAAAGAGGAGGCATCCTCCCATTTTTACTCCCCCTCGTCCCTGCACTTATTGCCGCAGGGAAAGCTGCAGCGTTGGGAGCAGCGGGTGCAGCCGGTGCCGCAGGCGTAAGTGCTTTAGCGAATAAAATATCAGGAGGAGGAAAACGTCGAAGGAGACGTCATCATCGCTAAACCAATCATGTTGTACACCACCCTAGGGACGGGTATATAAGTCGAGACACACAAGACGAGATTCATTTCACGATGCGTCGGATTCAGCATTTGGGCGAGCTCATGCAAGGTTCTTATACCATTACATTTGATCATCCTAAAGTACAACAATGGTGGGTGGAGCAGAAGAAGCCGGTGCGCAATTTCATCGTATTTGATACGGAAGGAGATCCCATGCAGGAAGTCGCTGCCATTTGGTGTCATTATACGCCCAGAGACGATAAACCGACTGGATATGTGACCATTACATCACGCTTCCATGACTTTATCAAACATGAGTCATCGGGGTGTGATGTTTTTGCGACTCAATTTATTCATGGTCTCAACCCACGTGTGATTGGGAAATGTGGTGCAGAAGAGAATGTGATTATTCACCGTTTTAATTTCTGGGTCCATGAAATGACACGCGAGTATGGAGACGCGGAACTGATTGTAGGGAATGGATTATCGGAGATGGAAAGAACTTGGTTGAAAAGCATAAAACTCTTGGAAAAAGTGACCATGGATAGTATTTCTCTCCCCGAATGGTCTCAACGCATTGACTCTCATTGGAATATATTCACCTCATGTATGCGGGATAGTGAAGTGTATAGACTTGGCTACAAGGAACATATGCGTCGCGGATGTCACTGGATGAATCATTCCCAGTATGAAGGGAAAGAAGCGTACCGTCGAGCCCTGTTACATTTACGCCGAGGGAAAGCACTCACAGAAACGCAAGCTGCCAAAGTACAGTATGGGTACCACTGTGCACTGTCAGATGTGGTTGAGATTCTCCTTCATTATTGCTTTGAACTACACTATCGACTTTATGTGCATACACTGTATTTAAATTATGATTCCTGTGAAGCTGCATGGGCCTGGACCAAGGTTGACCCCATCACTGTGATGCATGAATCAACCACGGTGGACAATGGACAACTCCACAAGTCCTATATTGTTCATTATTGTAGCTTAAGTGACTATGCCGAACATCGTACCTTGTGCAAGAATAATGCATGTTGTGAAATAACTCAAGAAAGTACAACTCTATAATAAAATGTTATTCCAATGACCTGTTATTTTTGATAATCATTGACTTGGGAATGATAGCACTTGTCAATTTTATGAATGCTAACGTGTAAAATTTTTATGAACGATTTCCAATCTTAAAATTCAATCATTCATTTTAACTTCTATTCTATCATGATATGTCCTATAACCCAGTTCACCCTTGAATAAAATAGTCATAGCTTACCATGTATGTTTATTGAATACATGTATCAAAATATGAAGTAGAAGAAGAAAGATACACAAGTTAAAACACCCAATCGTCAACAAAGTCTACGTCGTCCCAAAATGCAACCGCTTCATCCAAGTTTTGCAATTCAGTTCTAACGTTATACCGACTACTCAAATTAGTCAGTGGACGGCGAAATGGATGACGATTAAGATCCAGTTCGGGATAGCCAGCTGCATTCGGTGGGGTATTCTCCTTCTCAGCTGTCAAATAGTCCTCCACCTGACCATCGCTCATACTCGGTGGTCCGAGATCGTCGAAACTAGACGTAGAAAGTTCAGGGGTTGGTGGGATGTGAAACGGTCCATCGATGGTGGGTGGTGTTGGCGGGAGGGAATATGGTCCGTCCAGATCGGGAATAGAGCCCCAGTGGGATGGGAGATCCGTAGGAAAATCGTCATCACTGATCGAAGGTAATGGGCTGGCTGGCGATAAAGGTAGTGTGCTTGGTCTTGGTAGTCGGCTGAGATCAACCATCTTCTTGTATGTTCACGAGTGTTATGAAGGCGGAACATTTTCGACTTGGCTTTATAGTGTTGCAAATGCCCCACCCCCTGCTCCGAGCATTAGACGTGCCCCATTCCATGCTCAGAGCACAGAACAGAGCATTGGACGTGCCCCATTCCATGTCGGAGCACCTATCGATTGGAGAACTAGGTAAAAATAGAGAAACGTTCAAGACACATACATGATGGAAGACTTTCACGTGTACACCTATCCAAATCAGCTCATTATTTACCCGAAAACGACATGTCAACCGCACGCGATGTTGGAGAAAGTGATTCCCTATGTGAAGGAGAAGATCAAAGTGAAGCCTGAATGTGAACTCTCCATGGATACATTCACGATTTATGAATACAAAAGAAATGGTTCTCCACCATTGATGGGTGTCAGTGAACGGTATTATGAAAGTGACGTCGAAGAAATGGATGACTATTTAGCCTCACTAAAGAACGTATGGGACTATGAATTTATGGACAGTGATAACAAAGAGATTCTTGGTGTCTATTGTATAACGTTTAATTTTGAATATTTCTCTGTTGGATGGACATCAGAAGAAGAAGAATATGTAAGCGACGCAGACTAAGTATGAATAAAGAATGTCGTTGTATGAATCATGTTGCTTTTCCATATTATAAGCATTCTGCTATTGGGGTTGATAGATTTGGAAAAACATGCTACTGGTACTCCTTTTTCTTCTGAGAGAGATTGTACGCATACTCACCGCGATGAGTGACTATTTAAGTTATGGATCCTCACGCTCTCTCAAATAAGATCATGTTACTCCTACCCTATTATCGAAAAAGACGACATCGCCCTATTCGGACAAGACATCTTCGAAAAAGACGATCGCGTGGAAGATGGACATCACGCCCACAGACAGTTCGACCACTCCTTCGCACCAAGCGCGGATGAAGATCCTTATTGATTTTTGGTTCGATGAACGCATCCGAGGCAATGATATCCCCACATTAGAAGAGTTTACCGACACGTCCACCGTCTATTTGAATCAATTGGTACTGAATGACCGCTATTCCATCGTGGGACGTGTGTATTTACTCATGGCTATTTTTGAGGATGACGTTTTGTATGAGGACACACTATGGAAGTTTATGAATGAAAAACATTTGACCTATGTACAAGAGCTGTATCATAAACGTGTGATTTCAGCAGCAAGTCTTATTTATATCAAAGAGACATTGAATCGTATCTGTGCTCATTTCAGTATTTTGTTTCAATGGCCAACAAATGTATTTAAGCATGCACAGGAACACACCACAAAAATCAACCATGAAGGGAGGAGCGCGTGAAAGTGAAGAGACCCTGACGTTGCGAAAATTGAGAATAACCCTATGTCCTGTCTGTAAATGCCCTTATCAAAAAGATCGTCTGAGAAGGCATATTTATAATTCACACCATCTAAAATATAAATCAAAAGAAGAGATCAAAGCAAGTGAAGAGTTCATCTATGCATGTCTATGCGGGGAAACCCTCGATGGAACGGTGGATAGGAAGACAGCTCAACAATTTGCGCGGCAACATACCCATATTTTAAACGAGCGAATGGAGGGAGAAAATGTGAGCAAACTCAAGTATATTATTCAACAGCATGTTCCGAGATCCTCTTTGAAGGTGTCCTCTACGTTGACAGGACAAGATCGTCAATTATCACCCACCGCACGTCGTACAACCTCCTTGCGACCCCCTCAACCTATGAATACAGATTTGGATGCAGACGATAGTCTAGAAGCACTCATTCGACCTTCTCCAGCGGATCATCGCGCCTTAGCAACACCTGATCCGTCTCACGCTATGCTGCAAGCTGTCGTGAAAAGTATGGTTGACGATCGAGCCAGAGTGGATGCTCCCCCGGATCCCACCCATACGATCCATCAAATACAAGAAGAATGGAATCGATTGCCGCCCGATGTGTTAGCCATGGCTGCGAATGAGATTGATATGAGTCCTCTATCGTTAGAGAATATTCAACCTACACTAAGTCATGTGACATTTGATAACTACCCAGGTCCTGTCAATGATCACAACAGTTATGTCCAAGCCATGTCGAACACAGTGGGAAATCCAGAGGTACAAGAATCAAGCGAACCTCGCCAACAACACTCGGTGGGGGTAGGAACCCCTCAACAACAACACTCAGTAGGGGTAGGAACCTCTCAACACCCCATGGACGCACACCCCGTGGAGGAAAGAATGTTTTACCCAGTCAATTCACCTGTCATTGACAACTCCCACGAGTACATTATTCAACTGAACAATTTGAAAAACAGCGCCATTGTTCAACTGTTGAACGATTCTATTCGTCTCCATGAACGTCATTTAAATGCTCGCAAACGCATCTTGCACGTGTTGGAAGAGGCATTTAATCAACACATTCATGAACCCAATCGTACAGATGGCAATGGAGACTATTTGGATGAGACATTGGAAAGCATGCGTGACTTGCTGACTCAAAAGGAAGAGTTTATTGCCCACTTAACCAACCAAAATGCAGACGTCCACGCACGCTACATGAATTTGGTGAACGCCATGTAAACTAAGTTATGTGGGATAGAGGATGATAGACAAGAATGACGTGTCAGTGTGAATCATGTTCAAGTCGACGTCAGGACTTTACCAATGTACTGAAATCCCTAAGTTCAGGGATAGGATGCTCGAAAAAGAAAATTAACCGTCATCTCGATCAATTGCCTGAGGAATATGTCAAGGATATGCAAGCACTCATGAGCAGAATGCGAGAGAATCCAGGGAAATTAACACCTTTACAGCACGAGTTTATTCAATCTTACAAAGGCATTCTCCGCAAATTTGTGAAACCACCCCCTCAAACTCGCAAATACTTGGGCCAAAAACGGAAATTTAACAAGAAACAAATCCCCTTCGCACAAGCCTATGCCATGGCATATCACGATAATCCAGCAGCTTTCAAACAAGCCTTACATGCATCGATCGGTTCCAAACACTAAGTAAACCATACCCACGTCATCAATACTATCATCATGGACAATGTTCAATCCATAGTGAACACACTTTCAACAGCCAACGGAGGAGATTTAAAATGTTCACTCATTGGTTCATTCAAAGAAACCCTATCTCAATTCTTTACACTCGTCATATTCATTTTGGTTACCCTCTTATCTGGTCGAAAAATGATGAAAGATATCAAAAAACGTAAAGAGAGTGGAAAACCCTTACTCGATGTGGAAGTCATCAATTATGATATGTCCAAAACGCCTATACTCAACCCCACCAAACCGCACAATGAAATTCCCATGAAATCGAACGATTTATCGAAGAGTGTGAATAAGACACGTTCACACAGTAAAATTGCTATGAAATCAAACGATATACCGAAGATTTAAAGGATGATTTTCCCATGACATCGTTAAAAATACTACGGATTTGATGTGTTATTTTCCCATGATATCAATCGATTCACTGTGACTTTGAAGAACACACTCTGTTACAAATCCTCGTAAAATCAGGTGATTTATCGAGAATTCTGAGGTCCTTTTCCACACCAAATCGACCGATGTTATCGTAAAATGACTCAGCAAATTCCCATGAAATCAAGCGTTATCTCGTGAATTTGACCTACAAAAAGGGACAAGCCCCGTACACCACCAAAAATGAATGATTCATCGTGAATTTGACGGAGCACCAATCAGAGCACTTGTAGGCGTGGGCGTCAACCAATGAGAAGAAATTTTCCCACGCTCAACTCTATATAAACTGAGCCATTTCAGTCATTTTCATTCAGTCATGGGTAAACGTACGAACACGTTGGAAGCTCCTCTCGCGAAGAAGGTGAAAGTCACGTATTCGTCAGATACACCGACATCGAAGCCAGTCTTTGTTGAAGCGACGGAGCCCTATTTCCATACGAATGGGAAAGCCGAGAAGAACTACCTTACCAAGGCACAACCACAGTTGGAGCCTCTGCCCATCACACGTCTGGTATTGGGCAAGAAATGGAATAACACTGGATATTATCCCATTCGCGGAGAGAATGTGACAATGGATGCGATGGATTGGCAATCACGACGAGACATTTCAAAACTCGTGTTTGCCACGGGATTTTATGGATGGCGTGCACAAACGTACAATAACACTGGGTACGGTTCCGATCAACTCACCTCCCTCTTCACCATTTCTCAAGCCGTCTCACGCGATCTGGAGACGTTGGAAGATGCGATACAATCCCTCTACAAACAAGTCCAACCCGAATCTGCCTACAACTTTATCTCCTGTCTCGGTTATGTACACAAGAAATCGGCCTACGACAGTGTCTTTATGAAGCTGAAGCAGGACACGCCCATCTTCCTGATGAAGGAGAATGGAAAGAACAAGAAGGTTAGTTTGGCCACTATTGGACATCTTCTTGCCAATCTCAAGGCGAATACCTTCCTTCAAGCAAATACCATCTTCCGCGCCACAGGCATATACTATAATCCACAGACAAAGACTCTGAAACTGTGTTTTACTGTGGATCAAATCCAAGTCCGTATCAAACAGGTGGAGGAAGGTCAGAGCACAGCGGTGGAGGAAAAGAAGAAGAAGAAGAAGACAAAGATGACACTCGATATAAAGAAGGCACACATTCCCTCCAGTGGTTTATTTGATCTGATACACATGGTGCAATCTAAACAGGATATTGATTGGGAGGAACTCAAACACTTTATAGAGGATCTCGATCATCTCTCCCAATTAGAGGACAGTATTGCACTTATGAAACAAAAGGAGGATGAGATGACAAACATGCTTTCTCAGAGGTGGAGTGCTCAACCTACGGAAGAGGAGGATTGGAGGACGATGCGGACGGATTATGCCAAGGCGCAAGCACTCGGTGTGTACATTCGCATCCGGGAAGAGTCACACGCGCTGCATATCTTTGACGGTGATCAAATACAAGCCGAGAAATGGATCAATCGATTCCTCGAAATGTTCAAGGATATGGTGGAACACAAACAGGAGAGTCAGTGGTATGTGTCATCCTCATGGTACAAAGCAGGACAGTGTGTCAATGAGAAGTGGTCTGTGTTGAACTATATTGAACATTATTTCATTGTGCGTAGTGCCTACGAAATCCATCGTCGCGCCTTTCCCAACATGTTAAAGGAAGCATTTGCACGGTACAATATGAATCCTCTTACCCATGACATGGAAAGGACATTGATGAGTGAAATGGTGACTGCTCTTGAAAACTCACTCTTTAAGACATGTACACGTGGACGTTTTATTCCACCTCTTCTTTATTCTGGAAATGATTCTATGTTTTGGAAACAATTTTAAGTTATGTTTAATACATGATGCATGGAATATATGTCTGACTTTTATGATTTGACAAGATGGATTTCCGTTTAGAGAATGACTCATCCATGATTGTCTCGGGTCCTAGTAAATCGGGAAAGTCCACGTTTGTGGCGAATATGATCAAGAACCGTCATACTTTATTTAAAAAGCCCATTCGTAAAGTCTGGTGGTATTATGGGATAGAAAGTCCATTTCATAAAGAGTTACAAGAGGTGATCTTGAAAATGGGTGTCCCTACCCAAGATGATTTTGATCAATTGCAAGAAAATGATTTAATTGTTCTCGATGATTTACAACAGGAATCTCAAAACAATGAAACTGTGACGGGCTTATTTTTAAGAGGATCTCATCATAAACGGTTTTTCGCAGTACAAATCACACAGTATCTGTATGGTGATAAAGAACAACGTATGCGTAATGGCAATGTCCATTATTTGGTCGCGTTCAATAATCCGAGAAATCAACAACAATTGGCTCAATTCATGGGGAAAATGCTCCCAAAAGGCAATATGAGCGTCGTGCATGATATATTAACAACATTGGTTCAAAAGTATGGGAATTATGCCTACCTCTTTATTGATTTCACTACAAATTGTCCGTTTGAGTACCGATTTCGCACCAACTTATTTAATCCACCGATGATTGTGTTTAAGTTAAGCAAAAGACCCAATAAAACGAAAATGGACTTTAGTGAATTAGTGGTAGTTCCCAAATCTGACATGAATGAACACACTGGTGGCGGACAGCAAATGGGCGGTGGTGGTGACAGTACCCAACTGATGTCGACCATGTTGCAACGTCAAGCGGAAGATCAGAGGGTGAGAACCATGATGATGACTCCTCAACAAGCTCATCTTGACCGTATTGCACGAGATATTGTGCGTCACCGTCCTACCGCCAATGATATCGCTGCATGGAACGCCCGGTTGTATTTGTTCGATAAATTTCGTCGCCAATTTTTCAATTTGGACAATGATCATGGGAAGCGAATGGAAAAACCTCTGCTCACGCACACCGCAAAACCTCCGCTCACACACGCCGCAAAACCTCCGCTCACACACACCGCAAAACCTCCGCTCACACACGCCGCAAAACCTCCGCTCACGCACGTCGCAGATCCACCCGTCCTCAAGCGATCGAAAGGGAAAGTCGTCAAACCTTCGGTTGTCACCTCTCCCAAGACGAAGCGTTCTCCCTTGAAATCATCCATCAATACTCGTTTAAGTAAAAAAGGAGTTCTTGAATTGGGATCCTATGGCTCACCATTCAGGTAATGGCAACGGCAGCCGCGCCAATTGCCTCCTCATTCTTATCGCGTATCTTTGGACGTTGTTGCGGCCAAGGCAACGCAGACGACAGCGCAGAGACACAGTACACCATCACGGCGAGCTTTAATTGTTGTTCCAACGGGAATACCGCCTATCTTCAACCCCCACGTCAATACCAAGCAGATTGTGTCGATGGAGGAGGTGTTGCACAAGATTTATTACAATCCCAAACATCCCGCTGGCTACGGAAGCGTCAATGCACTTGCTGCTGCTTCACATTATTCAAAAACAAAAGTCAAACAATGGTTAATGCGTCAACCGACCTACACCCTTCACAAATCTCGATTGCATCGTATTAAACCCTTGCACCCGTATCGTGTACGCGGTCCGCAAATTCAATTTCAAGCGGATATTGTCGATTATCAAAAGTATGCACAGCATAATCGTGGCTACAAGTATATTCTCATGGTGATGGACATCTTTACACGCAAAGCCTGGGCATTCCCTCTCAAGACCAAGAGTGCCAAAGAAGTGTCGGGGGTTTTAGAAGCCATTTTCGCAACCATTCCCACCCCGCAACGACTACAAACGGACCAAGGTCGTGAATTTTATAATCGACCGGTGAAAGACGTCTTGGACAAGCACGCTATTGAATTGTTTTCCATCTACAGTCCCTATAAATGTGCTCATGTCGAACGCTTGAACCGTACGGTCAAGAATAAATTGGAACGTATCTTTACAGCCACCAATGACAAGAATTGGGTGGATTATATCGCAGATGTCATGTATGCATACAATCACAGCACCCATTCATCCACAGGTTTCACCCCGATGGATGTGAATGCCTCCAATACCGAGGAAGTGAAACGAAACAATGCGAAACGTCTCCGACAAAACTATAAAAAGGTTGCAGTCCCGGAAAGTCTATCCCTGTGGGAGCACGGGTACGTATTTCACGTGATAAAGGAACGTTTGGACGAGGGTATGAAGCGAATTGGTCGACGGAAGAGTTCATTGTCTCCAACATTCTCAAGAACCCTCATGGTACCAAAATGTACAAGATCAAAGACTTGAGTGGAGAAGAGATCAAAGGATCCTTTTATGCTCAGGAATTACAAGTGATTCATCGGGAGGAAGAAGTCTATCAAGTGGACAAAGTGCTCAAGACCCGACGTCGGAATGGACGACCAGAATATTTTGTGCACTGGCAAGGATATCCGGCCTCGATGAACTCATGGGTGACAGACTTAGAACCTCTAGGTAATGTACGCCGCTATTGATTTGTAATCATGCAGGAACTGCATGAGGAACAACATGTGTACTTGTTGAGCAATACTCAACCCCATTTGTATGACAATAAAGCCAATCATTTCTTTACACGACTGGAAAATCCACTTTTTATTCCTAAAGGAGAAACATGGGAAGTAGGTTTGAAAGAGTTTGGGTATGTGAATAATGTGGATACGATTCCCGAAGATTGTTATATTACCGTGGGGAAAATGGTGGATACGAAAGATTTGAAGGCCTATTTGCCTTATTATACGATGGAAGGGACCAATGTGGTCCGTCGTCACACCATTTTTGAATCCGATGAGGAAGTGAAACGAGTCCCCATGATCACAGCGTTGGAATTATATACACGCCGCACCATTTCCAGCATGATGACTGTCACGACACATCCATCCTACTTGTATTATGGAGGCAATGGCATAGAGGAAGCAGATGTCTATGTGATTGACATTGTCCCATTTTCCCTGTTTCAAATCAAGGAATTCTCCGCCTTTCATTACGTCCTTGTGTTTTCCCCTCATTTGGCGGCCTCACTCTTATTGGACAAATGTGTCTATCATTTATCGTTGACGGATGTCGTTCGGATCCATACACGACTCTCCATTCATCGAAAGGAATGTGACGTAAAGAAATATCCCGCTCATGACTATTGGTTCAGTGTGATTCCCTTACACCGCTGTCATTTTGCCAAACATGGGATTGAAAGGATGTTGGGAAATGAAATCTCAGTGCTGAATTTATTCAAACAATTAGAATGGTTTGGTGTGGGGAAGTTAGTGTTTCATTCATCCAACAGATTGTCCTTTCATGTAAAGCATGCTTCCAGTTATACATTGTCTGCGATGGATTATGGGATCCTCTCCGAATTGCAGAAAATAGCCACTGTTACCATGGCTTCCCCAGTGACTTATCAGGATATACAACCCCTGAGTGATGATACGACACGTGCTGTGTGGATGAGGACCGATACCTTTGTGAGCTCTCTCAAACGCAATGCAAAGGCTCCTCCTATTCCCAGAGGGCATATAGGTCTGTTTCATAATCTTCGCATCCTTCTTCCTAAACTGAGAGCGTTGATGAAAGCCGTGAAAATG
Source organism: Prostheceraeus crozeri (assembly GCA_907163375.1). NCBI lineage: Eukaryota > Metazoa > Platyhelminthes > Polycladida > Euryleptidae > Prostheceraeus > Prostheceraeus crozeri. The sequence continues at coordinate 461,142 of CAJQUW010014087.1, read as the reverse complement.
TATCAACACACCTTTTTCCGAATGCAACATTTGGCCTCTAAAAAATGGATTGCTTTACCAACACGCACCATGAAAAATCAATTTATTTTCCCAGTGGAGTTCCTCAATCCACTCACCCCAAAAGAACGTGAAACGAAGTATCCACATCCCAAGAAAAAACATGTATCATGGTTCAGAAACCGTATTGATCAATTGTATGACAAGATTGATACACAGTTACACAAGATCGATCCTACCCTTCATATAGCTGATGCTCCTGATTTAGTCACCTCCCGTTTCTTGCCTACCTATATCAACACACTGAATGCAAAGTACCGCAACATGATGCGCATCCTACGTCAACACAAGATGGAAGGTGTTTTAGTCTCTAAACGATTCGGAGCCAAGAAGCGATTGTTTGATACGGTCTTATTGAAAAATGTTCGACAATCGATTCAAAAGGAACAAGGTACAAAACGGCCCATCATTCATCATCATCATTTAGTTCATTCCCATCCTAAAGATGGGAAAGAAAATGTATTGGCCAGTGGTGCGGATATGCAGCATGAAACGGGGCAACACGCCCTTCCCTTCACATCTACGGAAAAGTATCATATCTACAACACGTATAATGTATTTGCCTATCATAGTTTGGTGGATTTGATGGAGATGTATGGGCATATTCTCCATGATTTTGAAGTGAAACAGGAACGGTTGGCTACGTTAAGAAGGAGGGTGAAAGCATTCAAACCCACTGCAGGAACTGACAATCTTGACGAGATCGTTCGTGAACGAGATAGGGTGAATGCAGAAGTGACTGTAATGACATCGGATCTTTGTCAATTCATCAAGGAGAACAAACTGTTATTTTATGTGTCTAGACCTGAATCGTTTTATTACAAGAATGTAGAGAGTGATAAGACATGGAGTTCTATCGTCCCCACAGGTTATTATTCGTTGGAAACCTATTTGAATACCATCTTCCCCGCCCCCATGACATGGACCATCACATCCATGTCCTATCATTATGAACTGACCATCGATTGCACGGACGATATGGAAATCAAGATGGACCGGCACTCTAAAGCCTATGAGATATTCAAAACAGAAGAAGTGACTACCTACGTGTGGGAAGAATGGATCTTGGAAATCCCCCTCAGCACGATTCATGTTCCCTCCTTTATCCTTCAGAAACAAACCATGGAATTGGACGCTCTCTTTGAAAAGAAGAGTGTCCCCTATGCATTGAGTGGGACCCATGTCTTGCTTCGAAACGGAAAACCGACACAACAGTATAAGACCGAGGATAAGAAGCATCCCAATATTCTCAACATCAAACATGGCGACTCTTTTGAGATTTTTCATACCCTATCTCATCTCCCTAGTCCATTACGCTTCAATTTACCCACCAAATATTATACCCTTCAATCGTTTGTGCAAGCTTTCAATCAAGCCATCCCCCTGCCTGATATGGTGTGGGTGACGTATACAACAGTGGGCGTCTTTCACGTGCTTCACTTTAAAATCGCGGAAGGGTATGGGTTGAAAATCAATCCCCCACAACTCTGGCAACACATGTTGAATCATAGTCATGAATATGGTATGTTCACCTATCATGAACAAACCTGTATACACTCGGAAACGCCGGAACATTGTTCTGCAAGTTACCGTCGGTATCAACAACGTCCAAAACATGTCACCCATGGGATGACATTACACATCTATGGTTTACCGGAATATACCTTTGATTATGCCAAAGGATGGAACCACACCCTCGACACCCTCTTCCCATGGAAAGGGAAGGAATTGGATCGCTTGTTTCAGAAATCCTATTTCCCTTATGCTTACGAATCGAAAGAGCTGTTGGCCAATACGTGTTTACAATCCTACTTGTTTGGAGATAAACTCTCTGATAAGACATTGTATTCACCCGCTGTCGCGTATCAAGAAGGATCCACCCTGAAAGTGTGTAAAGATAGATTGACTTCCTTTATTGGATGGTTCAGTGAGGATATGCAACAGCTCATGACGACCATGATGGAACGCTGGCAAGAAAACATGTTTTATCTAGTGGATGGTATGGTGTTGGGAGTGGATGTGGGAAAACAAGATATTCAATCGGTGATGGTGAATACACATCCCACACCTCGCCCTTTTCTTCATCTCTATAGCAAGACCATGAAACCGTTGCACATCTATGACCACATGATTCGGCAAGGTTACATCAACCCCACCCTGGACATTTCTACCTCGTTTCATCGTGTCCGCATTCCCAAAGGGAGTTATACCTTGGAAGGACTCTTTTCTAAACTCCAAGTGAATTTACAGATGTGGACGGATGTTTCCCTCTCTCTCTCGAAAGATCATTATTTGACGGTGAAAACCGCGGAACATGCCTTTATTGATTTTGGAGAAGCGTTGAGTTATCGTATAGGTCTACCCCAATCCTATTATGGACCCAATACACAAATGACAACACTCTCTCCGCTCAGCCTAACTCCCAATTCCTTCAACATTATCGTCTATTGTAATATTGTGGCGGAAAGTATTGTGGGAGGACAACGTGAACAAATCTTGAAAATTCATCCCATTGAAGAGAAACAACGATTGGGGGAAATGGTGTCGTATGAAGTGTCCAATATTGATTATTACCCCATTTTTACATCCGCTATTGATGAGATTGAAATTCAGTTGCGTGGTGACGATGGTGAATTTATTCCGATTCATGAAGGACGATCCTATTTCAAACTCCATCTCCGCCGTAAGGAGACTAGGTAATTATGGACAGAGTGACACTCAACCATGCATGAGGAAACGATTCACTTGTTGAGTAATGCGCAGCCCAATTTGTTTCCTGAAAATAGAGCCAATCATTTCAAAAATCGCTTGGTTCCTTCCATCCCCATAGTCCATGGGGATCAATGGGAAGCCGGTATCTCCGTCGTCAACTTTATCAATACCCTTCAGACAATACCCGTGGATGTCAGCTTTAGTGTGGGGACATTGAAGGATCATCCTGAGACGATTTCAACCGTCTTTACATCCTCTATCCTTCCTGTCAAAACGGATTCACCGCGAGGAGAGCAAGGCAAACAAGGCAAACAAGGTGAACAAGGCAAACAAGGCAAACAGGGTGAACAAGACAAACAAGATAAACAAGACAAACAAGGCAAACAGGGAGAACAAGGCAAATTTACGCGCTTCAACATTCCACGCGGTATTTATTCGGAGAAGACGTTGATGCAGTGTTTGAATCAAAATCGACAGCATGGTCACAATTTCCACTTTTCTATCACTACATTGGCGCCTCATGTCCATGTTGTCTCAGTGGTCGTACCCCCACACTACAGTATGAAACTCCATCCTTTGCTCAAAGACATTCTTGGGTTTAAAACAGACTTACTCACTTCCTCACAGCAAGCGACTGCCCCTTTGAATTTGAATGCCTTCACCTACAATATTCTCCTGTATTGTAATATTGTAGGCTATCATTATGTAGGAGGTATGAAAACAAACTGTATGTGTGTGATTCCCTACACGGGGAAAGATTATGGAGATAGTATTCATCATGAATTCCAGAATGTCACCTATCTCCCTGTGAAAAGTCAACAGGTGCAAGATATTGAAATCAAACTCATGTCGGATGACGGTCATCCCATCCCTATGACAGACGGACGGTCCTATGTAAAAATGCATCTTCGACGTCGCGCAATTAAGTAATTGTCTGTTCCCAAGCACATCAAGACACGATGACGAATCTCTTTTTAATCCGTCACCGACCACATTCCTCTGGACGATTGTTTGGAAGAGGTTCATTTATGCAACGCGGTGGATGGAATAAAGTGATTGGACAGAAAACACGCATGATTAGACCTCGTGTCACTGGTGTCAAGAAACCATCCATCCGTTTGCCCAAATCACTCAAAAAGAGTGTTCCCAGAAAAACATTTCGAAAACCCTCTCGAAAAACAAATCGAAAACCCTCTCGAAAAGCATCACGAAAACCTTCGCAAAAGGGACTTGTACATACGGTACAGAAAACATTGGGAAAATCGTTACGTACGACAGAGTTTCTCAATGCTGCGAAACAAGCTGTCACGGATGCTGTCAGCTCTACCGCACAAGAAGGAGTTCACCATCTCAAAAAGGGTGTGAAAGCACTCGCCAAACGCACTTTACAGACTGCTCCCGAACGTGTTGTAGAAGCTATTCAAAATAAAGTGAGTCGGAAACGCGTCTTCACGGATGAAGAAGGAGATCGGGTGGAAGCACCTGCTCCTAAACGTCGCCGTGGTCATGTGGCCGTTGCCCATCATACGAAATGGGGAAAAGGAAGTTTGATGGGGCGTTATCGCGGAGGTGCTAAACAACGCATGCTCTTTTAAGAACTAAGCAATCTTAGAACATCCGTCTCATCAAGCATGGCGGAAACCCCTGCCTTATTGGATGCGCGTTACGATGTATTCCAAAGTGATAAAGTCGATGTCTCGAGTACGTCTCAGCATACGAGCGTTCTGACACCAGTCAATGGATTGGAAAATCCCGGTACCATTCAATTCACGGTCCCTCGACTAGCCATTCATTGGATGGATGTATGCAATGCCTATTTTCGCGTGGAAGTACAACTCATGAAACATGATTCGGCTAAAGGAGCAGACGTGCCATGTGAGGCGTCAGACAAGGCGATTATTATCAACAATACGGCTCACTCCCTCTTTTCCGACATTACTATCCGCTTGAATGAACGCACCATTGAAGGAGGCAATGACTTGTATTATTTGAGAGCTTACCTTAGCAATCTTTTACAATATACCAATGATGTGAAGAATACACACATGGTCACACAAGGATTTACTGTTCCTCAAGTGATGTATGACACGGAGTATGATGCAGCGACGAAGACGATAAAGACTAAGGCGGTAGAGTTTACAGATAAAGAGAATGCACTCAATCAAGCCATTCTCAAACAATGGTCAGACCACAAATTTAAACGTACCTTTGACTTTCCCCTGAAATGTAATTTGTTCCAACAAGTGATTGCTCTGCCCCCAGGCATGCAACTGGATCTCATTTTCACCTTGAATAAACCGGAATATGCCATTTATGATATGGAGCATTCTGCAGGGACGACCTCTACAAAGTACAGGTTCAAAATCACCTCTTTCCAATTGTATATGCCCATGCTCACCCCGAATGCGGAACTGCAATTGAAAACTGCGAATCGACGCAAGACAGAAGCCATTTATTATCGCTACAATGGCATGACCGTCCAACGACAAACGATTGAAAGTGGAGTACAAAAGAAGACGTTTTCCAATGTGGCTGCTCTATTGAGTCCTAAACTCATCTTTTTCGCGGTTGTTCCCAGTAACTCTTGGTTTGATCCAGGAAGTCGTAAACTCTATTTTGAAAGGCATGGACTCTCTCAAGTCACCATGACCACCAATGGAGCCATCATGACAGGAGGCACCATCAATTGCAAAGATGACGTGATTGCCTACAGTCAATTCAATCGTGCGATTCAAGTCTATAACACGAATGAATCATGTGGTATTGATTTGGAGAGTTTTACCAAATACTGTTACTTTATCGCTTTTGACTGTACCTTGGATAAACAAATCGATAGTGTTCAACCCACCAATACACGTCAATATGGACTGGAATTGCAATTTGAGAATACGACCACGCAAAATTTGGATTTATTAATGTTTGTCATTCATGACGAACAATTCTCCGTCACACCGGAGAATGCTGTCATCTCCAGTGCGTATATCCCTCCCGCTATTTAAGTGTTGGTGCGCATGGACATCCTCATAAGTCATGGTGAAGGAGCCCGAGAATCACGTGCCTCCTATCGCTTGGACATCTCTTTATCAACATCGTCTCATTAAAGCTCAGCGTTGGCTGAATGGGAGACTGGTTAAGCAACACGGAAATCGAAGGAATCATGCAGGGTATGAATCAATTACAAGAGAAACATTTACTCAATGCCTGCATGTGCGAAGATGATTTTCTCTGTGCTATTCAGTGTAGTTGTCAAACGTTTGCTCATCGTCTCCTCCAATCTTCTTACGTTCCCTTCCAAGGTGTGTTTCCTGCTGATCTACTTCCTGCTCATTCCCCGGAATCAAAGACACTTATTGTCAATAGTGATCGCTCTCATCAACCTGGCAGGCATTGGTTGGCCTTTTATCAAAATGCGGATCAACGCGTGTGCGAATTCTTTGACTCTTATGGACTCACTCCATCTCACTATCCGCATGTTACCGAATGGTTATCGACAACACCTTATCCTCTAAACTATCGTCGCCCTCTGCGTATACAAGGACCTAAAGCCTATTGTGGTGCTTACTGTATTTACTTTTTAAACCAACGCCCTTTTAACACGTCTATGGAAAAAACACTGACCTTCTTTCGAACATTGGATGCTTACGAGAAAGATCAAGAACTCATTCAAACCTACTTGTCCTTCAATGATAAAATTGTCTATTCCTATTTGTATTCTACATTATCCCATGTTTTGAAGTCAATAAAGAAATGAATCATGTCAATGATTGTATTTTTATTTCAGACAGAGGGTAATACTACAAGGTTTTGTACAAGGTTCAGTCACTCGTAATAGTACACTATACACTATACACAGAGTTTTTCCATACATCATGCACGATAGACAGTCACTGTTGAAGCAATGTCTTCATCACAAAGGGGACAAGATAACGTTTCAAAGGGATTATAACATGTAAAACACATAACATTATGAGAACATGGTAGAAAGAGAAGGGACCGTTCCTGTTTAAAACATGTAACACAGTTCCGTTCACATAATAATTGAAATGTCTCTTCTTCTAATTTCTTTCTAAAGTCACTTTTATGGGAAGAGTTATCTGACACATCCGTTGCAAATCTCACTTTTTTCACTTTTTTCACTCCAGATCGCGCCAATGTCATTGTATTGCAGTGTGGCAGGGAGACATCCTCTATCCACCTGCGCTCCAAATGGTGATTCATAGCATGCTCATCGAGATCCATGAGTCGATCCACTAATTCACCAGCAGTGATCGTTTCATTGAGATGTGTTACCGTTTCTATCGCTTTGAATGAATATCCCAGATCTCTTGCGACAACCCACGACGTTGGGATACTAGTTGCTGTCCGATTCATTGAGGGAATCTCCTTCGAATAGGGATTTGAGAATGTCTTCCACCAACGATTCCGCTTCTGCAATCGATAAAACACCCGTCACAATCACACTTCCGTTGGAAAAGAAGGAGCAGTGTAAATTACCTTTGCGTATTAACGTTCCGGGAAACAGCTCGCGCTCGTTGGAAATCACTGATGTCGATGGCAACTGTTGAATGGTTTGCATGCGGTCTTTTGTATAGTTCCATTGACATTGAACGGTGCAGGATTTTGTGATTGGGTCGCTCACGTCCAATCCGTAGGGGGCGAGTAATTGGCGCATCTCTTTACAAATACGATCGTAGGTTTCCAGAGAGTGGTTGCCCAAAATTTGGATACACCCCCGTGGAAAAATCTGTACAGCAACCAAAGAGTTCCATTTCCAATAGACTCGACAAGGGCGTGATGCTCGGTATGTGGCCAGAGGGAGTTGCGGTAACAATGTCTGCAGTGGTATTGCGGAGGATGCTCTGAGCTCCACCATGCGGTTGCAAATCCTTGACATTTTTGAGAGCGGGGTGTAGATACCCTTCTTCATATAGCCGATGGTTACCGTAGGGAAGGCTCTGATTGGGTAAATACCAACACCGCTTGTCCTCCCAGATACTTAAGGCTTTCTTCACTTGCGTCACTGTTCTCATCTCGTGGTGCTGGGATTGGAGGAGGGTTTGTGACACTGTGGTAACGGAATGTTTTTCGAAGGCGTCTACATAATTCTGATGTTTCACTTGTCGCTTCTTTGCTTGACACACTCCTTTCATGCGACAGTCGTGGATTTCTTCCTCATTACCTTTGAGGACAATGTAAGAGTACATCTTGGCACTCAAACATACAAACTCCTTCACCCTATTTCCCACACACTCGTCCTTGAAACATCCCAAACGATTCGCATTCTCGGTACGTCTCTCTGGATGACTCACGGGGTAATTTGAGGTATCGAGAACACCTTTCGCCTCCGTATCAATAAAATTGGGGATGTTGTCAAACGAACGCAGCACTTCTTCGCGTGTATACCGGCTGCGGACTTTGAGGAAGAAGGAGTCTGTGTCCCCACCAATGAGTTCCACTGAGGTGCACGTCTTGTTGGCTTTCCACTGGTCAAACAGCTTGTACATAATAATCTTGCTGTTGTCCAGGATGCATTGCCCGATATAAATGGGCTTGTTCAAGTCTACCTTGGTCTTGCGCACATTCACCACCACGGCTTTGTCGCTGATGTTGAAGAAAGATTGGCAATAGGGATGACGTGTCCATTTGCTAAATACATTCGGTGATCGAACAAAATAGTGCTTCCCATATTTCCGCACATTCTCCATTGTCTTACCGTACAGTGCGTTCACCATCAACTTGTGGAGATTGCGGCGCATTTTCGTGGTTGCCTTGGCGCGTTCTTGCGTATGGTATTGAACATAGGGGCGAATATACGGTTCTTGGTTGAAGGAGATCCCGTAATGAACCTTGGTGATATGTAAACCCTTCTCCACATAATACTTGAGAGCAGCGATATGTACTACATACTCTTTGCGATTCTCGTGCGTCATCATTAACTTGTTGGCTGAGTGAAAGGGTCGGTTCCCGTTCAACTCTTGCCATAGCTCTTGCATATAGGGAGACATGTCCTCCCATTTCGCCGTCCCGCGGTAAGGAGCCAATGGTAAATCTTCCGTGGCATCTTGGACGTGTGGGGGATATTCCAAATCGACGCACAGTACATGACCCGTGGTGCCATTGACATTGTATCGTCTCACCCATTCGTCGTTGATGTCCACCAAGACCTCCGGTCGTACCCAGGCAAAACAATCCTTCGGCAAAGGTCCCATCATGGCCGCACCGTATAAATTGTTCGCATCGATGTAAAACAGGTGAGTGCCTTCTTCTGCTTGCGCGCGGTGCTGATTCACAAACGTCATCCCTCCACGAATCCCTGCTTCAAACACGCGGTACATATCCACGTCATGCAATTTCTCCAACTTGACCTGTGTCTTTTTAAAGAAAAATGAATAGGTCAAGCCAGGAGTGCCGAAATAGTGGATGGGGTCCAATGCAGACACGTCGCGTATTTCACTTCGAAAGTGTTCGAAGATGTCTGCGAGCAAGGCTACATCCACTGTCAAATAATAGTGGATATAATCTTCAAACGTGCTGCACCCCGTCTCTGTCCACGCCTTTTGTGCCATAGCATACTCATCCTCTTCCAACTCCTTCTCACTCAAATCATTATAAAATGCTTCCTTCGGAGGCAATTGAGTCTCGTGGATACGATCCCAGCAGTCAAAATATGTATAGGGAAAATATCCTTTCCGAATAGATGTGTGATCGCAATTCGGATAGATGTTGCTCAATATGTGATTTGAGTGAGGAAAGTCACTGATGGTCGTTGACAAATTGTTTAGAGAGTCTTTCAAAAACTGACATGAATCGATGAATCGGAGTTTATATAGGGTATTGGATGGCATGGGAAGAACGATGGTCACTCCCAACGTCTTGTCTCCTGACACATAAAGGGGCTCGATCTTATACTTGTGATCCAGCTTTGTAAACCCTTGTACAATCACCTGGTGACTGTCATATCCCTTCCAATTGTGAAACAAGATGTTTAATGTGTTCCGGGATTGACGTCGTCGCAGGTTACATGCATTGCACAGGGTTTGCAGATATTTGCCCGTGATATGATCGTGGTCTCGCACCTTGGTCGTAGGCTCATTCTTTTCACCTTGCTTCTGGGGTTTTACATCACATCCGCACATGTTACATTGAGCTGTCTGTTCATAGTCCCGCATATCATCCTCCGTCAGTTTCATGTTACGGTTTGTCGCTTTCATGTGATCAAACATCGACCAGACCACCTGTCTTATGTGTGTAATAAAGGCAGGAATGCACTCGTTCCCCTTATGGATCACCACCGATTCTTTCTTGTCCAGCGCCGGATGCCACACCACATAGGATCCCACATACGCTGCCGTATGCTTCTTGGACACGGCATCAATCATGCTCTCAATGTCCGCATACATCACAGCGAGGGGTTGAGTGGTTTTCGCGTGGTCGATAAATTCATGCGGTTTCGTATCTTCTGGGGTCGTTTCCATCTGAAAAAATCCTCCATCGCATTTGGCTTGATGTTCCACACGTTCTTTGTGTGCCATATCCTTTGTCTTTCCATACTTCATCCCCTTCTCGTAGAAATTAAATCGTAAGCTACATAACTCGCATGTTTCAAATCGTTTTACTTGCGTTTGGCTCATGTTCCGATACCACATGCGAGCACATTTCTGAAAATCCGTCACGGGAAGAAAATGTCCAGACTGATCCTCCATATCGTACCGCGTCACCATCACCAGATGAACAATGCGTGTGTTCTCCTTCACAGCTTGACGGACCGGGTATAATTGACCCACAAATCCTTTACTGTCATGCACGTGGATACGAAGAATGATATTGTTCTTCTTTTCAAACTCCTGAATATCCCGTGTATTCATCAACCCCTCTGACGTCATCATGGAAAAGTCTAGATGATAATATTGATTCAAATTCAACTTGCGCACTGCAGGAAGTCGATTCTGATAAATGTCATAGGATTTCTTGGTGCGGGAATCAACACGTTCACAACGTCGAGGAATGCGATTGTCTTGGTAGGCCAGTGCATAGAGGACACTGTCTTGAAAACAATGCGATGTATACGTGTTGCACTGAAACACACATATACCTTTGCAGAGCTTGATATCTCGGTGGATAGGAATCGGTGCGCCCATGCGAAAATTAGGGAAGGAACTTGTTTGAACTAGTAACTCCAACACTTCCTTCACCGCAAATCCTGATCCATCTTCTCGATAGTCTTCAACAAATTCTTCAAACATTGACACCATGTCACGGAACCATGAATCAAAGTTGCGTGCTTGGACGCCTTCGTGAATGTATGGGGGTGTGGTGATGTCTCTCACTTCCTCTTCGCCCGTCGACATATCCGTCTTGACAAACCTGAGTGTCATGCTCACAAACACTTTCACATCCTCGTGGGGGTGTTGTTGTACAATCACACGATACAAGTCTGCATAGATTGAATTTAAATAGACCTTCCATTCATTCGTGGCTTGATGAGGGGTAAATCGATAATTATATCCGCGACCGTCCATGATCCGTTCTTCTTCCACAGCTGCACCGCCCTCTTGTATGAACTCAAACAGGTAGGGACATAAATGTTCATCCCATCCTTCCGCTTCAGCATTCACTGCTACATCACAGTAGCGACACCGTCCCACACACGCATGCTTATGGTATGCCTCCACGTCGAAACTTCCGTCGCAATCCAAACACAGCAAGTCATTGTCATCACCATAATTAAACGCGCGGCAATCGTGTTCGTTTCCATACCATTTACAGCATGTCCAACAATAGTTGCGACCCGTCTCCGCTGCTCCATGAGCAATACAGTCTTGAAAGCGAGAGAAGGACTGACGGCAGAATTCACACGCGTACTGCATGGTTAGAATGAGAATGAATTTCTCTGACAGCGCTTTCCTTATATACCGTGCGGTGACTCATCACACGTGCTCGGCGCCGCGTGCTCCGATTGGTGCTCAACCCCCAAGTGCGCCGATGCGTGCTCCGTGCTCTGATGCGTGGGCGTGTGCTCTGTTTCCTGTCTTCTTCGCTACTGATGCGTGGGCGTGTGCTCCGATGTCTTCTTCGCTACTGATGCGTGGGCGTGTGCTCCGATGAATGGAGCAAGGACATGTACTTTAGTGCAAATGGTGAAAAAGGGGCTAGAATTGGCTACTAGCATTCACTATTTATAATTCACATAGAAAAAATGAATTTTGTCATCATAGCAAGATTAGCAACATCATCATTTATTCCGTTCACGACTAGGCAGTTAGTAGGCCTATAATTCACGCTATAGCAGTCCTAATCGTTCGCTGTTTCTTCTGTGATTTGACTCGACTTTCATTAGCCTATAACAAATGAGGTCTATTGCCTATTATCAAAATTCCTCAATCTCGGCCTATCTATGCTCACATATTGGTAGGCCTACATACACGTAGATGAAGATGATTGGTTTTAGTTATGTATTTTGAGACTGAAATTTTGAAACCTACAATTAACCGCGATTAATTTGGCGGTTAACCGATTAATTTTTTTCTTAACCGCGTTCACCTCTGGACCGGACAGTAGTGGAAATTCCAATTATAGAAATCTAACAATTAGACGCTCACTTCGAGAGAAAATTTGTTCATGCGCGCGTGTTCGGCGTTAGCAATACAAGGCTAGTTGTCGATTGTCGGAGAACAGAGCAATTACTGTCTTTCCCGCCCGGTTGTTGACACCAGAGAAGATAAAACATTAAATATATATGAAACCTTGCTTAAGAATAACGGTTGAATATTTCGATGCATAAAGTGGGGCTCATTCCAATCGATATCATCTTCCGATCTTTAATGTAATATAGTAATTAGCTAAATTTGAAAGTGTAGAAACAGTGTAGAAAACATTTCTAGTAATATGTTGCCAAGCAAGTGACACGACGTGACGACCCTCCTACCGGACACGATGGAGCAATGGCAGTCCAACTCAATGTGTAGTCTCAGTCTCATTATTTTGGTAGGTATTGGAAAGTAATTCCTAACAATGAACACCTAAGCGTTGTGGGATCCTCTCATGCTATGATTGCTCTCTAATTAAGAATTCAAAGCATACGCTAAAATCTGAGAACACATTGTGAGAGTTACATTGTGAATAATTATGCTACATATAAATAAAATATGATGTATTATAGTAATTCCTATCTTGAAAGTTTCTGATCAAATCATTGACAGTGTCAGATGTATTGATTGGGAGTTTTTTTCTTACTTTCTGAATTACTTTCCAAAGCTCTCTGGAGAGAAAAATGTTTGTCAATTTATTGCCAATGCATCTTCATTCTTATCAGGCTACTGAGATAAAAATATTGTAATTCGATTACTTAGCTATTATAAGCACACTATTTCATCACAATTTCATTATTATACAAATTTATCAACGATTGTGAATGTCGAGCAGCTTGTAGTGCGTTGCATGGGGATTCAAAAATCCGCTTGAGATTCTAAAAGAGCAAACCCACGATTCAGTAAAATTGAAAAGTATGAAAATCACTGAATATTAGCACCGTTGTATTACTTCATACGTAAGCAATTGGCATCAATGATAATATATTTTGTCGTCATTAAGTGAAATTCATAAATAGGAATATTGGTTGTCTACATATTGAAAATAACTATCCATTTATCAGGACGTCAACTGCAGAAGTGTAATGCACAAATATAATGTTTCGCTTAAATTCCATTTTAGCGCAAAATTTATTCAGTTATGGAATAACTTTTATAATTACAGTTTATGATTCGATATGTATATTCAAATTGGAAAAATCATACACCATCTTGAAGCCAATGCGCTCAACATTACTATGCTGTAAACATCACATTTGATATCCTTCAATATTGCGCTAAAATATTTAATCTAGCATCATCCCTAGCAAGGTCTCGACCTTGCTAGGGAATTTGCCAGATTTTGGACATAGCGGTAGGGTAGTGCTTGGCTAGTACTAGGATAGTTGCTATCTTTACTAATACGACAGCCTGGCGCTAGGTCTCAGACATAGTGCTAGCCTAGCGCTACCCTTTTGCTACCTTTATTAATACGGAAGTTGCTGCCAGGCTAGCACTAGGGTAGAGCTAGGGTAGTGCTAGGCTAGTGTAATCTTTATTAATACGGCCCCTGACCTCAAGTGAGGGAAATGATGACTCACGCAATGGCTGACTATGGGAATAATACAAATTTGAAGTTTGTCAGTGAACGGATGGGCCGATTTTGATAAAGCTTACATATTCTTGTAGTTGATAACACAAGCATTATTTTAAACCCAAACTCGAAAGCACCAGCGTTAATACAACAGAAGTTGTTAAGTTGTGTGCAGTTGACCGTTGTTGAACATTGTTAACGCGAAAGTGGCGTAAAATTAGGTAGAAGTGTAAATTGAATGAAATTGCACAAATTGATGTCCGAATTCGAATAACAACATATCATCTGAAAGCTTAACACGAGCCTGATTCAATGGTGATAATATCAATTTTCTGTATTGCGTAGTTTCGTCTATAGGTGCTGGTGAACGAATTGACCAAACATTCATACTTTTAAGTCTGCTGAGCACAGCTGACCAGACATAAGCTAAACGATCTGCCAAATTGAAGTGCTTGACATAACCTTTCACATGGTACAAAGGTTACTGAAATTGAGCATCTTCATCAATGAGAAAATCTTGTGAGATTTTTGTAGCAACATTTTTTCGGTAAAACTAATTAGTATTGTATCTTTTTGTAAGTCAATCCTAGAAACCGTGTATCTTGATGAAGCTGACTGATAGTTCAAGCTGTCTGCCAACTTTCATAAAAAAATTCTGTCGTCTTCATGTTGTAATCCTGCATCAAAGAAAACGCTCAATTTTTTTCATAAGGCCTACTGACCACACATGAAAACGAAATATTTATCAAAACAATCTATGGAACAATTAGGTTTCACATGATATATCGTTTATGAAAATTGATCCAGGACTTCAACACGAAAACTTCATTTGAGGGCTAGCTTTTTTATGGAATTATTTTTGAAACGGTCTGTACTTAATTATTCTCAATTATTCTATTATCTTTCTACATATCGCGCTCCTGAATGGTACATTATCTTGCATCTCACTGTGCAGTATGGAGCGCTTTACTTTTGTTGGCACACAAAAAATTGAGTCGGTTATTCGGAGGCAGAAGCCCACAAATACTCGAAAGGCCAATACATTCGCTACCCACGTTTACGACGAGTGGGTTGCTGCCCGAAATTCGGCTTTCCCAAACGATCCCTTCCCTACTCTGCTTCAACTTCCTGACGCACCGATAAAGAAGTTGAACAACGTCTTGAGCCACTTCAATTTCGAAATCCGAAGACGCGACGGCAATGACTGTCCTCCAAATAGGGTAAACTCGGCTAATATGGACATTAGGGCAATATGGACAGTTCTTAATTTAGCTGCAATTTGCGATCAGGTGATAAGGTCTATACTCAATTTATCTTCGTTGGATATTAGAGCTGACGTTGGTTCACACATTGACCATCTCAATCTCACTTTTGATTGGCTATTGGGCGTTCCCACGAGGACTTTGATTGCCAACCTGCTGTGTCAGCAAAATCGCGTTAACAATGTGACTGAAAGCGCTTATTTTCATCTGACGGTTCAGAAGTGAAGGTGAGTCAGATTTATCTTGCAAATCATATCAAAAGAATGCAAATTGTTTCTATATTGCATATCATGATAGATCTGTAGGAAATTTGATCTTATTCTCTTGTAAACACAAAATACGTTCACTGGGTAATATGAACAGTTCATCAGGGTAATAAGAACACAGTACTTGGGAAATATGGACACCATATCATGATAATATGAACAGTAATAAATCACGCTTGCAAACAAGCAAGTAGACATTGCAGTCATGAAAGAATACCTTTTTGCTTTTTAAAATACAGAATAGTGCGTTACACGCCTTAATTGCAGTTGAGCATAGTTCGATATAGCTACGTAGTTCAATATGAGCAACCTGAACAAGTGAAAGTATTCTCTTGAAAGAATAACTATGATAACTTCCAGTATTCTTGGCTAAATAGTATTATACTACATAATCACATAATGTATGATAGACTCGCAATTTGGTCTATATTACAATCAGGCCTATTACGGAAAAGAATCAATATACAACTAGGCCTATGTAGGATCATAACCTGCACATGCTACATGTACATATTCCTACTGTATCATGTCTAATTAAGAGTTATCAGTGTCATAGGTTACACATGTAGAAAATGAAGTACTCAGAGTTTCTAATTGCATTCTTTATTTTGTTTGTAATGAAAAGTCATTCTTCTATTTTAGATGGGTCGAAAACGACAGACCTGGTATGAATCTAATGTGAAAAGTGCTATGATGGACGCTGATGCGGAATTCCGCAACTCTAAATGTGACACAAAAATCACTGCTCTGGGTAAGCACACATAACTACAACTTTTGACCATAGTCACTATCTAATCTTCTTTCTTTCGTTGTAGGCTTAAGAAAAATACAATTGTTGAAAATCGCTAAGCGGCATGCAGTCGAGCTTGCCCCGATCAACTCTCCGTCGCCTGTGGCTGAATGGTTTTACAGCAAAGAAAAAATTGGGACGGCCAACTACTCTCAGCGATTCACAAGAGCGTGAGCTATCTGATATGATGATAGATAGGCAGAAACGAGCTTTTCCTCTTAGTGTTGAGAACGCGAGACAAATTGTTTACAGTTACTGCAGAATTAATCAAATTCCAAAAAATTTTAATGATGATACACAGAGGGCTGGTTGGGATTGGTGGTGCTCCTTCCGACGCCGCTATCCCGAACTGTGTTTAAGAATACCAGAGAACTTGAGTCGAGCCAGGG
Organism: Prostheceraeus crozeri; assembly: GCA_907163375.1. Lineage (NCBI taxonomy): Eukaryota > Metazoa > Platyhelminthes > Polycladida > Euryleptidae > Prostheceraeus > Prostheceraeus crozeri. Next base: position 444,506 of record CAJQUW010014087.1, on the reverse strand, counting down.
CTCTTGGAATGGAAAAATCGAGAATTCAGGAATTCTTCTCACAAGTAGATGAACTACTCTCTTCTAACAATTTAAAGGATGTTCCGAGTAGGCTTTTTAATGTAGATGAAACCGGCCTGCAAATTGTTCCTCAGGGAGGGAAAGTTATTGCAATGAAAGGCACTGGATCAGTACAGGCACTAACTACAGCATAGAGAGGATCAAATAATACGATTGTAGCATGCTGCAGTGCAGATGGCAGTTTTGTACCACCAATAGTAATACTTAAAGGCAAGAGAAAGCCGAATCCAAAGGCACTGGGGTCTCTACCAACTGGGACTGTTGTTGCTATGTCCAAGTCAGGTTGGATTGACAAGGACATTTTTCTTCAGGTTCAGACACTTTCTGCAGTTCTTAAAATCTGTAAGAAGCTACGAGGAAAAAGTCATTTTGTTCATGGATGGCCATAGAAGCCATGAAAGCGTAGAATTGTTCAAAGAGGCAGTCTCTCATAACGTAGAACTCATTGCGTTTCCCTCCCATACATCACATTACCTTCAACCCCTCGACGTTGGCGTCTTTGGCACATTTAAAAGATCATGGCGTGAAAGATGCCGTCAATTTATGATTTCAAATCCAGTAGCAGTCATTTCCAGGCCAGAGTTCCGGAAACTTTTTTCGGATGCATGGAAAGTAGCTGTTACTCCAAAAAATGCATTGACTGGATTCAAGAAATCGGGACTGTGTCCACTTGTCATGGGCGTGATTTCAGAAAATGCATTCTTGATATCCACATCACTGTTGGAAGACACGAACAGAAACAATGGCTCTATTCATTAGTGACTATTTTAGTCATTGGTGAGGTGATTGAAAATAATGAGGAGGCTAGCGAAAAAGAGAGATCATCGGTAGACCCCAATGATAGCATCGTGTTTGAAAATGGGAGTTCTTACTTATGTATTGGTGAGTCATCTAGTGGCGTCGGTTACTGCACAAATATTCCGTGTAGTAAGCTTAGTAGTAATCCTATTAATAGATTTCCAAAATCATCAAGTGTCTCATTCAGTGAACTAGTGCCTAGCATAAACTCCAATAGGAAGGCAGCATTAGCTGCCTTTGAGCGGATGACTAAACCAAAAGTTGGCCTATTAGGTTCGAACAAGCATCACCAAAATAGCAAACCGTTGAATTCAAAATCAGTAGCGGTGAAAAGACAATGGTTGTGCAGAGAGTGTGGTGTCACTTATTCTGAAAGCAAAAACCGTGAATGGCTTCAATGCATGGAGTGCAAAGCGTGGACCCATGAAGATTGTGGAAAATGCACAGTCGGCGTATTTTTCTGCAAGACCTGTGTGGATCGCGTGATTGGACTCTTGAACTCATGATAATATTTGACTCTGTTGTTACATAACACAAATGTTTATTGCTTATTCATCGATTTCATAAATGTCTCATCGAAGCTATAGATTGTTTTTCATTTGTGTATTCACGTTGAACAAGTGATTGCTTTGATATTTGTAGTTAATTATTCTTAATATCAAGTTATTGGAAATTTATATTTTTAATCATTTATTTGATCAAGCTGTGTATGTAAAAACACATAAGATGTCTAAATACATCGAATTGTATCCATTATTGAGGTTTAAACTGATGTCCATATTACCCCAAGTACTGTTCATATTAGCCGGACTAAGTGTTCATATTAGCCGAGTTAGAATATATGGGAAAGATAGGAGGAAGTAAAATTGTCCATATTAGCCGAGTTTACCCTACCATTCATGGTATCATGTGCGGAATCATGAGATATTTACGTGATGACTGTATGCGACCAAACCTCAACTTCTTTGATGAAACTTATGATCAATATCATTTTCTGCATCAATCAATTGATTCTAGAATGTCACAATTGACAGAAACAGGAGTTGGACTTCACAAGACAAATGATTCTCCGGTGGAGCCAATTGATGAAGAACCATTATGGAACTCTAATGCTTTCTCCACGACTTCGTCGGATGGATTAATTGCAGCTGTTTACTTTTATGTATGTAAAGTATGCGGTCTTCGTTCTTGTCACTTGATGATTGAACAATTCACTTTTGACGAGGACAATACCGGGAAATTTGTAAAATTTGATGGGAAAGCTTCAAAACCTTGATGATTATTGGAAACAAGGTGAGCTTTTCTAATGTGCCGGTTAGTGTCAACACTATCTCCAGATGGTTGCCAAATGCGGCTTAAAAGGCAGGTCTTAAAGGAAATATCACGGGTCACTCAAGGAAAGTGAGGTGCGCCATATAATTGTTCGCGCAAACGTAGATGAACGATTAATGGAAACAACAGGTCATCGTAGCAATGCTGTTCGAGCTTACAAGAGAAAGTCATCAACCCAAGAGAGAGGCAGTAGTCAGATTATTGATTACGAACCAATCCATGCTGCTTTCTCTGCCAACTGACAAATAGGTGTCAGTGACATGAATTTCGATGGCATTGTTTGTTCTGACCTCCTCGATGCATAATTTAGTGCATATCGGATTCTCTTGAGTTAATTATTATGCTGTTGCTAGTCGCTTCATTTTCTGAAACATCTTACTTCATGTCTAAAAATTTGCTTTGTACTACTTTCTCGGTTATATGTGCTCTTCGTTACTTTGCATAATTATACTCATTGCGTGATATTCGCGATATGCATTAATGAGAATGCTTTAAATATTTCGTCCGGTTTTCTCGTATATTTCATTATACACGGGGAATGGAATAGTGGTTTACTATTCATGGAGACTGGAACATAGCCTAGCACAATTAAAATCTGGCAATCATTGCATAATTTGTATGTTCTAACTATAAATGCGGAGGTGATTTACTTAGGATTTATTGAAACATTTAATGACCACACCCACATTTTGTTCTAGACAGAAGTATTGGGAGGTGTGACTGAGTGAGTCAATGACATTTCGCAGTCAATTGCATCGTTGTTCATGATAACCCTTACTGTATAGAAACGCGCCCTTGAAAGTTTTTCTATTATTTACATAACTTGAAAGATCATTACCGATAGTCATCTGAAAAAATCAAAAATGATGCAACGTCTGATGATGCATTTTATGGGGTGTGGTGGTGATGTGCTCCTGGAAATAATTTCCACGTGTAGTTACATGCGCACTCATGGATTTGTAATGGAACTGTAATTACGGAGATGTTTCAGTTGATTCAGTTTCAGAGTTTCTGAAAATTCTTGAGTTATTTGAATTGCATGCAATGTCGGTTTTTCCTTGCAGCGCCAACATTTGAAAATCCTTGAGTATTGTCAAGTTTAAACTTTTGAAAAAATCAAAGGTGATATAACGCCTGATGCAGCCGACATCAATGCATTATATGAGGTGTGGCGGGAAGCTCCTGGAAATAGTTCACACGTGCATTTCCATGTGCATTGTTCACAGAGAGGACTCACTATCTATGAGAGTTTCTGAAAACTGTTAGGCTGTTGAATTAAATGTAATGTTGGTTTATCTCTATCGCGAGCCAAAAGTTTGCAATCAATTGACGCAATGGGAATGTGGATTGTGGAAGAGCCTCAATATAACTGAGTTACCGTATCGTTGAACTACTCGTTGATAATTTCGATTTTACAAAAAAGATTCTACATGCCCCGCAGGACCAAACTGACGAAAAACTATTAATGCTTAGTTCTCACTCAGTTTATCCAGCATTGTGCAAGTTAGCTTTCACATGCAGCAATTGGAGCTGATAATATGGAAGCTGTTCTGTGTTGAATACAAGACAATAGCTTGGGGATGAATGTCAATAATAATAATAATAGGCATTTATTGAAGTATAGACAGCTGTGATTGATCATAATACATACAAGAAGAAAAAGGCATGTGATAATTCAATAACATGTAATAAATTAATAACTCATGTAATAAACTCAATAAAGCAGCTTAAGAAATGATGTAATTACTCCTTCTCAAGCTGGTTTATCTCAAGTAAATCGAAACAAAATCTTAGTGTACATTGGAGAAACTCTTTGAAGAGAGGATCTACATTTTAATGAAATGATCAGTGCTGCTTCTAGAAGACTTTATGTTATTAGCTTACTAAAGCCAATCTTGCCTAGATGTGAACTAATAAAAGTATATCACACTCTTGGAGCGCTATTATTTCTGTATACCTCTCCTCCACCTTTGTTGGATTCCTGAGCATCTTGAACATTTCCTTGCAAAAGTTCAGAATCGATCCTGTAGACTTATTAGTGGAAAGACCTGTGATACTGTACTTATTCAGAGATTTTAGGGAAACTCATGCACGCTTACAACGCACTGGTCACTTTCGCTTGCCTTATACTTCGAAGTACTGTGACACTAAAAGCAGCGCTATTCATTTGGCTTCTTGATTTCTATTTTGGCTTACTGAATGATTTCTATTGATCAAAGACAAATCATAGCTTATCGTCCAGTTTCATTTTCTGCATAATTTTTGCTATTTCTTGGTTGATTCTGTTTTTTTATTTATCCTCCATGGAGAACATTGTAATTTACTTCCATGGGACATATACTGATTTAAAATAATAATTCTTGGGAAGTCCAAGTCATCAGACGTGTTTGCTTCTGCTCCTGTTGTCAGGAGTTTTAATATGTCGCGTAAAGTTTTAATAACAGTCGCGTTTTATTTCAAATAATGTCCTATACAACAGTCTGTCGTAACTTCATTGTTCATATTGACTTTCAAATTCATTGTTCTGTGTCATTGAAATTGTAATGCTTTGATTTCTATTCAATATGAATAAACGCTTGCTTACTTACTTACTTATTTAATTAACATGCGTAGCCACAATGGGTGATTTCTAATCATTTCAAATTAAATTCATCAATATTATCAATTAAAATTATAGTGTATGTGGTATGAAATATCAACATGATTGTTGGCCGAATGAACACTTTCAAACCTACTTGTCAAATGCTAGCTAGATTGATGATTAATTGCTAGCTAGATTTCGGTCTATATCTTAAGCAAAATTTCTTTAATTGTTAGTGAAAACTTGTTTGTTGGCCTTTAATAAAGTAAAAAATTTTAGTCATGCGTCAGTGCAGAATAATTTTGCTAGCGTGAAGAAAGCATAGAGCATGCTACAACTGTCTGACATCAGTCAGTCATAAATAAATGAAACCTCAGAATAATTTTGACCAACTGAATCTAAACGATTCGAATCTTTTTCTAAAAACAATTTCTAATCGAATCTCGAAGCATCGCACGCCTTCTTTAACTGCCTAAAAAAGTTCCACATCAAGATAATCAAAGCTTGACATGGTACAGTGGGGCTAGACCTGCGGGTAGAGCATTTTTCGGTTCCTGTACCCGCCCGTACACCTGAGTGGAATACCCGCACCCGTAAGAAACTCAACCGAGCACACCCAAATCCCTGAGTAGTCGACGCGTAACCGCTCGTACTCGCACAAGTATCTATACACGGAAAAATTACTTACAATGCAATGACCATTTTTGAAGTAAAAATTGCTGTTTTTGATATTTTTCTCTAGCTTTATCCTGATAAACATAATCACAAGTAATATTCAACCATTTCAATTGAAAATTGTACATACATGTTCAGTTCAAAGATATCAGTTATGAACTTCTCAATTATAATCATTCAAAGCAAATAGTATGCTGCTAGCATTGATATATGTTAATAAATCTCAATGTCTTTGCAATTTGACTAGGATTTTTAAATGTAATGCTGCTTTCGTTGACGAAAGCGAAAGCGAAAACCTTTTCGTTTGTGGCATTTATAGTTTTCGCTTACGAAAACGCAAATTATCAAAAGAATGATGAAGCTTCTCAGCTGACTGGAGGCACAACGAAGTGAAATTGGAGGATTATTATTAAATAAGTGTTCGATCATATCATCACTCTCATCAAGGGACGGTTGATCGCTTCGGTCGCCACTGTCGTCGAATTCCCTGAAGCACTCTAATTGTCTTTTCCGATGGTGATGGCTTTCATCATGCAAAGAATGCCACTTCCTTTGGGCCGAATTTTAATCCTGCTGTTATACTACAATGACAGTTGAGGGCATTGTGAAGCGCAGCAAAGTGAAAACAAATATATATATTCCTTCCATTTTCATTCGAATCTTCAAAACATCCAATTAATAATTAACGTACTTGTGTAAATCATTTCAATCAATAGGAAGCAGTGTGAGTACAACCATTCGAATTTGAGAATAGTTGACCACAATTTGTATTTACAAGTTGATTACAATTCGCAGTATATACATGTCTGAAACAGTGTTCGGGCCAGAGATTTTTGCGAAGCATTACTAGATTTTCGCAGGCCTACTCTTCTTCTTCTTCTTCCTCGTCCGTGCCTGATTATTCCCACTAGGTGCGGTTGGCGGCCCGAATTCTTGCTCGCCAGACGCTCCTGTCTAGAGCGTCCACCGGATCCACTTGTAGTGTCTTCAAATCCATATGTATGCGTCCATCCATCGCTTCCTCGGTTGCTCCCTTTGTCTTTCTCCCTGCACCACCTGTTCCATGGTCGCCCTTACTTTATCGGTCTTCGCCATCCGCTGGACGTGTCCGTACCATCTCATCCGGATCTCTCTCACTCTTTCCACAATAGGGGTCACTCCAAGCTCCTTTCTTATCACTTCGCTTCTCACTCTGTCCTCTAGAGTTACTCCTTTGATTCTTCTAAGCATTCTCATTTCTGTCCTTCCCAGAAGTTGCTCCTCCTTGAAAGTCATCGTCCAATATTCTGAGCCATGTAGAAGTACTAGAAGTAGTACTCCTTGTACACTTTCGTTTTTATTTTCCTTGGCATCTTCTTATCGCACATGACTCCGGTCAGCTCTCTCCATTTTGTCCATAACCCCTTACTCTGGCCTTGACTGCTTCTTCGGATCATCCTTTCTCATTGAGTGTCACACCGAGGTATTTGAAACTCTCTACTTGCTTTAGTCTCACCTTGATTGTCTTTGATATCCGCAAGTGAATCATTCCTGCTGCTGACCATCACCTCAGTCTTGTTTGTGTTGACTTTCAGGCCTTTCTCTTGCATTCCATTTTGCCATCCCAACCATCGCTCTTACATGTCTTCCACAGCACTCGTCACAACTGCGAAGTCGTCCGCGAACAACAGCTCCCAGGGCAGTCCTCTTCTATGGTCCTCACTAATTGTATCCAGTACTACTGTGAATAGAAAAGGGCTCAGACCTGATCCCTGATGCAAGCCTACGTTGATGTTGAAATCATCAGTTTTTCTATACTTGGTTCTTGCAACACTGGTTGTTCCCCGATAAGTTGCTTCCTCTAATCATATCAATCTCTCTGGGGTTCTCCTTCTCCTGTGGCACCAGTACACCAACTCTCTTGGCACTCGGTCGTAGCCCTTTTCCAAGTCCACGAAGGTGATAAATAAGTCTTTGTTGACCTCCGGATACTTTTCTTGCAGTTGCTGTAGAATGAAGACAGCGTCCATAGTGCTCCTTCTCTTTTGGAAGCCAAACTGCATGTCATCAATTTTAATCAATTTTCTCAGTCTTTCTTCAATATCCTCTCAGAGTACAGAGTACAGAGTACTCTGAACAAACTGGAGTTGAAGCAAATAATCATATATGAGTTTGATCTATTTTTGGCTTCATCATTGATTTCAGCAATTGATTTATAGCAGATAAATAGTAATAGTTGTGCGCAGTTATTACTCGAATTACTCGAAGTAGACAAATGCGTTGCAAAGCATTAAGCTTCCAATTGCTTTTTTACCTAATGATGCTCAAGCAACATCCTTATTTTATTTATATTAGTGTCCCATCCGTTTCTCTGACGGGAAGTAGCCTAACCTGGCAATTATCCATGCTGATAAACAACGACGGCTTACTGTAAATGCTCTACTTGTGGCCCCAGTCAATGGTCTCGTGGCTCCCTAAGGGCCACGGGCCCCCGGTTGAGAACCATTGCTCTAGAAGGTCTCCTTTCTGTTTATAGATCGGAACAATCTCACTTCTCTTCCAATCCTCTGGCATCTTCTCTTCCCACACCTTTAGTACGTCATGCATCATGTCCACACCGTCATCTCCGAGTTGTTTGATGAGCTCTATCGACAGACTAGTGCATCCTGTCGCTTTTCTTGTTTTTCATTTTCTTTAATGGTCTTTGTATTGCCATCTTCGTGATCGTTGGGATTGGTTCTTCAACTGCCTGTCACTCTTCAAGTTCATCTCTTGAGTTTTCTACATTTAGTAGTTCGTCAAAAATATTCTTTCTTTGATTTTCATTCCATCCGCGATTATCTCTCCACTTCGATTTTTTGTGGCCGTCACTTCTACAGCATCTCGACTCTGTTTTCACCTTTGCCTCTCAATCCTGTAGATCATTTTTCACCTTCCTTCGTGTTTAACATGGTCAAGCATGGTTAAAAAACATGGTCATTCGCAGGCCTACTGTTAACAGCGAATTATGGCATGACATTTCATCGTCAAGCAGAATGAACGCCACCCATATTAAAACTTGAGCAAGAACGTCTATTATCTTCCTAGAGAAACTGTATATAATAGTCCCATATGTTTTATGCAATTTCTGCACATTTTAATGTAACTACAGTGCACTGATCCAAACGGAAACAAATCACTAGTAACAAGAATTTTGGAAAGCAGCTGCGTTATGTCATTGATGACCCTCAGAGAAGATTCTTCGTAAAGATCTGATTACCTGAGCTTGCAATAACCGCCATCAATCATTACTTCTGAGAAGCTACGGTTGTTGATTTGTAAATTATTAAGCTGGCATATTGCTACCGAATACATCTTTTCAACAATACACGTTCTAGGTGCATGTAACAAATGTAAGCAAAAGTCACCAATCTTATAACAGACCCAGCTACAAAACTTTAAAACAAAAATTCGTGTCACTTATTTAAGACAGGGTCTGTTCCAGTTGATATCAGGCGTCGACAAAAAGATGCATAAGAAATAAATAGTCATTAATACTATTCATCAGCAAAATGTGCCATAATGTACAATGCACAAACTTATCACCTGATTGTCATGTTGCATATTGTCATTCAAGATAGACCTACTAACCTATTCTACTATTTTGCGATCACATCATCGTGATCCCTATATGATAGGCATCATAGCAATGGCGTTTAATCCTCAGTATCAAAATTCAGCTGAAGTGATTGAGAAAATCTAATATCATAGGTCTATTATTTGAGTGCAGCACAAAAAAGATATTCGTAGGGTACTGGAATCATGTTGTGTTCTTTATTGAAGTTCAATGGAGATTTGATAAAATTAGCTCTATCTAGGGCTAGGCCTACTTGCATGCTTGAAGAGATTCCTATGGTTTAGAATTGATATAGGCTATGTGAGACTTTTTAAAGAATATAGACCTTTATATAAACATCAGCTACATCTATTGTATTAAAATGAATTAGGTAGCCTACTTAAGAAGTCGAATGTCACAATATAGGATACTCGCATAGCTTTCAATACCAGCTGCCATGACAGTTTTATACTGATCTCTCGTGTGCTTTCGGCTATCCTCATCTTGTTATGCCATTCTATCGACGGCGTCGATGTGATGACAGTTTGTTCTATTTTTAAAGCATGAGCAAAGTCAAAAGGTCGAATGACAAATCCAATTATGCCATTATGGAAGTCTTAGGGCAAGCTATTTATCCTTTTTTACTACTAGAATTCTTATCAGATTTCTTCTGGATAAGAGATCACAATAAGTAGCCGTCGATGTGATGACGAATTGTGGTCACTTTTCTTGAGAAAATATGGCATTTTTCAAGAAAAATTATACAATATCAATGAGCATTAATTAAGCGTCTCTTGATTATCAATTAAGACCAGTTAGGCATTCTACATTCAAAGTTTCGTTTGAATTGATGCAGTCAATCTAAATTTGGAGGTGTCGATGTGATGATGAGAACGGCATCGATGTGTTGATGGACAAAGCTGTGAATAGTTATGTCGACCTAGCTCTGAATTCAGTGAGTTTTGGTTTCTCAACTCTTGATATGTCTTTGATTCAAGGGTGTTACGGGTTCCTTAAGCCAAAGTCTGCTTAAATATATGTTTTGTTTCTTTGTTTTACAGCAATCCAAAAATGTACTTTCCGTGTGGACATGAAAAAATGAGGTGTTTTTGAACTTCAGATGAATGTTTATGCCAAAAATCCTGAAAGAAACTTAAATTTAAAGACATGTTGGGTTAGAGTAGACGAAGATCAATTGAATGGTGTGTAGACCATTGACAATAGACCAATATCTAGTCCACAAAATGCAAAAGACAAGAATCACTCCAAAACACTAAATTTTCTGGATTTTACCAAATATTTCGATATTATTTTCCATTTTTGTCGCATATCTTTATCACTTCTGTTTTCATATGGCTCTAAGTAATTCCACTAGAGCTCAAAGTGACGTGTGGGTTAAAATTGATGAAGAGTCAATGGCAAGTGTTGGTAGAATTAAATTAAAAGAGGTAAGTCTATTTCTAAATTGTTTGGCACTATTAGAAGTTGCCTAGTTATCTATAGAATTCGCATTGAATTCTAGAAAACATTAACTTCTGTTATAAAAGATGGAGTGTTGTATCTCTCTTGGAACACTTTACAAAACTAAAGAGACAAATGCTGCAGTTCTGGATGGCTCCCAATTGAATGTCTGTTGTTTTTGTTACCTACCACTTTTAATTAGACGCAAAATTTTGCCTTCGAATAATTCACTCTCACCAAAATCTGGTGAACTCATCTACTAAGTATCAGAATACTTGGAGACATGATTCAAAACAAATGGATCAACAAAAATCTACAATACCTAACAAATCTACAATACTACCTCTACAATCAGGGATTAGAATCCAAACTTTAGAATTTCAATGCTAAACTACAAAACTTACATAATTATGCATACATGGAAAAGCACTGTCAATGTTGATACAACAATAGGAATAGCAAGAATTGAAGAGGCTTCAGTCCAATTTGTTCATCAGTTCGTGAACGGCAAATTCTTGGTTTAGCTCAGTGGTGGTAGCTCGAATATCCCGTTCGCTCACTTCATTCGCTCAGCAGTAGCTCAGTCATTCACTAACTGAAAAGTTCGAATGCACTGTGTCTGAGGCTGAATCGCGCCAAAGCTGATTTCTGTAAATAGTAGCCTATTCTGATGTATGTAGATATCATCTGATGAAGCATGGACTCCTAGATATATGTTGTATATATCTAGGAGTCCATGGATGAAGCAAGATGATAGACTCAGAGACATCTATGATTAATGTAAGATATCTAAGGGACGTTCAACTCCCATACCATGTACTGGACTGGAGGCCAGTGTCTTTGGTAGATTTGATTAATGACGGTTGTTTGTGCACATCTGGATGAAACCGTGAAACAAGCTGTAAACAATTATCCAGTACTCTAATACTCTCATTCATACAGGGAATCTATTGAAAGATTCTGGAACCAGTCAAGAAGTGACTACAGAATTACAAAACTCCCGCAAGAATAAGCAATTGTCAATAACAGCTGCAATATCAACTGCTAGTGATTGAAATTGTACACCTGCGACACGTAGCATCAATGGCTATCGGTGTGGATTCCGTACATTTTATACATGCTTTGCGAAAATCGATTCAATGGTGTTTTTTTCGAGAATTGTAAACTCTTTCTGGAAAATTTTTGATAATCTATTTCCTTTACTAAACGCAGTCATGGATTAAGTGATAACTGATCAGTAATGATTTTACCTGCTACTACAATCATTGCAGCAATATGTCCATGCCTTATTCATTGTTATAGGCTACAAGTAAAGGACATGATTAAAATCTAAAGAAAATCTACCGATGATGCAATCAGAAAGGAACAAAAAACAATTGAAACGTTAAAAATTGATGATAATTTGATTGGTATAACTAATGAAAATGCTAATAGTTAAGGAAGAGTCGTTTGAATATCCATTCATTCGGAAGATCCTTTATCAAGATTTTGGTGGAAAAGCGCAACCAGTGTTATCTTTCCCATTGCGCCTCCTCGTAATGAGTGGTTACCGATGTCAATATATTTTTATCTCTTATTAGACATCTCGTGATTATAGAATATAATCTGTGAGGAGGCCTTCAATTTATAATCAAACTCCGAGGAACAAAGAAAATGTGATTTATAATGCTAGTGATTCATAAAATGCGAAGATCATATTGAATAAAAAGCAAACCAAGCGGTGGTAATTGGTGACTTTCGACGATTTTAAGGTCCTACCGTATTGGGCAATTCAGAAATAGCATTGATAAGGATTTAAGTTGATTACGAAATCCGCATAAATTTCATCGAAGAATATTCTCGCATTCTCGCATCACTTTGGCAAAAGTAGCCATCAATTTTCGTTTGATGAAAGTTGAGTAATACAAGGCCGGAAATAAACCACACATGTTACATCGCTACATTGCTAATGAATTCTCGAATTAAGTCCACCAGGGTCCAAATTATTTTACAGGAGTAGGTTTTAGATAAGACAATGGGAAAATCAATGAAAACAGAAGGTCACAATTTATTTGAAATTGACCATCGATGATATGCTTGTATGTGTACATGTACACTGTACAGACTCCCGACAATTTCTCTGCAAGACTGGGCCGGCGTATTAATTAGTACCGGTATGTTTACCAATCAATCCAGCTGGATTCTGATGTACTTCACAATAAGGAAGTGAATTGTTTGCCATTTGGTCAATGGTTTTATCCAGATACACACTACCTTCTGGTCTCCAGTCCAGTACATGGTATGGGAGTTGAACGTCCCTTATATATCTTATAGTAATCATAGATGTCCCTGGATAGACCATAGACCCACAACAGAAGTCGTCCAGTGAACGGACAGGCGATTGACTTTTGATGCTCACTCTTATTCTACTCGTAGTAGTCCATCTCGTGTATACTCGAAAACATCCTTACCCGCCGTACCCGTGACAAAGTTTATCTCTACCCGTCCATAACCGTGAACTGCGAAAAATCTTCACCCGCACCCGCCCGTAACCGTACTAGCGTTTACTGGTAAATCCGCAGGTCACTAATATCATGCACTCAAGATAACTGCCTAAAGAGAAAACAAGATGACCAACAGCACAAATCGTGATTGACATTACAGCACTTAATATTTCATTTATAGAGATTGTAATTTTAGTAATGAAGAAGTCAACTTTGTTGTCCGAATAGCTGCTGTCCTGTTAATACAGAATATGCAGCGAATAAGTAATTGCAAATAATTTATCGGTCAGTCCATACAAAAAGCAAGCATCTTGGTAGACCTACTCACTACTTATACTGTCGAACTATAGGAAGTGGCGGTCTATTACAGTTAGCGGTCTATCACAGGTGGCGGTCTATCACAGGTTTAGCGGTATAGGGTAAACTTTCCTAATTCGGACACTTTCCTAATTTGGACACTTCTAAGTAAAATACGAATATTACTAAGTCAAGATCAGCGGAATTGAAATTTTCGAAGACGCAACCTGTATTTTATGCCATTCTAGTATATAAACCTCCAAAAGAAATTTTCTAAGTGATTAATATCACCCCTGTATGAACCAATCTTCATCCGAAAGGTCGTTCCTTTGTGTGTGAGAGCTAACTAAGGATTGGCAAAAAATTCCTTAAGTTCAGAGTACAATTACGAAGTCAAACTTAAGTCTTTTCCATGAGTATTTTATATGAATTGACAGAGAAATTTCTGAAGTTTCTTTTGCAATTTGTCGCATGTTTCTAGGTAGCGTACTTTTTCTTCTAGAGGACTTTGTGCATTTTTTGTCATCTGTAACTCCGCTTGCCTAATTTGGAAACTTTTTCAATGAATGCCGACCCCACTTGCCTAATTATGGACAGTTTTATAAAAACCTTTTTGATGTAGTTTTTTTCTGATAAATTCGAGTCATATGAAGTGATAGAGCTTTGAATGAGGATCGCAAAGAAGTAGCGATAAGTAAGTCATAAAATTATCTAGACCGGAGGTGTCAACCACATAAATTCAACCACAGCTTTTATGGGGGCTGTGGCCGATGGGTCTACCATCCGTAATGTTACCAGATAAATATGATGCATTTAGTCCTCGTACTACTAGGGTATACCCTAACATTAATTCTCTTACACACCTGGTAGATTTTAGATAGCGTAATCCCGCTGTGTTAGCTAGATCTGGTATTTTGATTGGAAACAGACCTGTCCTCTCATAATCTAAATGGCAGACTGTTAAATAGGATCTTTTCAATATATAAGTGATAAACATAATTTTGAACAGAACGACTTACTCGCCAATTCATTACATATGAGGAGAGGAGAAGCGTTGTTTGTCCTTCTAGTAAGCATTTTTTAAAATTTTTAGACATTTTAGGATATAAAAATTTTCTTTTAAATCATATTTTGTACCTATTGAAAATTAACTAGTCATTAGCTTGTTTTTTTTTTAATTTTGTTACCTTGACGCACTTTGCTATGTTGAACTATACATTACATGTACATTATGTAATGTACAGTGTATATATATACATTGTTTAAATGCTTTAATTTACATGAAATAGTGAGCTTCTTCCAAAGGAAATTACATTAGGGCGTATTACAAATCTCGTAGGCGTATTACAAATTCTCAACTGTTGATTGGTTGAGGCTGCACAGTTTATATCTAGTTTCCTTAAATAAACGACGATCTAGACGTAGATATTAAACAATAACATCAAAATTTTGACACATATTGTCACATCCTATGTCACATGAAATTATTCTCAATAGACCTAAGTCTGAGCATTTTTTAGCTTGCTAAAGCAACGTATAGCCTAATAAGTATATTTTAAATTAATAATTTCTTACTGTGTCATCAGCTCTGAAGATGCCTTGTGCAACGATCGAAGTACTAAGCTACATTGTAGAACAATAGATAGCTACTGTTAATATATAAATCATATCATTCGCTCCGCTCATTGCCATGGCTTGATTGGAATTGCTTTTCTAAACGTACAGTGTGTTCTTGATAGAGACGTGCTCAAAGAACATGTTCTATATTACCTCTTAGATAAGGTCTTTCATTTCAGGTCTACGGAAGGTCCGCATACAAAGAATTGCCAAATCACACTCCGTGCCTCGAACAACGTTGCGAAGAGCATGGCTTTGCGAAGAGAATGATAATTCAAGATCAATAGGCCGTCCAGAACAATTACTTGTGAACAAGAGAAATGTCTTTGTGAACAATGTCTTTGTGAACTTATTTTTGATCGTCAGAAAAGAGGCTTCCCAATGACGGTTGATTCGGCTATGAAACTCGTCTTTGAATACTGTGAAATAAATAGTATTCCACATCGCTTCAATCGGACTGACAAACGAGCAGGCTGGAAATGGTGGTCAGCCTTCAGGAAACGAAATCCAAATATGACATTGAGGCAACCAGAGAATTTGTCGTGAAACCGAGCCTTGGGAATGGAAGAAGATCGAATCAAAGCATATTATGAATGTCTTGAGGCTACTTTGTCTGAGAAAGGATTACTTAACTCTCCAAGTCGTATCTACAATGTCTACGAAACCGGCATTCAAATTGTGACTAAGGGTGGCAAGATTTTAGCTCAGAGAGGAGCAAAGAATGTTCAAATACTTTCATCTGCTGAGCGAGGCTCAAACACAACAATTGTTGGTTGCTGCAATGCAGAGGGAAACTAAACCACCAATGATTATTTTCAAAGGGACTAGGAAATCCACGATTGAATCACTACCTCCAAGATCATTGATTGAAGTTTCCAAATCTGGATGTATCGACAAAGAATTGTTCCTCGCATGGTTTCGGCATTTCGTCAAACATCTTCCATATCGCTCTGATAATGAGAGAGTAGCTCTAATCATGGA
Source organism: Prostheceraeus crozeri (assembly GCA_907163375.1). Lineage (NCBI taxonomy): Eukaryota > Metazoa > Platyhelminthes > Polycladida > Euryleptidae > Prostheceraeus > Prostheceraeus crozeri. The sequence continues at coordinate 428,647 of CAJQUW010014087.1, read as the reverse complement.
CGGTCACACAAGCCATGAAAGTGTTGCCTTATCTGAAGAAGCAAACAAGAACAGTGCGGACATTTTGAGGCTTCCGTCTCACACCTCAAATTATCTTCAACCCTTGGACGTAAGTGTCTACGGACCCTTCAAAAGATCTTGGAGAGAAAGATGTCGTGTTTACATGGATAGCAATCCTGGGTCGGTGATTTCAAGGGCAAATTTTGGAGAAGTCTTCACTGCTGCTTGGAATAAAGCATGTAAGCCTGAAAATGCCATCTCTGGATTTCGAAAGAGTGGTTTGTGCCCACTCTCATTCGATGCGATTCCTAAGCAAGCCTTCATCATTTCAAAGGAATTGCTGGGATCGTCTGCTGATGTGATATGTTTCGAAAATGTTTATTCCGAATTTGTATCACAGAATGATACCAATGTACTGGAGAACGATGTTCCAATCGTACCGATAAATCCAATCGAAGAGGTAGTTTCGGAAATCGAATACAGCACAGATCCACCTGTAACCGATGACCCAGTCGTGAATCATGTTGAAGAGCCATCGTGTATGAGTGAGAGTTCTATGAACATCACCGACAGTCGAGCAGATGAAATTGTTGTCAATAATGATGGTTCCTCATACCTCGTACTGGAATCAAGTACACGTATGGAGCCTCAAACATCGACTGGAGAAATTTCCTTTACAGAGTTGCTGCAGCTTCCCATACAGTCAAGTCGGAAAGCAGCTCAAGATGCCTTCAAGCGAATGAGAGAGACTGCTTTACTCACTAGCTACCGTTTCAATGTTAATGTCAATGAAACACCATCAACATCAAGCGTTCAAACGGATGAAAGTACATGTCCTCAATGTCTGATCTCATACTACAATGATGCAAGCGGAGATGACTGGCTCCAGTGCATGGAGTGTCAGAGGTGGGAGCATGGAAAATGCGGTGGAAAAAGTACTATCGGAACATTTTTTGTGAGGCATGTGTCAAAAACGTTATTGACTTCCTGACGAAATAGCTTGACTGAATTTCATTGACAGAGTTTGACTAGTCCTATGCTACACGTACATCAATATAATTAATACGAAGTTGGATAACCTTCTTTACTTTCTCAATTCATAATTTCAGATGTTGATCGGACTTTTTTTGGACTTAATTTTCGTGTCTTACTGCTTGATAAGCAACAAAATAAGTGTCCATATTTAGGCAAGTAGTGTCCATAATTAGAAAAGTGGAGTGTTCAAATTAGGCAAGTGAGATGTAATGCTTTAGATAGGGTGTAGTCAAAAGTGTCCGAATCAGGAAAGTTTACCCTATGCCAAAATAATCTATAGAACATTTAGTATCATGTGGCATAAAGTTTATCAAAATTGAACCGGAACTTCAACACGAAAATTACATTTGAATTTGTGTTGATCTTTTGGTCAATTATATGTGAAATGTATTGAAGAGGCCTTGGTTATTCATTTTTTCGTAAGTTTTAGTTGGGAAAAATTTATGAAATGGTCTGCAAGTGAAATAAGTAGGTGACATATATATAGTCAATATTTGAAACCAGTAACTCACCATGAAAAACTCCGATTCCTCCTGATGGGGTTTGAAGAAAACGATAATTGCTGTAGATGAAGACACCAATATTATAAACAACACGAGAAGTGTGACTGCCCAAGCGTCGCCACGATAAATTGGTCTTGATACGTCCATGAAGAAGTACAGTAGTGCAGTACTAGACATAATGAAGAAAACTAAAGAGATAGTTGGAGTAGCACCTCGCCATTTGCTTTCAAGAAATTTCAGTTTTCGGAAACGTTCATGAATATATCCAACCGTTTCTGGACATTTTCCTGTATAAAGCTGCGGTTTCACAAATCTCAAAATTAATAGATCACAAGAGACTATTATGTATGCCAGAACTGCAGAAATACTCATAAAAGACGTGAGTGAAGCATATGTGAAAAAAATAGCGAGAACGCCGCAGAAAATACCAAACAAATATAATGCTATTATCGGAACTTGGAGTTTTGGTTGAACCCAACCCAGGAATTTAAATAGCAAGCCATCACTTGCCATAGCATAGATTATACGAGTTATGGCATAAAGGGAGCATAACATACTACAGAAAGCAGCAGCTAAAGTTCCGACACATATAATTATTCTTAGCCAAAGAACTGGTGGATGAACAAAAACTGCTGCTAATCCCATATTTGGATTTACGTTCCACCATTCAGCATATCCAGTAAATGCCAATGCATAAAATACACTCATCACACACACTATTGTTATTGCTTTGAAAATAGCTTTCGGTATAGTCCGTTGTGGGTCTTTTACTTCCTCCCCTGCAACTGTCATCGCTTCAAATCCAATGAAGGTCCCAAATGCAATTCCAGAACCTGATAAGAAACCGTTTAATCCATTCGGAAAAAATAGATTATGAACTTTGTTAAGCATATACTCTTTGTCAAAGTGTATATACATGAATATTGATGCCATGAGAATGATGCACACGGTGACTACCGATAAAACACAATTTATCATAAACGAAGCATCATTTCCACATGTCAGTATAGCAATGGCAACGACGGAAATGATAAGCGCCAATAAGTTCGGATATTGGCTGATAACGCCATCTGATGAATTACTCAGCTCCCCAATATGTATCTTTGTAAATTCAGTCAAAGTTCCGTTGCTTAGTAGATCGATTGTGTTCGAAGCTAAAACAGCAGCTGAGCTAGCCGTGGAAATATACTCTAACAACGCTAACCATCCCGCCATAAAAGCAAGAAATTCACCTGCAATGACGTAGGTGTAAACAAATGCTGAGCCAGCTTTTGGAATCTGTGCAGTCAACTCCGAGTAGACCATGCCGTTAAGAAAACCAATAAAACCAGCAAGAAGAAAACACAAAAAACTTGAAGGCCCAGAATACTTCCTAGCAACGACAGCAATGATCCCGTAGATAGCATTACCGATCATAGTTCCTATTCCATACATGAGGACATGAAATTGAGTAAGGCTTCGGCTCAGCGGGGTATCCATTAACGCATTTCGATCCAATGGCTTTGATCTCAGCCATGCTTCGTGGAAATTTTGAAGCCATCTATTACGTCGTGTAGTCATACTGATCTTGAATGACAATGCTGATCACTTGAAATGCGTATCTGCTGTCTAGCCTTTATAAAGAGTGATTGTGTAATGAATTCATGGTTGCAAGATGAATTTTACAATGACATTTTGTGGAACAGAATTTGTCAAAATTTCGTGATAGAATTACTTCTATCACCCTATAGCTGATTCAATGTTGACGGCAATATTACAGAAAGCAAATCTAATTAATTAAATTGAACAACCTATCATGTCTCGTTCTACGGATATACCACCTGGGGCCGATTTCATGAAGTTTTACAGTCCATAAATCTATTGGCAACTGTAAAATATTAGTTCTGAATTGATTTTGGTCAGACATTTAAAATATAAATATTTTGGAATGAGCCAAACTTTTGATCGTAAATATTGAATTATCGATAGCAATATATTTCCGCTGCCACCAGCAGTTAAAATAATACATATCCATCGACAAGTCACTATTTTACGATCAAAGAATTTGGCTCTCCCAAAATATTTATAATGTAAAACATTAGATTTAGTATCTCTCCGTGTTAACTTTGAGATCTGTGAATTTTTGTCCAAACTGTGAGATTTCAGCTTCAATAGATACTATCAACAGTGAACCCGAAGCCACAAAACTATCGTTGTGTCAAGCAATACAATTCTGTAACAATGAATTCAGACTGATTTGACCTGGTGTAAAAATTGTTTCGGATTTTAAACCTCGCATGAATTTGGATGAGAATATTGAATTATCGATAGCAATATATTTCCGCTGCCACCAGCAGTTAAAATAATACATATCCATCGACAAGTCACTATTTTACGATCAAAGAATTTGGCTCTCCCAAAATATTTATAATGTAAAACATTAGATTTAGTATCTCTCCGTGTTAACTTTGAGATCTGTGAATTTTTGTCCAAACTGTGAGATTTCAGCTTCAATAGATACTATCAACAGTGAACCCGAAGCCACAAAACTATCGTTGTGTCAAGCAATACAATTCTGTAACAATGAATTCAGACTGATTTGACCTGGTGTAAAAATTGTTTCGGATTTTAAACCTCGCATGAATTTGGATGAGAATTATTTGATTTCCAAAAACAAGATGTTATTATTATCTTATATTTATTATTTGGATGCGAATATGTAACTCAATGTCGATGAATGACTCCAGGCACGGTAGCCATTGCTTCGACAACGACAATTAAAGGGGTTACTGCTATGTGATCTGTTATACGGGAGCATTGTTCATATTATCATTTGTCGGCACTTGTGTGGAATGTGTGCTCGAGACTACCTCGGAACAAATCATAAGAGGTGATGCAAAAGTTAAGGGTATCACTGTTAGTTTCCATCCCCATGCAGCAGGCCCTATAGGTAGATGGTGACATCACTGTAGCTTATAATTACAGGTAAATTTTCTATCCATGGAAGATGTGTATGAAGCTAAAATTGGACACCTCATGAAAAAAGCGAAAGAATCCCTTTTAACTAAGAGTCCATTTAACTATTGGCTTTTTTTATATCAATTTTGATATTCTGAGTCCCGCTGAGAGTCCAGGGCAGGGTATCTCAAGGTGGTCACGTTGCCCCGTGGGAAAATGAAAACTAGGCAACCACACTTTTATATTATTGAATTAAGCTGATCGATTTCAAGAGAAATAAAACATTTAAAAATATGACTCGGTCAATAAAAGTTCATTCGTATAATAATTAGCTTGAACCTTATATGAGTATGGCTTGCTTTTCCTGGTTTTTTAAGCGCAGCAAAGTCGTCAAAAAATTTTCATATCATTGTCATTCGATGTGTATCCCAAGTTTCAAATCTGTCGGTATCGCCAATCGTTATTGGTGCGCTTTTACATTTTGAATTCTGAAATACAGCACATTGTGAACTCGTATGTAGGCAGTGATTAGGTATGCGGCTTATATGTTTCAAAGTGCTTCGTCTATTTGCATTGATGAGACGTGCGGCTCATGGATTTCAAAGTGCCTAGTCTGTTTGCGTTCACCAGCAATTACTCAAAGCAGGAATAGAGAACCCACCATTTTAATCAGCTGTTTTTGTCGAAGCGCTTCAAGGATGGTTGACTAATGATCCTCGATGCGGCAGACCAATTTACTTGAACTTATAGGTTTGACCCGTCAAAGACGAGTCTTGTCCTTTCAAGATTGATAATGTCATTTCAAAGTGCAGCAGTCGAAAAGAGGTTTCGCCATTTCCGCTTTAGCCCATATCATCCCAAGTATGAATTTTTTAACGCTAAAAAGTTACATATAGTTAATATTCAATAACTAACAACATATCTGAAGTAATTTTGTCCATTTTCATTTTTTCAATGGATTTAGGGACATTTTTCGTGTCGTCAGTTTAAACTGACAGCGGGCACATAAGGTATGAAAATACCTTTAAAATCCCACTGTCAGTTTTAACTGACGTTTTATCTTAGAAGGCTTTCTTACCACCCAGAGGGGAAAATAATACTCTAAAAGAAGTTTACTATAAAATAACGTTTTATATGCATCATAGAAATGTAACTATAGTAATCAACATGTTTTAAGAAACAAACACTGTCAAGCAGTGTGGAAAAGATTTGAAGCACTGTGGATGCAAGGATACATCACATTTTTCACAGAAATAAATGGATGTTCCACTGCATTCGGTAGATGCACATCGTCGCTGTTTGCCAACTGCAGGCCAATGATTCATGCCGTCATAGCGAACGCTTGCCATAACTCGCTTGTCTCCAGATCGGTTGATTGGTTGACGTCGAGGCAGGTTAGACTTGTATCTGAAATAATAAGGACATCCATTGGATATAAATATTTGCGATATTTATTCTCTATTTATCTTACCTTTTTAGGTATGTAATCACAATAGAACGCCGAAAACCCAGTAAGTCCATTGACTCTACGTCCGGCTGCAAGCGATACAGCTGATACGCATTTTGCACGACCAAATCCAATAGAAAACGAAAGATGGGCCACCACCATTTCTTAGAGCGAATGTTGATCATGTAGTAAGATACGCTCTGGTCGAATCGATCAATGCCTCCCATGTATTGGTTATATACCTGAATGGCTTTTGGTATAGGGATTACCTTTCGTTGGCGTTCGGATCGGACAAATCGCCTGGTGGTTCCCACTGGCTTCAATCCTGTGTAGGTGGAGGCAACCGTGATTGTCTTATTATCTTTCCACCTTGTAAGACAAACGTTTGAGTTTGTGTCCACCACAACCTCATGTGTCCCTCTCGGTTCTTCTTCCATTTGCTTGATCGGTTTCAAGAGATCTTTTCCATCCCTGTTTGCTCTCAATGTGCCCGTCGCTGTAATACCCATATCTTTCAAATGGTTCAAGAGCTTGATGGAAGTAAAGAAATTGTCAATGACTATATGATAATGGAGAGTGTCATGATCGGGTAATTGTTGGACCAATTTGCACACAACAGAGCCTCCAACACCTAAAGATCCATGATCTGATGGAACGGTTGCGCTCTTGCCTTGGTAGAGATCTAAAGCAATCACATACCCTAAACGAGTGGCTGCAGCCCAAGCGTTATACCTTAATGGAATGGGTTTTCCGTGCATGTATTGTTTAGCTCCGTGTTCGCCATGATAAGGAATCATAGACTCATCGATGCTAACGGTCTGCTCAGGCACGAAATTCGCCTTACATTGCTCATTGATATGATTCACCATTGGGCGAACCTTGGCGAATTTGTCGTTTTTATCCAGATTCGAATTGTCCGCTAAATGAAGATACCTGAGGATCTCTTCAAATCGATTCCTACTCATGGCCTCTGACAAACAGTGAGTCGAAGTGTCTTCCGTTGTTTCCCAAAACATCCTCTTTCTAGGAAACCGAACGTATCCACTCGCTAGGAGAATGGCCAAGAATAGCTTCAGCTCTCGAGTATCAACTCTCAATGAATCTTTACCTTTCGTAGCAGCATATTTGTTAGTTTCGTTGCAAATGTAATCTGACAGCTCTTCACTAAAAAACTTTTCAAATAACGTAGTCCGACTATCAGAGGAAGAGAGAGTGGGGGGCGGCAGATTCCACGGAAAAACACGCTGAGCAGTGTCTTGACTCAAATCTCTTTTCACCCAATTTGGAACAAGATTTTGTACAGGTATCACATCATCCTCAGCTTCACCAACAGAAGAAATGTCGTCCTTCCTCTGAATTGTAACAGTTGCCTCAGCTCGAAGTTGTCTACTGCCAAGGTTATGAACATGAATGTCTTCATCAGCCGAATCTTCATCACTTCCTCCATCTGGTTCATTAACAGGAGGAGAAGGAAATACACTTGCAGAAATGATTTCTTGTGATTCTGTGTCGTTTTCTTCTAGTTCTTCTAAGTAGCGGAAAGCTTCCTCAGCATTCATCCTGAAAAGCATAGAAAGTTTGCTAAGCTATAGCAAAATTTATTTGAATAGCATGCTACTTGATACAGATGTAAGTACTGTGCGGTATTCATACTTGTAGGAGAGAATGTAGTAAATAATTCATGGCCTGATGGTTAGAACGTGAGCCTAACACGCCAGCAACGCTGGTTCAAATCTAGGTAATCGATCAGTCATTTTTTTCAATATTCTTATCACGAGCTATCTGAAATATATTTCTTGGTATACATAGTTAGCAATGGCTTTTTAACCGGTCCAGGCCACATTAAAAAAAAATTGTTAAAATTAGACCCCCTTGATAATTTATGAAAAACAGCTAAAATTAGACCCACCTTGATAACTTATTAAAAAAAATTGTTAAAATTAGGGTCCTCTTGAAATTGATAAAAAACAGCTAAAATTAGGGTCCTCCTGAAACTTAGAAAATCAAAATGCAAAAATAGGGACCTCCTGAAATTTATAAGAAAACAGCTAAAATTAGGGTCCTCTTGAAATTTAGCAAATCAAAATGCAAAATTAGGGGCCTTCTGAAATTTAGCAAAAACAAAATGCAAATGAAATGAATATGGATAAAAATGCAATAAAAATATTCATTTAAAAAATGGAAGATGCAAATGAAAAAACAAAAGAACCATAAGCCCCTTTATATCCGTTCTTGTCAGATGACATGGATGAAATAAGACACAAAGATAGAGTCAGGTATATGAAAGATAAGGAAGCGCAACTATTGTTAAGATTAGAACATTATGATAATGGACTATAGTTAAGAATGTGACACAAGGCATTGGAGCATTTTTAACAGTTTCTTTAGGCGCTCTCACTATTGTCATTTCATCTGGCGTTCTTACGATTCCTTTTTTTTAGAAGATGAAAACGTCGCAAAAATCAAAAACTGAAATAATTATTTAGTCTCTACCGGTTTCAATTGGCAACAAGATGACAGAGATTGACCAATCTTCATCAGGAGAAGTATAAAAATAGGACATTTAGTCCCTACAATTTTAATGACAAACAATCAAACGACAAACACAAAGCTACAGCTTTGTGATACAATTAGATTTTAGTTGTACGTTAGGCAAGTTGTTTTAATTCTTGCCAGCGCGTCAGCACATCCGCATGACGTCAAATCATCTGCCAGCTGTACTGTTTCATTTCTCTCTCTTCTGTCATTGCATCGTGTGCACCGCTGTGATCAGTCATGACACAAGAAGTTATCGAAGGGCAGTCAAACATTATTGCTGCGTTTCCGGAGTTATTTGCAGAAATTTCAAAACGATATATTTCCAATGATAGGAAGGAAGAATATAACACTTTTATCATTGAACAAATGGGTGAATGTCCTATTATTTTTGACCCTACATTTTTTGATAAGGAGAGAAAACGGAGAAGAAAGGCAAAACGCTTACTCGTGAAAGAAAAGAAAGAAAGAGAAAGGGGCGAAAAGATTGACAACCTTCATCATCAATTATCGACGTGTTTATCTACCCGATATGAATTTGTGGATTCCTTAAAAGACTTTGTTGAGCCTTCGGGAGATACTGATAAAGCCATTGCAAATTTAAATACTCTTTATGTGATGGAGAAGAAAAATAACGTTATTAACATAATGATGAAAATCTACGTGGGAAAACACGCGAATTATTTACTAGACCTGTGTGAAAAGGATAAGGAACACTTTCAATATTTATTGCAAACTAATAACATTTCTTATTCAAAGCCTGAAATTGCATTTGCAATCAAATTAGGTAAGATGGCATCTATTTCTCCAAAGACTTGTAGACTAAATGTACCCTTACGTTTTTTGAAATCAAATTTATCATTGTTAGAAGATTGTCTTCGAAAATATGAAAGCTTTTGGAAAGAAGCTTAAAAGAAACTTAAAAGTAGTATTAGAATTAAACTTCTTTTACAGGAGAACGAAAATTCGTTGTCCACGCGTGGACATGTTGTTTATGCAATTTGTAATATTATAGTTAGTAGACGATTGTTGTGCAGAAAAAGACGACCATGTTGTCAATCGATTTCGAGTTTATTAAAAACTCATCTTCAGGACAATACAATCAGAGGAAACAAAGGGTTTTATACAAACTGCATGGTCACAACACAACTCACTTAAAACAGTTGGAAAAAAGCTAAAATTAGAACATGTGCAGCGGAATTGATGAACAGTTCTCATTAATTAGGTGGGCACTGGTTGATTTGATGCACAGTGTTTCAGCGATGCGAGTGTGAGCTGTTTTAAAGATGACCTTGAAGTCCATTAAGCTTACCTCATGCGGGTGGTGGGTGATTTCAGTTGGCGTAGGCTTGCCTTTCAAATGTTCTGTCACTCTCGTAGACAGATGTCTCCGTGTCTCACATATATAACAGTTTGAGCACTGTCGACATTTAAAATCATAGACTATGTTCGATGATAAACACGGAGAGACTTTGTCTTTGTTGGGAAAAATACTAGCGGTCTTGAATGTTTTAAATGCAACCTGCAATTTATAATCAGTTTTATCTAACATAGAATTGATAACTTGAACAGATTTTAAAGTCTCGCACTCTTTATCTTTGACGTACGGTAATGACCAAAAAATAGCCGTTTTACTTTCATCAGTAGTGGTATTATTCTCAATTTCACGTTTGATAGACTCGATCAACTTAAGAGGGTAATTATTGCTGAGAAAAATGCTGGTGATTTCCTCACAAGCTTTCTCATAATTATTATGTGAACTACTAAGGCGTTTAGCTCTGATAAACAAGGATCAAACCGCAGACTTTTTGTATTTCATTAGAGCGTAAGAAGCAAAAGGAACGTAAGTTCCAGTATTCGTAGGTCGGACTCTCCACGCAGTCGCAAAAGAGGAATTATGAAAACTGACCATCACATCCAAGAATGGTAAATTATGATTATCTTCCTTTTCGATGGTAAATTGGATGTTACTATGAATGGAATTGAGTAACGTAAGGAAATCTTAATCTTCAGATTCAGCTTTAAAAATCGCGAAAATGTCATCGACATAGCGTCGATAATATATCGGAAAATCAGATTTTTTAATTTGACTTTCAACCATATTCATGGCAAAAGAGGCTAGAGTAGGTGCTAGGAATGATCCCATAGCGATGCCATCAAATTGAACGAAAAGTTCATTGTTAAATTGAAAGAGGACATCCTGAGTAGCTAGACGCAAAAGATTGGCTAGCATTTCCCGTTTAAGGCAGAATTTTGAAAAATCTATCAAATTGCAAATATGATTAATAGCATCCTCAAGAGGAACGTTGGTAAAAAGGCTTCTGACGTCATAGGACACCAAGAAGAGAGAGTCGTTCTCAGCAACAGTTTTTAAACTTTCGACAAAATCAAAAGAATCTTTAATTTCAAGAGACCTAGGGATGTGAGGTTTCAAAATTTCATCAAGAAATTTGCTGAGGTTAGTGCAGTAGGACTTCGGCATACTTAATATTGGACGGAGTGGTGGAGAAACATCAGATTTATGGACTTTCGGAAGCCCGTACAGACGAGCTGGTTGAGAGCCGATGCTACGCATTTTACTGTATTGCTCCGCGGTGATATCACCGTCATTTTTAAATTTCAAAAGTCTTCGGTTCAAACGGTCCTCAGCGAGAATAAAGGGATGTTTATTAGCATTAGACGGATGCTTATAGCGTTTGAATTTACTGTTGTCTGACAACAGATCATACATTTTCTCTAGGTAATATGATTTATCTAGGATGCAAATACCACTACCTTTATCGTACTTGGCAACATAGATATCTTTCTCTTTCGCGAGGCTACGTAAGCTTGCGAGATGACGTTTTACGTTTTTTGAAGTTATCAATTTGTGTTTGATCAGAGACATAGCCGTGGTTTTCAGTTTAGAGCGAACTCTGTCTAGGTCATCACTATTCAGAACGTTCATGGATTGAAGTTTGTGGTAAGTAACCTCAGTTTCTGTTTTAACTGCGATAGGGTTAACTCTGTTGGGCCACGACATCGAAAATCCCAGCGCAAGGGCTGACTTTTCGTCGGTAGTTAAGTTATGCTTAGATAAATTAATAGCGTTGGCACGAGAACTTTTATCAAACTGACTCATGGGTATTTTAGATTTACCGATAAGCAGGTTCAATTTACCGTTGAGACGATTTTGTCTCATCAGCAGGTCAGAGTTATTGAAATGTTGCATGAAAGTCTCCACATAACGCCATTCAGAATCGGAATACTTCATCTTCTCTTCATTGATCACTTTCTTGAGTTCTTCAATTTCTTTGTGAGCTTCTTGAATTTGTCTTCTTAGTGCCTTGTCTTGAGATTTGCGAAAAAGGCTGTTGTGTTGTCGCAGATGTTGAGGTATACTCAATTGAAGAAATTTGGGGATCACTTCAGCTTCTCTACATCGTTCAAGGAATTGTAACCTTTGCAATTGTCTCTGATTCTTGAACCATATCTTGTTGAGAGATTTAGCTCCCTCGAAGATCGTAACGGGCAATGTCGCTTTTAAAGCATGATAAGATAAGGAGCCCAAACTTTTTGTGCAGAAAAAGACGACCATGTTGTCAATCGATTTCGAGTTTATTAAAAACTCATCTTCAGGACAATACAATCAGAGGAAACAAAGGGTTATATACAAACTGCATGGTCACAACACAACTCACTTAAAACAGTTGGAAAAAAGCTAAAATTAGAACATGTGCAGCGGAATTGATGAACAGTTCTCATTAATTAGGTGGGCACTGGTTGATTTGATGCACAGTGTTTCAGCGATGCGAGTGTGAGCTGTTTTAAAGATGACCTTGAAGTCCATTAAGCTTACCTCATGCGGGTGGTGGGTGATTTCAGTTGGCGTAGGCTTGCCTTTCAAATGTTCTGTCACTCTCGTAGACAGATGTCTCCGTGTCTCACCTATATAACAGTTTGAGCACTGTCGACATTTAAAATCATAGACTATGTTCGATGATAAACACGAAGAGACTTTGTCTTTGTTGGGAAAAATACTAGCGGTCTTGAATGTTTTAAATGCAACCTGCAATTTATAATCAGTTTTATCTAACATAGAATTGATAACTTGAACAGATTTTAAAGTCTCGCACTCTTTATCTTTGACGTACGGTAATGACCAAAAAATAGCCGTTTTACTTTCATCAGTAGTGGTATTATTCTCAATTTCACGTTTGATAGACTCGATTAACTTAAGAGGGTAATTATTGCTGAGAAAAATGCTGGTGATTTCCTCACAAGCTTTCTCATAATTATTATGTGAACTACTAAGGCGTTTAGCTCTGATAAACAAGGATCAAACCGCAGACTTTTTGTATTTCATTAGAGCGTAAGAAGCAAAAGGAACGTAAGTTCCAGTATTCGTAGGTCGGACTCTCCACGCAGTCGCAAAAGAGGAATTATGAAAACTGACCATCACATCCAAGAATGGTAAATTATGATTATCTTCCTTTTCGATGGTAAATTGGATGTTACTATGAATGGAATTAAGTAACGTAAGGAAATCTTCAGCTTCAGATTCAGCTTTAAAAATCGCGAAAATGTCATCGACATAGCGTCGATGATATATCGGAAAATCAGATTTTTTAATTTGACTTTCAACCATATTCATGGCAAAAGAGGCTAGAGTAGGTGCTAGGGGTGATCCCATAGCGATGCCATCAAATTGAACGAAAAGTTCATTGTTAAATTGAAAGAGGACATCCTGAGTAGCTAGACGCAAAAGATTGGCTAGCGTTTCCCGTTTAAGGCAGAATTTTGAAAAATCTATCAAATTGCAAATATGATTAATAGTATCCTCAAGAGGAACGTTGGTAAAAAGGCCAACTGAAATCACCCACCACCCGCATGAGGTAAGCTTAATGGACTTCAAGGTCATCTTTAAAACAGCTCACACTCGCATCGCTGAAACACTGTGCATCAAATCAACCAGTGCCCACCTAATTAATGAGAACTGTTCATCAATTCCGCTGCACATGTTCTAATTTTAGCTTTTTTTCCAACTGTTTTAAGTGAGTTGCGTTGTGTTGTGACCATGCAGTTTGTATATAACCCTTTGTTTCCTCTGATTGCATTGTCCTGAAGATGAGTTTTTAATAAACTCGAAATCGATTGACAACATGGTCGCCTTTTTCTGCACAAAAAGTTTGGGCTCCTTATCTTATCATGCTTTAAATAGACGATTGTTGTAAAGAGGTTAAATAGTAGTAGATGACTTTATTTTACTTTACTGGAGATCGAAAATTCGTTCTCCACGCGTGGACATCAATATTTGCAGACTTGTGCGGATGCATTTTGTAAGTATACATATACCCAAATTTTTGTTTTTAAGTTTATATTTACGGGAATATAATAGAAACAATTTATTTTATGAAAAATGACAAGTCAGACTGAGTTCTTAAAAATATATGGCAAACAAACCACGACGAATTTCGATTTAAATAAGATCGCAAATCAGTTGGGAAGAAAGAATTTTTACGTATTGATGAGAAATGAACTACTATTGATAAAAGATGTACCTGAAGTGAATTTTGTAACGAATCTTCACACATCAGATCAAAAAGGAGTACATTGGTCGGCAGGGAAAAAAAGAAAAACGGTTCTAATTTTTATATTGATCGCCCGTAGGCTGAGAACTATTGGTTTGATTCATACGAACTTCCCCCTACAAATGAAGTAAAAGAATAACTTGGAAATGGAACATACAATACTTCTCAAATTCAAAAATTAGGAACAACTTATTGAGGTCAGTTATGTCTTTACGTTTTATACAAATTACAGGAAGGAGTACCATTTCTTGATATTATGTTAGAATTGAATAAGAGAATTTCATTCCCGAAAAACGTTAGTTCTAATGATAATTAAAGCTCAAGAGAAGCTAAAGCTCAGTTTTTTGTAATTCATTTTCATTAAATCTACCTCTGATTTCCTCATTATCTATATCCTTCATTTCATAAGTAATCGGATAAGTTCGATTTATTTTAGAAACTTTAAATATTCCTTTAGTCCAATAACCAACAAAGCTTTTTTCAAATTTATTTTTATATTTAAACATTCTAACTCTATCTCCAATCTTTAATTTCGATTTACGCTTTTGTAAATTCGGATTACTCTCATTCGAATAATTATTTTCGAATATTTTCTTTCGTATTAAATCAGGATCGTCAGAAGACTTCTTTGGAGTTTCTTCAATACCTGAATGAATCTTATTGTTATAATCCTCAACAATTCCTGGTAGTATCTTCAACCATTTTTGATTGCCTTGTTCTGTAAATTCCTTGAATGTTTTGCTTTTTAACGTTCTATTAAATCTTTCTATTACTACGGCTTTTCCAGCATTTTCTGTGGAATAAATTGAGCCTTGGCGATGCCTTTCGTCTGATTCAAGTAGTGGCTTAACATTTCTATTATAAAATTCAGATCCTTTATCAAGAAACAATTTCTTTGGTTTTCTATTACTTTCCTTGAATATTTCTTCAAACGAATATTTAAATGACAGTCCACTTTTGTTTTTTAAAGGCTTCGCCAAAGCGTATCGTGTATATAAATCTATAGCGGTCAATGCGCACCTAAACCCTCTTTCATTCGGCATATTGATTAGATCTGCACTCCAAACATCATCTTTATTAAATACTTTTACTTTCAATAGATATTTTGGTTTTCTATATTCTCTATGAATTTTTGAGGCATAAGTTGCACTATGCCGACCTAGGTCATTCGACATTTTTGAGGCATAAGTTTCATTTGCTGACGGATCAATACCCTGACCAAAAAGCATTTTTGCTTGTAAAGCTTTCTTAACAAACATTCTTTTAATTCTTTCTCTAAAGGAAGGATTCTGAATACCATCTTATTCCTGAATCATTTTCTTATCTGCTTCATGTCGAGAACTTAAGTCATGATTTCGATCAGCTAGATCGTGTGTATAAGCTGCTGCATCAACTCTGTTTATTGGTTTACTATTTCCTCTAGGTGTGTTATCATCGTTTAATCTTAATTCTAATCTTGTACCGGGGCCAGTAAAATAATGATCTGGAATATGTTTTTCACCTTCATGCTTAGCCCAAATAAAACCAGGAAAGCTTTCTAATGTTTTTTGTATATCGCTACCTTCGTAGCGCTGACAACCGGAAGTTGGATCACCACCGGAATGCAACGAAGAAGCTGGCGGAACCAAGGTTCTATGTGCTTTTAAGAGATAATCCACTAGATCTAGATTTGAAATTCTTAAGTTATTCAAATTCATTTTTAAAGATTAAATAGTAAGGCACCATATTAGGACTTAGATATATTCCAGAACCATCGCTAGTTTCTTTTATTTCAATTAAATCGTCAATATTATGTAGTACATTTTAAGAACTCGTTTCCCTTCATCAACTAAATTTAGTTTACTAATACAGTTATCTACTACTCCTTGCCCCCTCGCTGCTTTCTCCAACTCCCTATTATGTCGTTTTTGTTCCTGTAATGCTGCATTTTCTGATTTATTTTTATTTACTGCCTTGACAATACTGTCCCACCTGCAACACTTCCTGCTGTTGCTATACCTCCTATTATTAGAGGAATTAATGGGAGAATTCCACCATTCTATTCTTCTTGTAATTTAATATTCTCTATCACTGTTTTACTTATGCAATACTTCTTTTTGTCAATCGTGATAGTTTTAGGTGTATTTTTGTCAATGATGTTACGTAGTTCCAATTCAACCGTTTTATTATTATCCACTTGCACCATTTTTAATAAAAAAATTTATTCTAATTAATCGATAGAACTTTGTTCAGAGGCTTTAGCCGATGACTTTGTTCAGGTTGCTAACCTATAGAACTTTGTTCAGATTGCTAACCTATCCTAACAATTTTTCCAGTAAGAATTTCAATAGAATATTTAGCGTCTTCAGCAAGAAACCATAGGCCATCAATGATGTTGTGGAATTATTCTTTTCGATATTAATTGTCACATCACAACCATTCTTAATAATATCTTCCGATTCTGCACTTAAATCAAAGCAGAAAACAGGATATGATTCTTCCAATCTACAGGAGTTATATTGTGCTTCTACTCCAAATTCATGACACAAATTTCTATAAGCATCACATCCTTCCATAAACTGATTATTGGTATCATCAAATCTTAATGGATCAATAGGATAACGTGTTTGATTTAATGAAATTTGTAAACTTCGAATTAAATTGATATGGAAAAGACTATTGTTCTTATCAAAACTAGGAGTTTCATTCTTTTGAAAAGTGAGTAAAAAATATCTTAGTATTTGATGTCCTTGTGAAATGCCAGCTAAATCTTTGTTCAGGAAAAGTTACAGAACTCGCAGTGCGCTTCATAAAACTTACTGGAATTGGTTTGTTCGTATTTAATCTTTTCGTAATAGTTGTTTCAACCTCTAAACTAGGAGTAATATGTTTATACTCTGAAACTACGTAGACAAAGTGGAAAGTCTTTGGTTTCAGCATAACTTCTTATACCATGTTCGATCCTATAGTCTTTCACGAGTAAAATGAGAATGCCAAGGAATTGGTTTAAGAGATCACCTTCTAAATCCCCTCCCACACCCATCAATCAAACAAGGGGAAGAGAACGACGTAGAAGAACTCCTCCAAAGAAATACATGTTCCCAGACTATAAATATGAAGTAGATGTGTTGCTTACCATGTAATAAGCCGCCGGAAGTAAATGTAACTGTAACTTGTACTTGCTGTGCCAGCTCTCACAATGAGACTCCTAAGCAATGTAAACGTAAATCCCATAAATCCTGTGGTTGCTGTAAATGCAAAAAGGTAGGAAAGCAAAAACGTGAGAAGAAAGAGAAAGAATCAGTCGTCATCGGATGAACTTTTAAGGTCAATATATTATGATGTAAAACATCCGGCAGGATTTGCATCTATAAAGAAATTGTCAAAAGCGAGCGGTCTTCCACACTCACAAGTTAAACAATGGTTAAAGGGTCAAGCTACATATACACTCCACAAGCAAGCAAAAAAAGAAGTACCGGACCCGTCATTATATTGCTCATGACATTGATGAACAGTGGCAAGCAGATTTGTGTGACGTTGCCGCTATTTCAAAACATAACTCGGGACACAATTTTATCTTAAGCGTAATTGATATTTTCTCGCGTTATGCGTGGGCTCAACCTTTAAAAAATAAAGAAGGTAAACGAGTAGCAAAGGCATTCCAGTCAATTTTCCGAGAGGGTCGTATTCCAAAGAGAATTCAGAGTGATCAAGGAAAAGAGTTTGAAAATCAGCATGTGGGAAGATTATTTGAGAGATATGATATTGAGCTGTTTAGTGTAAAGAGTGCTTATAAGGCTGCACTAGTTGAACTTTTAATCGCACATTAAGAAATCGCTTGTGGCGACATTTCACTGCCAACTTAACACAAAATTGGACAAAGGTTCTACAAGATAAGCTTTATGCCTACAATCACTCTATTCATCGTTCTATTAGACTCAGACCAGCAGATGTGAATGCTGACAACGTAGATAGAGTGCGTGAAACATTCCAACGCAACCGTAATAATGCAAAAAGTGATGTGAAAATAGGTGATAAAGTTCACATATCAAGAGTTAAGAGTGTTTTCGCCAAAGGTTATCTCCCGAATTGGACAGAAGAAATTTTCACAGTTTCAAGTATCAATAAAAAGACTCCCCAACAACTTACTAGTTGAAAGATTACGATAATGAAGAAGTTGATGTAGCTTTTATCGTGATGAGATTGAGTTGGTCACTCAAAGTGAAACATATTTAGTAGAGAAAATCATTCGAAGCAAGAAACGACAAGGTAAAGAATGGTGTCTTGTTAAATGGGTCGGTCATCCTTCAAGTATGAACTCTTGGATGCGTCGTGCAGACATCTTCTATCTACGCGATCGTCAGTGATTTATGCAAAGATATAACTTGTAATGTCAAGGTCTAAGTTATGAATCCGACTGCATCGTTTTATTCACGCCCTCCTATCTAAGTGGCGTGGGTGCAATTTACAGCGCACCCGCCGTCAACGTGGAGGTAGCATATTTGGTGCGCTGAAATCTGTTGTAGCACCTCTCTTATCTACTGTCGGAAGATCTTTAAAACGAACTTTTTTCAATAATGCTGTTGGCTTTGCTGGTGATGTTGTCAATGATTTTATCGCCGTGATTGGCGATGTGAATTTATCCTTTTATAATTGTTGACACTTATTTGAGCCTTTTGATTATCTGGAGAAAATTGAGTACAGTGATGTATATGCTCTTAAATTTGTTAGTAGTGTGTATATTTTAGTCCAGCATGCGGAAATCGTTTACGATTTATGTTCTATCGAGCGTCATGACTGAGTGTGGCTTTGCTTGTACAGACGGTGAGACGCTAAATATTTAAGAAATTTTGACCTGTCTGAAAATACAACTCTCTTGATTTCGCTGCACTGCGGTTGTTTTACCTACACGTACACCACACGAGTGTAACAAGGAAAGGAGGTTACAATGATATTACCAGTGGTAAAAATGTAAAGAGTAGTTTACTAAATCGTGGGAAGGAACGCGGTTTAAGAACATTACAGCAAACTTTTAATGCTACTCAACAAAAGAAAGCACCTAAACGAATGAATGTTAGAAGAAAAAGAAAACATGGTGGAGGTGGTAGGAAGCGAACTTCAAGCAAAGCTAAGAAAAGGCATTCACGCAAACGTCGCGCGCGTTGTAATCTTTCATCAAGTGCTAAACGACGACGCTGTCATGACTTCTAATCATAGAGTGCAAAACTTCAGGCTTTTGTTTGTTTGATCAACATGCAATGCAGACACATATTCTTAGTTCAAGTATTGTAGATTATCATCCTCGTACAGGTGAGAATACTGGTCCTACTGAATTTGTTATTCCTGGCGCTAGCGATGATTACATTGATTTGAGTTATGCGATGGTTGATGTGAGGTTTAGAATTCAATAAGAAGATGGAACTAAAATTGAAGATGCACATAAAGTTGGTCTGAACAATTTACTGCTGACTACATTATTTCGCGATGTTTCTCTAACTATTGGAGAGCAACAGGTGGAAGGTGGTCAAAGCGATTATCCCTATAAACCATATTTGAATGCTCTATCACAGTTTCATCAAGCAGCTCAAAACAGTCATATGGAAGCAATGGGATGGTATAGAGATGAAGCAGCACTATTTGATAGTGAGACAAACACTGGTTTTGTAAAGCGATCTGCTTTGATTGAAGATAGTTAAGTATTTGAAGCAATTTGTTGTCGGGATTATTTTGTAGATGAAACATAAGGCAACTTTCATACGAGAAAGTATATTTCATAAAAATCGTAATATGACTGACTCCTTAACCTTTTTAAATAAACAGAACAACCTACACCCATCCCTTAACTTTACTGTAGAGCATGAAAATAATAATAGCCTAGCTTTCCTAGATGTACTGGTAATGAAAACTGACAGTGGTTATCCCCAAACTAAGATTTATCGTAAACCCACTTGGAGTGGTCTTTATATTCATTTCCTTAGCTTCACTCCTATTTAATATAAACGTAATCTTGTTCGTTGTCTTTTTAATCGTGCCCATAAAATTTGTTCCCCTGAACACTTCGCTGCCGAGTGCGCCCTCCTCCACAAAGCTCTTGAGAACAATGGTTACCCTAAGAGGTTTGTCGAAAGGTTCAGTCAGCAATCTGCAAGTGCCGAACCCATTATTGGACCAAAGAGAAAACAAGTGTTCCTGAATGTGCCGTTTATGGGTGATCATCACGCAAGACGACTGGTTAAACGTTTGGAGTATGTCTTACCTCAAGCATTTCCAGCTGCGGAGCCGCGAATAGTGTTTTCCACCTCCAACATTGCTGTTCGTTCCCTGAAAGACAGAATACCTCTCTCACGAGCATCCAATGTTCTATACAGCTTCAACTGTGGCTATGGTAGCAGCTACCTTGGGCGCACGGAGAGGGCTCTGCAACGCAGGGTTGATGAGCATCTTCCTCGCTGGCTCATGAATGGCTCAAGTACGCGGCCGCGGTCTTCCAAACCACCATCCAGTGCAGTGACGCGTCATGCAATGGAATGCGTCCGCTTTGACAGATCACGAGAGAAGATCAATCACTTCAAGATCGTCACACGTGCACGTCATCGCCTATTGTTGCCGCTTATTGAGAGTACGCACATACTAAAGTTCAAACCCGATCTATGCGTGCATAAAGAATTCCTGTTCACGCTTAAGTTAGCGTGGTAGGAGCGTGGTAAATCATATGTAAGTCGATCATTTTAATGTAGCCTACAGTATTACTTTTCCACGGTAGACCTGAAGAGCGTGGGCGAAAGGCCCTGTCACTTTTTTATTTTTTTTGAAATATACTTTCTCGTATGAAAGTTGCCTTATGTTTCATCTACAAAATAGTAAAGTATGTCAGCTATATGGTCCACTTAATTTAAACTTCTTCAGACAATCAAAATTTTTACTCTGTAATACCAGTATGCGACTCAAACTTACATTCAATAAGCCTGAATTTTTGTTAAATGCATTTGCTTCAGTTGTGAAATTTAATTTTCATGTGGAAGGTATTACAGTATGCATTCGTCGAGTGGTGCCTAATCCAAGTGTAATTAGAGGACATGCTGAGGGTCTTAACCGCAACAATGCCATTTATCCCATTCAACATACAAAGCTTCTCACATTTACTATTCCTAAAGATCAAAAGAGTTTTATGAAAGATGGTCTTTTTCCATCGGAGGCACCGAAGCTCCTCATGGTGGCAATGGTTGAAAATGATGCATTTAATGGTAATATAAAGAAGAATCATTTCAATTTAAACACAATCAGTTAAGTGAAATTGCTTTCCGTGTAAATGGTGTTAGTCATCCTGGTCCGCCCTATAAACCAGATTTTACTTCTTATCAATTTCTGCGTAGTTATGTTGATTATATGAATGTCTTTGGCTTTTGCAACACAGACGATGCCAACGGACTCACAATGAAAGCGTTTAAAAATGGATATACTATTTATGCATTTGATTTGACTGCCGACAGCGATATAAGTGCACCTTATCGTCAAGCTGACGTTCCTCATAATATTCGCTTGGATCTGGAGTTCAAAACAGCGCTAACGGAGACGATCAATGTATTAATTTATGCAGTCTTTGATTCAAGTATTAAAATAACTAAGTATCGTGACGTGATTCTTCAGTATAATCGCTAATGAGTTGGTTGAATGCTGACGATATAAAGACTAAAGTGCAGCATAATGCAGATGAAGCTACGTTGAAAGCTTTTGATAATGTCTATTCCCTAGATACCTTATCGACTACTGTAAAACAGTATCCCATCTTTATCGTATTGAACACTCATTCACAGAATTTAGAAGGTGAGCATTGGAAAGCTGTCTTTATTGGAAAAGACAGACGTGGTGAACTATTTGACTCTCTTGCTCAACCTCCGAATATACCAACACAGCAGTGGTTGTACTCGTCAAGCATACTCGTCAATATCAACGAAATGAGCGCATACTGCAACATCCACTTTCATCAACTTGTGGTGCTTTCGTATTGTACTTCATTTTGAAACGCTTATATGCACACCAATTTAAATCTGTTATTCAAAAGTTTTCATGTAATCCATCTTCTAATGAAAAGATGATTTGTAATTTCTATAATGATCTGAAATAAAAAGCATCATGTTGGAATAAAAATTGTTTCGTTTCTATTTTACAATCCGTTTGCTATGTACATACTCAATTAGATAGTCTAGGATCGTATCTGCTTGCATTTCAGATTTCAGTCCAGTAATGATAACTTTACTATTATGAAAGATTGCAACATGTACAGGTAACCAGCAACTAATGAGAGCCGCGAGAAAAAGTTCTGGTTCATAACACAAATTGAAACTGCTGGTATGAATCTTTAAAAACGACACATCTTCACTCTATTGAGTAGAGATCATTATATTGTCTACAGTCAGATTCGACATCACACACTTTTCCCTCTTCTATATCCTTCGTAGTAGTTTCTGCAGCTCTAAGCGCATTAACCGCGCTGATGAATGAGAAAGGGCGCCGAGAATCTGAACAGTTCCATTTGGGAAGAGTTGAAGATTCCGTAAATTGCTCATCTTCACCACTAACATTTGCGGTCGACCCGGATAATACTTGCTGTTTGGAATTTGTTCATGTAATGTTGCGAGATCGATTTTCGTGTAGAGTCTGATGCGTCGGAGAATGATGACGATGGTGTAGCGATGACGTTTCATAATGAAGAAATGAGTAAATAGAGCGATGTATCTTCCTTTTATACTTTTCCCAACTGCCTTGATGAAATGTGAAGTAGGTAGAAAGTTGTGAATGATAGAGTTGAATTCTCTTTTTGTTGAGTCCCAACCATGTGCAATTTCCTATGCGTGAATGTTTTTTCATATAGAAGTATTTTAAGTCCTTCATGATATGATTTAGAGACTGAAAATGTCGATATGATAAAGCAAATACTCTTCTTACATTTCCAGAATAATCTTTGAAACATACGTTTCGTTCATGATCAATCTCAACATATTGTAGGAAATCCAATTTCCAAGTCTTCATGATGGAGTGTGACATTGTGTTGAAGATGGTGTATGATCAAGATTTGCGTAGCAATGCGATGAACTCGCGTCGAATGAATGACAGAATGGAGCGATGTACACATCATTTATATTTTTCCCAATTACATTTGGGAAATGAGAAATAGATGGAGAGATGAGAATGATAGATTTCAATTTCATTTCTGTGATGTTGAAGCCAAACTTGATTACCCAAGGAGATGAATTTCAACGTTTTGAAATATTCCAAATCCCTCATGATATCATTAAGATTGAAAAATTGTCGCAATGTTAATGTAATTCCTTTCGATGTATTTCCATGAGAATTCTTGAAATGAGCGTTTCCATCGAGATCAACTTTAATATATTGTAGAGAGTCCAAAATCCAAGTCTTCATGATGTTATGCTGTCTGTATTGCATGTTGATCAAACAAACAAAAGCCTGAAGTTTTGCACTCTATGATTAGAAGTCATGACAGCGTCGTCGTTTAGCACTTGATGAAAGATTACAACGCGCGCGACGTTTGCGTGAATGCCTTTTCTTAGCTTTGCTTGAAGTTCGCTTCCTACCACCTCCACCATGTTTTCTTTTTCTTCTAACATTCATTCGTTTAGGTGCTTTCTTTTGTTGAGTAGCATTAAAAGTTTGCTGTAATGTTCTTAAACCGCGTTCCTTCCCACTATTTAGTAAACTACTCTTTACATTTTTACCACTGGTAATATCATTGTAACCTCCTTTCCTTGTTACACTCGTGTGGTGTACGTGTAGGTAAAACAACCGCAGTGCAGCGAAATCAAGAGAGTTGTATTTTCAGACAGGTCAAAATTTCTTAAATATTTAGCGTCTCACCGTCTGTACAAGCAAAGCCACACTCAGTCATGACGCTCGATAGAACATAAATCGTAAACGATTTCCGCATGCTGGACTAAAATATACACACTACTAACAAATTTAAGAGCATATACATCACTGTACTCAATTTTCTCCAGATAATCAAAAGGCTCAAATAAGTGTCAACAATTATAAAAGGATAAATTCACATCGCCAATCACGGCGATACAATCATTGACAACATCACCAGCAAAGCCAACAGCATTATTGAAAAAAGTTCGTTTTAAAGATCTTCCGACAGTAGATAAGAGAGGTGCTACAACAGATTTCAGCGCACCAAATATGCTACCTCCACGTTGACGGCGGGTGCGCTGTAAATTGCACCCACGCCACTTAGATAGGAGGGGCGTGAATAAAACGATGCAGTCGGATTCATAACTTAGACCTTGACATTACAAGTTATATCTTTGCATAAATCACTGACGATCGCGTAGATAGAAGATGTCTGCACGACGCATCCAAGAGTTCATACTTGAAGGATGACCGACCCATTTAACAAGACACCATTCTTTACCTTGTCGTTTCTTGCTTCGAATGATTTTCTCTACTAAATATGTTTCACTTTGAGTGACCAACTCAATCTCATCACGATAAAAGCTACATCAACTTCTTCATTATCGTAATCTTTCAACTAGTAAGTTGTTGGGGAGTCTTTTTATTGATACTTGAAACTGTGAAAATTTCTTCTGTCCAATTCGGGAGATAACCTTTGGCGAAAACACTCTTAACTCTTGATATGTGAACTTTATCACCTATTTTCACATCACTTTTTGCATTATTACGGTTGCGTTGGAATGTTTCACGCACTCTATCTACGTTGTCAGCATTCACATCTGCTGGTCTGAGTCTAATAGAACGATGAATAGAGTGATTGTAGGCATAAAGCTTATCTTGTAGAACCTTTGTCCAATTTTGTGTTAAGTTGGCAGTGAAATGTCGCCACAAGCGATTTCTTAATGTGCGATTAAAAGTTCAACTAGTGCAGCCTTATAAGCACTCTTTACACTAAACAGCTCAATATCATATCTCTCAAATAATCTTCCCACATGCTGATTTTCAAACTCTTTTCCTTGATCACTCTGAATTCTCTTTGGAATACGACCCTCTCGGAAAATTGACTGGAATGCCTTTGCTACTCGTTTACCTTCTTTATTTTTTAAAGGTTGAGCCCACGCATAACGCGAGAAAATATCAATTACGCTTAAGATAAAATTGTGTCCCGAGTTATGTTTTGAAATAGCGGCAACGTCACACAAATCTGCTTGCCACTGTTCATCAATGTCATGAGCAATATAATGACGGGTCCGGTACTTCTTTTTTGCTTGTTTGTGGAGTGTATATGTAGCTTGACCCTTTAACCATTGTTTAACTTGTGAGTGTGGAAGACCGCTCGCTTTTGACAATTTCTTTATAGATGCAAATCCTGCCGGATGTTTTACATCATAATATATTGACCTTAAAAGTTCATCCGATGACGACTGATTCTTTCTCTTTCTTCTCACGTTTTTGCTTTCCTACCTTTTTGCATTTACAGCAACCACAGGATTTATGGGATTTACGTTTACATTGCTTAGGAGTCTCATTGTGAGAGCTGGCACAGCAAGTACAACTTACAGTTACATTTACTTCCGGCGGCTTATTACATGGTAAGCAACACATCTACTTCATATTTATAGTCTGGGAACATGTATTTCTTTGGAGGAGTTCTTCTACGTCGTTCTCTTCCCCTTGTTTGCTTGATGGGTGTGGGAGGGGATTTAGAAGGTGATCTCTTAAACCAATTCCTTGGCATTCTCATTTTACTCTTAACCGGTGAAGTAGATGAAGTAGCATCAACTGCTGAAATAGAATCAAGTTCTTTCAATGTTTCATTATTCAAAGGAAATTTTGGAACATTGTGCTTTTTCAATAGTTTAAGAAAGTAAGATCAACCAAGTGGGACATAGCCTTGACGGCGCTTTCTGCGTGTTGCATACTGAATCAAGTCTTCATAACGTGAAGCGTTAATAATTTCATTTTCATCTGAAATGATTTCACTTCTTTAATTCACAGTGAGATATGGTTCAATGCTGTTGAAAAGGGACATTGCATGTGCGCGAGATGCTAAAGGTGTGGCAGTCGAAACAGAGTCACGCATCTTATTCTTCAAACTTTTTAATTCTTCGACAGCTACCGATTGTAATAATACAGCACGATGTGGATCTTTGATATGCGCATTTTGTTGATAATTTAACTCATTCTTATAAATTTGATTTGCGAGAGGTTGTCTTACTTGTTGCATAGCAGTCAATTGCACATATTCATCGTGAGGAATAACAACCATGCGAGAATAAGAACTCATAGTTTGTAGATAATCATAGACTCTTTCAAAATATCACTTCGAAATCTAAATTCTTCCGGACACTCCTGTGTAAAATCAATAAATAAGTAACCGCGTGTTTTTTCAGTTGCTGCTTGAAAAATTTCAATTAAGGCTTTTGAACCTCTTGGCGCAACTTGTCGCGCTAAAATTTAAAATTGACTTCTATCTCGTGGATTCTTAAAAATAGGGTAACAGTGTGTATTCAGGTTTCGTATGCGAGCTTCTTTCCCATCAGGAAACAAATTTTGCGTGATATAGATTATAAAGCATCTTTTGTGATGTGCTGCGCGAGTGAACATATCTGTGACATCTTTAGAATTCTTGCTTTCTTTTAATAGATCATCCAATACAACGGCATCATTGGACTGAATCTTATCCACGAATAATTCCTTCATTTCGAATAAAGTTACGACGTTGCAATTCCTGAAAGAGTGACGGTTGCCAAATGCCATGACACCAAATCACTCGATTGATAGGTTCCCTAAACAACTCTTCTTTTATCTAGCAAATTCAGAGTGGAAACAATTTTACCTGCATGGGATGGACCTGGTACAGTCAGAACTTTATCACATTGAAGTCTGAAATCTATTTTAATACTTTGGGATTCAATATTTGCATACCATCGTGGCCACAAAATTAAGCCCACTTGTGTTATTTCTGACATACTGTGAAAATGTCAAGAAGAATGCTTCTGTTGCGAAAGCGAAAGCTATGCCTCAACAGGCTACCAAATTGTCTGACGCGCTATGATTGTTGAATGGCTGAAGTTGATTCGAATTGTAGATATCTTTGACAGTTTAAAATTCAAATCATAGTGTCAACTGCTGTAGCACGCAACTTCTGACATTTTAGTGAACAATGGGTAAGACGAAGGACGTTTCTCAGTTTCACCGCGGAAAAATCGTCGCTCTTCTTGAATCAGGGCTATCACAGCGTCAGGTGGCATCTCAATTGGGTCTATCCAAGGGAGCCATAAGAAATGCTTTGCAATTTCCACTCGGACGTCGGAAGAACTGTGGACGATCGAGAGTCACAACTGAAAAGGTGGATCGCTACTTGAAGATTCAGATCGACAAAGCTCCAACTCTTTCTTCCTTAAATCTGAATAAAACGCTGAGTGACGCAGGAGTTGAGCTTAGTGATCGGACTATTCGACGAATACTGCAGAAAGAATTCAAACTTCCCGCCCATCGACCTTCAAAAAAGCCCATGTTGACTGAGAAGCAGCGTCGAATGAGATTGCAGTTTTGCCATCTTTATAAGGACAAGCCCAAACAATGGTGGAGTCAGGTCATGTTCTCCGATGAAAGTGTCTTCCAACAGGTACGAAATTGTGGATCCAACTACATTCGTTGGCCTTCCGACAAAAGGTACGATCCGCGATTTACTATAAAAACTGTAAAGTACCCACCTTCAGTAATGATTTGGGGTGCTATCAATGCAGCAGGTCGCGCTGGATTTGTCGTCTGTAAAAAAGTGAAAGGTTGAATTCGGCCAGATACATCGAAATTCAGAACGAGAAAGTGCTGCCTCATATGACATTCCATCGAACAAGCATATTCCAGCAAGATTCGGCGCCATGCCATGTCTCCAAAGCAACAAAGAGATGGTTTTCTGAAAATGAAGTAACTCTGCTGCAGGGCTGTGGAGCCGGAGACGAGCCGGAGCCTTAAGGAGCCGATGGTTTTGGTCGGAGCCGGAGCCGATTTATCACAAAGGCTCCGGCTCCGATAATTTGAGCTTTGATATAAATCTAGAATTTTGAAAGTTATTAATTGGCATCATAAAAAAATTAAATCATTTGAAATCTAAAGATATGTCTTTTAAGTATACCAATGATCTGTCCTCCACGATATCTTTCTTTGCAGTTGCCGCCTTCTTTTGTATTATATTTATTATATATTTACACACATGTGTAATATTTTTTTATTGCATATGTTTTGTGAGACTAATTTCCATATTGACAACGTATTCTCCAAAATCCATTAATTTGAAGACTTGTTATATGCATGCTAACTAGATGATTGTAGATTCCTAGAGACAAGTCGCCAGTCATTTATGTACACATTTCCAGTTCAGTCAGCAAAGATAATATAGCTACATTTCTTGCGCAATGTCTTAAATCTAATACGGTTACTATGTAGGCTATCATCTATCGGTATGGCTACTGGCAGAAGCTACTGGCATCTGTAACAATGCCAATTTCCTTAGATTGTATTGTAGGCTCTTGTGCAGTCCCCCACCTACATTTTTCAAAACAATCGATTATTCAATTTGATCAATTTTGATTGGAGGGATAACTCTTCACACTCACACGAATGACCTGACTACAAGTCCTCACATGGCTATAGCAATAAGCGACCCAGCCACTTCTAGTAGCGCCCTATTATTTTAAAGGTATCTCATTCACAATGAATTTCCTTTGACTTCAAAATTCAAAGGGTATATTTCAATGCGAAAAACCCGAAGGCAATTTACAATGTTGACTTGCTGACGAAGTTTGCGACCATGACATCGCAATTACCCACGTAGATTTTTACAACAGCACGGAATGCTTCACTCAAACCGGTGATGCTGAAACGGACATCCAATGGTGCTGCATCTTTTGACCAGAGAAAAAATGGGGGGAGGACTGCACAAGAGCCGTATCGTGTAATAATATTTCCCCAAGTGTCATAGACCTGTGGATTTCAAGAATTTTCATTATTATTTTTTCCGTCTGTCAACACTTTATGCTGATATCATGCTGACTTATATGTAAACAATAAAAAAAGACTGAGACGCTCTCAATAAAGGCGCCTTTTGACCTCCCTTTTCTATTGTCTGTGACATTAAACCGCACGCGCATTCGAAAGCTAGCAAAGTAGATGGGATTTCTGCTCGGTGCTCGCAGTCAAATTTTTATTATGCATAGCACCCTGCAACATACTGTGTGATACTCCGAGTTCAGTTTCATCAGCCTAACCATCATCAGAGGAATAGTGGTAATGTGTTATACATAAATTGAATATAATAATATACATGAATCATTGATGAATTATTTAGTGCAACTTTACGCCATAATGAAAAATACGAAATTAATATAATGTAAGTTAAGCCTTAACTTATTAAGTATGCTGCATAGAATTACAAAACTTGTCCTAAATTAGATATTTTTAATTTTTTTAAGTATAATTTTCAATTGTACATTTCTAGCCTACACTGCAATGAGGCTATCTAAATTACAATTTCTACAGATGATGAGTCGTGGGCTACCCACCGATCATATTATTCATGGACCAACAGACTATTGAATAAAGGCAATAACAAATAACAATAACAACCTAAGCTAGCCTATATACACTTTAATATTCAATAAAGCAATTGATATCTTTATTGATGCGGTATATTTGGCTATATAGCCGATACCCTTTCCATGTTCGAGTAGATACAGGCCCTATAAGCTATTTAGAGGCATACGCTATCCAGTTTCATATTCAAGCTTTGTTAAAAAGCTTATACTACTATTCGGCCCCTGTGACGGCTAATTAGGTATATCATCATCACTCATGTGGTCTTATTTAATGTAGCCTCGTAGTAGACTGGTTGCAGGCTAGGCCAATTTATATTTAGCCAGTGCGGGAGATCTTTATCTAATTTAACCAATCCTGGCTATAACTTTATTTTATCTTTCAGAGATAGTCAATTCATGCAAAAATATATGACAAGTATGTTATTTGTCATTATATTAGGCTATTATCATTTTTATTATTAACTTAAGTCGTTGCTTGTTAATGAAAACTAATTTGATGATTGTAGCAAGCCTCTGAAGGCCACACCGTTATCCAAAAAACCCGTTCAACGGATCCAGGATAACCAGCATAGATAGAACCTGAATTTGAAGTCGGAGCCGGAGCCGGAGCCGAGCCGGAGCCTTTCACATCAGTGTCGTGGAGCCGGAGCCGATGAGATAACGCATCGGCTCCACAGCCCTGCTCTGCTGTCACAATGGCCGTCGAACTCCCCTGACCTCAACGTAATTGAGAACTGTTGGTCCCACATGAAGACAGAAGCAGCTGCCCATCGTCCCCACATCAGATCTCATTAAGACTGTATGGACTCAAGCGATTACCGCAGAATATTGCAGCTGTCGTGAGAAACAAAGGATATCCGACCAAATTTTGAGTAGTGGCAATGAATTTTTCGCAAAGCTTGTTCTAACAAGTGCTCCGGATCTTTTAGAATGTTATTTGCAGAATAAAAGATAAATGAAGCACTTAAACACTTGACTTTTCATTTTGTTTATAAATAAATAAGGCCACTAAATTCATTTGATAAAATTAAAAACTAATTCTTGCACAATGCATTTCGTCCACTCTTATTCAAGTGCAAACATGGACTAACTATAAAATACAAAATCTGAAATCATATAATTCTACAGTAAGAAATCTATGAATGAAATTGAGAGCATGCAAACCTATAATCTAGTAGACTTAATAGATATGAACTAATAACAATTGAGTAAATAACCTAGATATTAGAATAAGCAAAACAGAGACTAAAGCTACCAAGGTAAGTAAAGGGTGGAAATAAAATCTTTTTTGCGAACACAAGTCGGGATTCTCGCGCAAAATGACGAGAGACTCTGTGATTCCTAGTGTGTGTTTGTTGTTGATGTGGTACTTAATGCTAAAATTATTCAAAGCAGTTTGTCTCTCGTTGTTACAGACTTGCAAATGTCTTGTGATGCTGCTAGCTGGAATTGCAGTGGACCTTGGTGGACATTTTAAAGGGTTGGCTAACCACTTTGGAAGGTGTTCCGAAACTCTCTCATTCAGACATCTTACCGTCTTCCCAATGTACTTGCTTCCACAGGTACAATGAAATTGATAAATTATATTTGATGTGGAGAAGAGCGGCAATCTATCCTTCAGAGAGCGTATCGAAATCCTTCGTGTAGTGAAAATCACTTGCAAACGAGCACTAGGAAATACACTGAATGCTTTGTTGAAGCTATTTCTAAAAGTCAACGCACTTTTGTCTCCAATGAATGGAAGTCTTAAGAATATTTTCTTCTTTTCAGGTCCATACACATCTTCTCTCACTGACAACTCTTTTATTGAATTCTTATCGAAAAGTGACTCAGGATACCCATTTAATCGAAGTGATCTTTTAATGAAATCCAATTCTTCTTTCAAGGTATCAGAGGAACAAATTCTATGCGCCTTTACTACTTTAAAAAAACTGCAATTCCAGCTAGCAGCATCACAAGACATTTGCAAGTCTGTATCAACGAGAGACAAACTGCTTTGAATAATTTTAGCATTAAGTACCACATCAACAACAAACACACATTAGGAATCGCAGAGTCTCTCGTCATTTTGCGCGAGAATCCCGACTTGTGTTCGCAAAAAAGATTTTATTTCCACCCTTTACTTACCTTGGTAGCTTTAGTCTCTGTTTTGCTTATTCTAATATCTAGGTTATTTACTCAATTGTTATTAGTTCATATCTATTAAGTCTACTAGATTATAGGTTTGCATGCTCTCAATTTCATTCATAGATTTCTTACTGTAGAATTATATGATTTCAGATTTTGTATTTTATAGTTAGTCCATGTTTGCACTTGAATAAGAGTGGACGAAATGCATTGTGCAAGAATTAGTTTTTAATTTTATCAAATGAATTTAGTGGCCTTATTTATTTATAAACTGAGTAAAGGGGAATTATTTTTGAAAGATTTTCATTTTGTGTAGAAAATTTTTGGGTGGGCTCAACTTTTTGGCCACGATGGTAATTAACGCTTAGGATTAAAGATCCTACCCAGTCACCTACTACAGGAGCTAACAGCGGAAGTAACACTGAAAGGAAACCGCCCTTTTGTGTTTGAGTTTTCCTCTTTCTTTGAAGGGTAACTTTAGGATTGGAGATGAATCGCAATTTTGTAATCTTTTAATGTCGCTTAAGTAACTTTCGTTGTTGTGGTGATAATTTCTTTGTCCCCAAATTTCTCACATGAGAAACAATTTCTCGAATAAATTTATCATTAGTATGTCGTATAGCATTATATCGCTGATTTCCTTTCATTCGTTGAAGAGCTCGAATAGCCTCAGAAAATTTTGAAGACTTTCGACTTTTCGTTTCGCCATTTTTCTCTTAACCATTGTTACAACTTGATTGTTCCACATTTGCATAGGTGCGAACTTTAATGACAGAAGTGACACTCAAAATGAGCTATATCACAGTGACTACATTGACAAAGTTGAATACAGAATCGTATGAAACAGCGCTGGCAGAAATTATGCTTACATCTCTTAAAGATGCGTTTTTCACTTACATCCTTTCGCTTACATACATCGGACATATTTCCGCTCTTGCTAACAACTTCTAAAGCAAGTATTTTTGAAGACATGAACTTGCTAGCCCTTTCTAAATAATAGACACATGTGCAGAAGGAATATACTTCGAGAGTAAGCAGACTCAACTTGAAAACCAATTGCGCTACGATAAAGTACCATTGCATCTTTAAGTTTCTTTTATACAAAGTTGAATGTGAATATGTGAAATCGCTTCAATCACGAAACTGCTACCATGATGGTTAAATGCATCAAGACGTTGAATAATTTTTCCCATGTCTTTCAAAAAATTCTTCGGGATTATCTACAACTTCCATCGAATAAGAAGCAAAGTGGAAGAAACGATCTTCTACCTCTTCTTTCCCAAAATGGCTGAAATGAATTTTTGCAACTAATCTCGCCATTACAATTCTATTAGAAAACGTATCCATTAACTTCAAAAATAGAATGCTAGTATCACCAATAACTGATTTGATGTTGATCTCATCTTTATGAAAAGTTATCACATAATCTTGAATAGTTCCCTTTAAGCTTTGTCTATGAAAACTTAATGTTCCACAATCATTTGAGAAAGACATTATCATCCTTCATCTATCCCACCCGTTGCATGAAAATAACAAATCTCTTCGTAAAGCATTTATTAAACGACTTTAACAAGTCGTTAAACGACATTACAAATTTTGGGTTTGAAACAGATAAAATAGATACAGTTGGTAGCTATCATATAAAGAGCAATGATGACCAAACATTACTTTAGCAGTGTTGAGATATGGAGGAAAATAGCATTGATTATGAATGTAGCGACTACAACGAACATTTAAAATAGGAACACTCAATTCCTTAAAACGTTTAGTGACTTCATAATAGTGTTGATTAACTCTACTATCCCAAGGTGGAAGTAGAATATCATTGATGATTAGATTTGGAAATAGTTTCTTCTCCTTAGCAGGATCATTGCAAAAGATACATGCAACATTAAAAGATGCTAACCATCTTTTAAAGTCAATAAGAAGAGCACATTCATTAGAAAAGCCATAGTCTTGCAAGTATTGCTGATTAAGTCCATGGATGTGTTTTCTCGCTCAGCCATCAGCGTTGGGATCACACTTGGCATGTTGATGGTAGACACTAACAATTTGATACGACCAATTGTCCATAGCAATAGCACTGAGCTCCTGTACAGGTTCACCCTCACAATCCATAAAAATGATGATAGATGACTAAAAAGGAAATTACAAATTTTTACTCATCTGATGAAGAGTCCTATAACATATTACAAAATGATGAAGTACATCGATGCTGTTCACGACAAAATACACAAATAACATGATGGCAGCGAAGAAGTAAAATGCATCTGATAAGTCCACGTCTACGACACTCAAAGCACATGAGCGAATTGTCATAAGGTAGAGATAGGTAAGGACTAGTGATTGTCCTTCTTTGGCTTGCGTTTAGCGGCAGCATTCTTCTCTGACTTGCGCTTTGTACCGCTCTCGTTGAGGATTTGATCAATAATGTCATGAACGTCTGGTTGCTTTGGTATATATAGGATGGATTGAGCATGCATCGATATAGAGGCTAATTTGTCATTCTGGTGATATATATTCCGCTGATAGCAAAACCAATATTCCAAGTGCCTTCTGCAAGGTCTTCACATCTGATGGGTGTCACTTGATCTCCATCCTTTTTATAGTATGAGCACCAATGCGATGGTGGTAAAGAAAGCTTTTTACCATCCCATATCTTTCTATATGGAGCATAATTGTCGTCTCTCGCCTTCCATTCCTTGCTAAGGGGAGTAGGGATGTCCATATCTAATGTTGCAAACTCTTCAATAATATCGAGTTGGCGACGAATGTATGGATTCAGAGGAATGACTACGTGGTCCCCATACTGATTGTTCAATATCTTCACTTCAGTGGAAGGAATCATTCTCGTTTGCAATACTATGTTGAATACTATGATCGTAATAACGTATGGCTTGTCTAAATTTACGCTGTAGTGGGGTAGGATTATGTACTTTTGTTGTCTCTTCTACTGGCCTCAACATAAGACGATCTGATTGTAGAGATCCTTGCAACGTCTGAACACTATCTTGTCCTGTAAATGTAGTAGATGTAGTAGGTGACTGAAAATAAAAGAGATGCTATTACGTTAACACTCAAGGAAGGAGAGGAAGGTTCCGACTTACCATTTCAGATGGATAATATAATAGGAATGTAGAGGGAGAAAGTGCGTCCGACACCTGTGCGACTCAAAGATAGCATGATTGTCACTCTGAAAACCTCATTATCTATAGAGAAATGCTGGATTCTCATTTGATGTGCTCCTCATTGGCCAATGACATCAAGCTGATTCCAAATCTGGTCTAAGTTTTCTCGTCCGATGCTTCTTTCGCCCACTGGAGCCCAAAACACAAAATCAACCTCTGACGGCTGTCTAACATGACCAAAAGTCTCAATGTCACTCTCAAGCCTCAGCAACTAAAGATAGGGCCAAACTGTGCTTTCCAATGAATTTGTAGCACTCTTAGCTTTCAAACGAGCTATTGCACGACTTTCTACCATTTCTAGAACCAAAGTTGGAAGATCGCTGCCCAGGGGGGGTCGAAGTTCTTCGTTGTTTGGCCTACGACTTTGAAAACATGTCCGCTAGACCCAAAATTGGCCAAAAAGTCCAAATCCGCCGTCCATTTTCACGTGCGAGGCTTCGTTTAGCCGCTACAGACCAAAACTGACCAATTCAACCTCTGACGGCTCTCTAACATGGCCAAAAGTCTCAATGTCACTCCCAAGCCTCAGCAATGAAAGATAGGGCCAAACTGTGCTTTCCAATGAATTTGTAGCACTCTTAGCTTTCAAGCGAGCTATCGCACGACTCTACCATTTCTAGAACCAAAGTTGGAAGATCGCTGCCCAGGAGGGGAGTCGAAGTTCTTCATTTTTAGCCATATGACGCTGGAAACAAGTCCCCTAGACCCAAAATTGGCCAAAAAGTCCAAATCCGCCGTCCATTTTCACGTGCGAGGCTTCGTTTTGCCGCTACAGCCATTTTGTCACTCAAAAAACGCAAAAACATACCTAAACCACACCTACACCCAAGAAACACAACATGTCGACGCAGAATTTCATCAAGAAACCAAATCTAAACACAAAACAACCCTACAACCAATCCTACACACCAAAAACAAAGACCGCCGCCCAAAAACAACCACGAGGGTCGACCACGACACATTCGGCCGGTCGACCCAGAACCACACCAACCCAACTCGCGCTCCAGAGGGGGGGCGCTGTGCGCAGTTGGGAGGATTCCTTACTACTACTCTCACGCCGAGGTCCGCAAACGCAGTCTTGAAACATTCAATGTGCTCCTTGTATTGGAGATCCAAATTATTTCCATAGCAAGCTGCTACGACCTGGAAGGAAATACAGGTAAATCAAATGGAAGCTGTGCCGTCAAGTAGACAGATGCACTTTTTTTGAAGAGGCATGCATGCATCAACCAGGCATGAATTGTCTCAAATGAATCGTCGGAAGTTTAAATTCATATATACACAGAAGCGAGTGATGTTTTACAAATGCAAACTGAACATTATGTATTTATGAAAGTGGAAAATTATGTAGGTCTATATGTTCGTATATAGGTCTATTAATAGCCTATAGCCAGATATGACAACTGGACCCTACATCTTCATGCAAGTTCGTTAAAGTAGTCAGCTCACGTACAGTGTAGCTCTAAGAAAGCAATTGAATCCAGAATTAACATTACATGCACTACATCACATCACATGTGCTTAAAATGTATGTTTATGTTACATGTATGAAATACATGAACGTAAGCTTGTATCGTAGTCACTTGAGAGAGACAAAGCATTACGCAAAGGTTGCTGGTACTCCTTTTGAACTATGATGTGTAAAGCGTGTATAGATTTCTATCAGTATTTCATGTAGACTTACCTTTTTGAAGGCTCTGAATGCAGCAACAAATTTGAGTACATGTAAAGGACAAATTGACTGCAGTAGTGAAAACTGTGCCCTACTTGCGACGGATAGGTACATGGATAGGTACATGTATAATTTAGTGTTATCAATAGGTACATGGATAGGTACATGTAAAATTTAGTTGTCAATAGGTACATGGATAGGTACATGTATAATTCAGTGTTATGAATAGGAACTTGTATGAGATCTGTTTTACTGGATAGGTACATGTGTTTGGTACACTCGGTTGAGTACACTGTGTTTCGGAACGTCTATGATCGAACTTGTGTGGTTTGGTTCTGAGCACTTGGGTACGTACCGATAGACGTCCGTTGTTTGATTTTGAATGGGTTTGCTCAATTGCGACTATTGTAACTATCGCAACCATTGTAATCAAGATGACACATTGATTTTCCTTTTACGTAGACAAACTATGCTATAAATATGAGTTAGTTTTTTGATGACATACATAATGATGACTAGTATCCCAACGTCGTGGGTTGTCGCAAGAGACCTTGGATATTCGTTCAAAGCCATAGGAACTGTAACAAATCTCAGTGAAAATATCAACGCTGGTGATTTAGTTGATCGACTAATGGATCTAGATGAGCATGCTATGAATCACAATTTGGATCGTAGGTGGATAGAGGATTTCTCCATGCTACACTGCAATGATAGTGAAATTAGGAGGATCAAATTGGAACGATATGGAAAGAAGGAGACATTTGACAGTGTTTTAATAAAAAGTTCTCCCAATAAAAGTGACTTCAGAAGGAAGTTAGAAGAAGAGACATTTAAATTATTATGTGAACGGAACTGCGTTAAATGTTTTAAACAGGAACGATCCCTTCTCTTTTTACCATGTTCTCATAGCGTTATGTGTTCTACATGTTATGTACCCTTTGAAACTTCATCTTGTCCCCTTTGTGATGAAGAAATATCTTCAACAGTCACTGTATATCGTGCATGATGAGTCATCATGCAGGTCTGTGATTGGTCACTATTGTGTCTTTGTTTGACTTTTCTATATAAGGAGGACATTGTACCGTTCTATTTCAAGCATAATTTGAGGCTAATACAATGTCAATCAGCATGTCGTTCACTACCAACATTCCCATTTCAATAATTTACCGAAGTCAACTCTTCACCGGCAATATATTTTATTCTGCCGTAAATATAACTGGCTATAAAGTGGATTTGGTGGATCTGATGGAGGAAATAGTGAAGTATTTCCGCTGCGGAGAGGACGTTGTGGTGCAGAGAATGTTAATGAGAGTCGTGAACAACGCTCTTACACGAGTTGCAAGGTTTTGGCTCAATGAAGCATTTCGCCCACTAGCTCAAGCGGAGATTGCACCGGAATACTCTCGCTGTTGGTGCAGCAGTATCCAACGGAAACTCAACACATGTCTCCATGACATTATCACCTCCAGCTACTATGACGAGAAGGGTGACAAATGTAAATTGGACTTATTCAGTGGACCGCCATCAGTAAGCATCAATGTGGCTGCTCAAGGACATTCTGAGGTGATCAGTTTGCGGGCATACTATGCCAATATTTTAAAGACTTTCCATTCAAAGCCCTGCTGTATGTGCTGCCCAATTTCAAAACATCTAATGAAAGACATTGAGCAGCTCATAACTGCTACAAATCAGACTCTAGCCGATGTGAGTGTGTATCAGTTTCCCTCTACAACTTGTTAAGTGTTTTATGTAATTTTTATAAGTACCAGCAACAAACTCTGCGTGATGTGTGAATGCTTGTAAACTTTTGTGTATAATGTTGTAAGTACTAAGCAAAAATTGTAATTGTATTATCTATTTCCATATTAGAATAAAAATGTCTGTAAAACGGAAGGCATCTTCTCGTCAATCGAAACGGTCCTTCAAACCTTCAAGTCAGTTTAAAAAGGCGTTGCGAAAGTTAAACAGGATACATGATAATAAGAAGAAGTGTAAATTGATTCAAAATTCAAGTGATGATTTCATTCGTGATTTAGCTTTTGCAATACACAAATGTCTACCTATTTACAAGCCTCTGTTGAATGCTGGCTCTTTGAATAGCATAAAAAAGTTTTCAAATCCAAGGAGTAGTGATAAGAAAAGGCGAAACTTAATTCAGCGCGGTGGTGGTGGGTTTCTAAGTATGTTAAATGATATTGGAAACAGTATTAATGGTGTAATCAATAGTCCGCTTGGAAGGATTGCAGCAACTGCTGCAATGTTAATATAAGGTTAGCGAATCATAAAGTGACACGTCATCACTTTGATTGATGAGTCATATATAGGTGTATATAAGGAAGACGCTTTAATGATATTTTACCACTTTCAAGTGACAATTAATTTGCGCTGGTTGAAAGCTCCGAATTAGTACTTGTTGAAACATGACTCAGAAAATGTATACAATCAGAGAGGAAGGTGACGCTTTTGAGGAAGATCTCTTGAAGCTTCGTCCGACACGAAAGGTGCAAGGGATTGGAAATACATTCTACTTTCAAACCTTGAATTATGGTGATGATGGCTTTTATCTTCAAGTTCCATTCTTCCACAGTAATGGTATGTCTACATCAGGGTATAGCAATATGAGACAAATGCGAGTGACTTTTCCAAAATGGCAACAGGTGATTCTTAAAACTATTGACTCTTTCGCGAAAGAATGTGTTGAGCTGCCTGAAAGTGCTCCCACTCATTGGAGAAAGGCATTAGAGGAAGGAGTTGGTTATAAGGAATTGCCGGAATTCGATACACTGTTTTTAAAACTATCGGATCATTTTCAAGCATTCGATCTCTTTACAAACGCGATGGAATGTGAGGATCTCAAACGGGGTCGCTATATGGCCTTAGTGCACGTTACCGGACTTTATATTGGTTCACATGGTTCGACTGGTAAAGTCGCATCTTTACAAATGAAGGTTCTTCAACTAGTCTATGAACCACTACCAATTGATAAATGTTTAATTAACATTGATAAGACTGCTTCAAGTGATGGGAAGGAAGAGAGCAAAAAGCGAGGGCGGAAATCTAAAGATGGGAATCCTAAATTGAAGTTGAAGCGCCAAGATGCTGACTTGAAAACTTTCTATAATCCTAATTGTGATGAGGAAACACAAATGTTTTAATTTGTAAATGTTTTAATTTGTAAATGTAACTTGAAAGTTTCTATTCTGAATGTAAATAAACGTGATCTGGAACATTTGTCTGTTTTGTTGTTTTAAGCAAAATTAGCGGGATGATGAGTTTAATGTTAATGGAATTATAAGATGACAGATTTTCGTCTATTCACTGATCGCACAATGTGTGTCGCTGGACCAAGTCAGTCCGGTAAAACTACATTTGTAAATCAATTGCTACAATATAGAAATGAAATGTTTAACAAGGAAATTAAGAGAGTCAAATGGTATTATGGAATATTTCAACCACAACTACATTCTGCACTTCGCCAGAAAGGTTATGAGGTGAAGCAAGGGTTGCCATCAACTGAGGATATCAAAGCAGGTGACTTACTAGTATTAGATGATCTATTACGAGAAAGCAAATCTTCAAAGGATGTAACTGAAATGTTCATTCAAACTGCACATCATAGGGAAGCTTTTATTATCTACATCACCCAAAACATCTTCGATGGAGGGAAAGAGCAAAGAACTAGAAGTTTGAATACACATTATTTGGCAATATTTAAAAATCCAAGAGATAGCAGTCAGATACATCATCTCAGTAGACAGATATTACCTCAACAACCTAAAGTACTTTCAAAAATATATGAAGATGTAACAAAGAAACCACATGGTTATCTATTTATTGATCTAACCCAGGAATGTCCGGAACGACTTCGATTTCGAACAAATATCATACCTAATTCCGCTGAACCAATGACAGTTTTCTCGGTTCACAGTTAGTTTTAAGCAATGTACTTTGTTGCCTTATTATTTTCAAACATGTCGTATTCAAAGATGGTAGTCATTCCTCAAGAGGAGTATGTACAATTGACTACATTACAAAGTGCACAGGAAGTCAAAAATATAGATCAACCTATTACGAATCAACTTAAGGAACTAACACAAAAGGATATGGAAATTCAGAAGATTAAGGATCCCTATCGACGAATGCAGTTAGCAGCTGAAAACATTGACGAGAGGCGACAGATTCGTGACAAGTTGCGACGATTTATAACCTTGTCAACACCTCGACCATATCGTGTGCGCGCTGAGCGATTATTTGACTTCATTGATCCACATGTGAAGTTCAATGAGAGAGGGGAGATAATAGATGAAACAACTGGTGATGTTATTAGAAATAGTCACATAGATGACCTTCTACAATATGCTGTCAGAGATGTAAGGCGAAAACTAGGTGCACCACAAGGGTGGACATATTTTCAGAAAATTTTATCTGATCAAAATGTACCTCACAATATTATTGGAGGACCGACTGTGAATGAATTGGATAAGGGTCACTTACAAGATGGATCAAAGAGTAAAACACCCACGATGGCGGTCAAGCGAGAGCTTCATGATCCCGATGATCTGCAACCAAAAAGAGCTACTAGGCGCTCAATGCGTGTTGCGAAGGAGTATAGTAAATATTAAGCAAATATGAATTAAGCCTTGCCTCTCTCATATCATGTCGTTACAAAAATTTTGCTGTTGTTTGAAATCTGCGCTCGAAGGTAAAGGAGAAGAGGGCATAGAGGTTGATATCAATTGTGTTAGCAGTTGCTGTGCGAGTAATACGCGTGCAAATCAGAACAAAGACGATGAGTACAGCAGTGAAACTCAGAAAGATTTATTACGACTTAAATCATCCCGCAAGTTTCAGTCGTCCGGAGGTTCTAGCTCGTGCAGCAGGTGTGGGAATAGAGAAAGTCAAGAAGTGGTTGAGGAGTCAACCGACTTACACTCTTCACAAAAATGCGAGAAAGCGGTTTCCAACAAGAAAATATGTTGTTAACAATATAGATAGTCAATGGCAAGCGGACTTGGCTGACATGCAACAGATATCACAGTACAATGATGGCTATAAATACATCTTAACCGTAATAGATATTTTATCTCGCTATGCTTGGGCACGTGCGCTGAAATCTAAACGAGGACCAGAAGTTGAAGCGGCTTTTCAGAGCATTTTCGATGAGGGGCGTGTTCCGCAAAGAATACAGACCGATCAAGGGAAGGAATTCGAAAACTCTCATGTTCGAAGTCTCCTTAAAAGTCATAATGTGGAATTGTTTAGTGTCAAAAGTGCTTATAAAGCTGCCATGGTTGAGAGGTTCAATCGCACACTGAAGACAAAAATATGGCGCTATTTCACTGCAAAAAATACACATGTTTGGGTAGGTGAGCTGCAGAAATTTGTTAAGAATTACAATGAAAGCTACCATCGAATCATTAAGATGAAACCAGTTGATGTTACCCCAGATAATGCGATGGATGTATGGCTTCGATTGTATGATAAGAA
Source organism: Prostheceraeus crozeri (assembly GCA_907163375.1). Lineage (NCBI taxonomy): Eukaryota > Metazoa > Platyhelminthes > Polycladida > Euryleptidae > Prostheceraeus > Prostheceraeus crozeri. Next base: position 386,595 of record CAJQUW010014087.1, on the reverse strand, counting down.
AGCGAAAAACATTTCCAATGAAAAGAAAATTAATGTTGGTGATAGAGTTCGGATTTCAAAGGTTAAGTCTACATTTGAGAAGGGGTATCTACCTAATTGGACTGAAGAAGAGTTTTTTGTGGATGAAGTAAATACAAAATTTAGACCCACCATGTATAAATTAATAGATTACCATGGCAATCCAATTGAAGGAAAATTTTACTCTTATGAATTGCAAGTAGTAGACAGAAGTGAAGAGGTGTATATGATTGACAAAATAATTAGGAAGAAAGGTCATGGCAATCAAAGGAAATATCTAGTTAAATGGAAAGGATATCCTGATTCATTCAATAGCTGGATAACGCACCAGGATCTACAAAATGTGGAGGTGGGAGACACTCGTAACTTTTAAGCTAATATAGCATGTGACTTCTTCCATATATGAGTTTAACATGTCTACTAACTTCAACATCATTCTTCCAAGCAATAGCAACCCCAAGATATTCCCAAGTAACAAACCATCTCTATACTCTGTTGAATTCGCTAATCCAATTACTCTGCATGGACCCCATGAAGTTGCTCTAACTGAAATTACTTATTACAACGATATCAGTTTGCTAAAGAACAACTATTTTGAATTACATAAAGAAGTGCGAGAGAAGGATGATTGCTTTCGCATATTTCAAAATAGTCTACATGGTACATGGGCTTTTCATCATCTAACTTTACATCCTTTTTCAACATCTTTACCATCTGTCCAAAACATGATTAAAATTCAAAAGGCATTTGCAACGTCAACTTTTGATTCTAAGGTTCCCACAATGAGCTTGCAAGATACAGAAAAGGAAATCGGTAGAATGTTTGAACGAATAAATGATCTCTTCAAGCTGACTTTGAATAAATTCTACAAACCAGTCATAAAGGGGTCAACAAAATTGATGAAGGAAGGGAAGCATGTTCTTCTTGTATTAGGTAAGGATTTGAGTCATACTTTTGGGTATTCCAGAACAACTTTCTCATCAAGGTATTGGTACAATGGACGTGGGTGGAATTCGGAGAGGAAAGTCACTGATTTTCAATGTAGAATTGTGCCATTGTATGCATTACAAAAAAGGAGCATCCGAGTAAAAAATAAATTTGAGGTCATTAGAAGTGTTGAAGACTTTGCAAGAAAGTTTCAAGGATCAGTGCCAGAAACGTTAATGACTTGTGAATATAAGAAAGAGAAAGTAACTTTATTTACTGTTGAAACGGAGGCAGAATTTATTGTTTTTACTAAAAAGACACCATTGGAAAAGTCTGAGTCCGCTGTTATTGAATTCGGATCTGAAATGATTGGGATGTTTAAGGGCCTTGAAAGCGCACCTTGGTTGACAGAATTAAATGATACATTCAAGGTTCAATTGTCCTCTTCTAAACTCAAAGCATCAACAAATGCTTCATGGGATATCCACGTATACAGCGAAGACATATTGGGTGATGAATTGTCTACTTCCAGTGAACTTGTAAAAAGAGTTAATTTGAACATTGAAAGCTTGAAAACGCCATCTGAATTGTGTACAAAGTTAAATGAGTTTGGTGTAGATTACCTTGATGCAGATGAATATCACTTTTCTTATGACCCACATAAGAAACGCATGATTCTAAAGGTAGGGAAGAACTCTCTTATCAAGCTGGATAGCGTGTTAACGACCACATTGGGATTCTCAAAATCAACTATTTATGAAGGCACATCAATAGGCGATACAGCCCCATCACTAGAGCGTGATATAAGTAACTTATACGTCTATTGTAACATTATTGAATATACAAGGGTTGGCGACATTGAGGCCCCACTTCTGCGCACATTTCCTCTCTCATCCGTAAGGAAGCAACTAATCAATCGAGAATTTTTTAACACAATGTATCTACCAATCAGCCGAAATTTCATCAATAGAATTGACATATCAATTCATGATGACGCAGGAGAAGTAGTACCGTTCTGTGGTGGTGTTACTGTTTTGACCCTACATATTAGGTCACGAGAATAAGGCTTTACGCTATTGTGACTTCCATAGTTATTCAATAGTCATAATGACAGGCATTTACAGTAGACCATCATATCAGAGCGGTTATCCCGTGTTTGTTGGAGGTAGACGACAAGTTGGAGGAGGCATATTTGGTGCACTAAGACGTATGGTTCTTCCAACACTCAAAAAGTATGGCGTACCAATCATGAAGCGTGTTGGAAGCAGGGCTTTAGATTTTGGTGCAAATGTTGCAGCTGATGCGCTTCAAGGTGAGGATATCGGTGAATCTATGAAAATGCGCGCGCAGCAATCTGCCATAGACGCATTAGATGATTTAACAAAGACGAGACGTACAGTTCGGAAGAAGCGTAGGAAGTCAAGACAAGTTGGATCCGGTCGAGTTACTAAGCAAAGACGCAGGAAAAGTAAAAAGCCGACTAGAGCAGCACGTTCTAAATCTAGACGTCGAGTGAAAACAAGAAAGCGCAAACGAAATTCCACAGCGACTAGAAACAAGTCAAAACGAAGGAAGACAACATATTTGTAGAGCTAATACGATGCAGAGTATCAATTCGGCTTTGTGTTTCTTCGATTCTCCCCCTCATCAGACAGACATCATCTCCTCAACAATTGTAGACATAGTCCCCACAACAAATATCGATGGTAACCAGCAGCCTATTCAGTTTGATATACCTGCCAATCCTCAAGATTATATTGACTGTCAATCCATTGATTTAGAGTTGTGTATACAAATTAAGAAGACTGATGGTACAAATATCGATTCATCCAAGGATAAAGTGGGATTAGCAAATCTTCCTATTGCCAGTCTGTTCTCAGATGTGTATCTAATATTGAATGACAAACAGATTGAAGGAGGGGATCGAGCATATCCATATGGAGCATATATACATACAATGACTCAATTTCAAAAGCAAGCTAAACAGTCACACTTGCAAGTTTCTGGGTGGTATGATGATCAGCAAGGGAAATTTGATGATGTCTCAAATACAGGGTTGAAAAGACGAATGGATTTAACAGCGGATTCAAAGGAATTATACTTGAAAGGACCCGTCTATCTTGATTTCCTTCGTCAATCTAGATATCTGCTATCACAGGTTAAAATGCAAATAAAATTTATTCGTGCAAATCCTGAGTTCGCGTTAATGGCTTTTGGAGCTACAAACTATCAAGTCAACATAAGTAATGCCGTGCTCAATGTAAGGCGAGTAACAATGAACCCGTCAGTCATCAACGAGCATGCGACAGGATTGAGGAAAAACAATGCAATATATCCAGTTAATCACAGTGTGTTGACAAACTTCACAATTGGTGCGGGATCATCCTCACATGCCTACCCAAATCTTTTTCCCACTGCAATGCCAAAGGCGGTGTATATCACATTTGTGGAAAATGAGGCATTCATTGGTGCTTTTGAAAAGAATCCATTCAATTTCCAACACTTTAATGTTAGCAAACTAGCACTCTATCAGGATGGGAAATTTGTATCTTGCAAAGCATATGAGCCTAATTTCAAAGATGGCAAATTCGCACGTGAATATGGTTCTATTTTCACCGCCCTCAACATGTTTAATACAGACGATTCAAATGGAATTACAATGGATATGTACAAGAATGGCTACTTCTTCATTATGTACAACCTCACAGCAGATGCAGATCTAGGTGGTGAAAGCGTAGGAGTTACAAAGCCTGGAAATCTACGACTGGAGGTATCATTTGAGTCACCTTTGAAGAAAACAATTACTTGTCTCATTTATGCTATCTATGATAGCAAAGTTGAGATAACAAGAATGAGAGACGTGACTGTCAGCTATCAGAGATGAGTAACTTAAGCAACATAGAAATCTTGAGGAAAATGAGGAAAGCTCATCCCTACTCCAAGACAATATTTCTCAATGTCTTTTCTAGAGATAATTTACCTGATTCAATTCCTTTCTATCCTTGTTCGCTTATCATCAATACGGATACCAACAATCTTCCCGGAAAACATTGGATTGCTGTATACATCAATCGTTATAAAGTTGCCGAATATTTTGACTCTCTTAATCAACCTCGTTTACATGATATCGCATTATGGATGAACAGGTTCTCCTGGACTGTTAGGAAAGTGACATCGTTCCCACTTCAAAGTAATACATCTCTAATGTGCGGTGGCTATGTACTCTATTTTGTCAACGAGAGACCATTGAAAAATAACTGTAAAAGTGCTTTAGAACTATTTTCAAAAAACTGTGATAAAAATGATGTAATTCTTACTAAATATGTTGAAACAGTTTTGAAATAAAGTTTTATGTTGTATCATTAACTTGCTCTCTTTTTTCCAAAACAAGGGTTTATAAGGAAAACAAAAACATATTCATATTTCATTATCTATTCACATATATACAAAATCTATTCACATATATACAAAATCTACAATTTGGTTTTCATGAAACATTTTTTCAAATCACATATGATGGGAGGCACATCACTTATGTCTTTAATGCCGGTTATCACAATCTTTCCATTATGGAACACATGAACATGATATGGATGCCAGTTAGTCAATTGAGCTGCTGGAAATAACTCCACTTCATAAGTTAGATTATGTGATGATGTAACTTTACGGAAATCATAGTGATAGTGTAATTCACATAACACGGTCATTGTCTTCACTTTCCAATCAGATAATGAATCACCAAGTAAATGTTCCAAAGTTAAGTGTAGATATGAGAGATCACCCTCCATGACCCTTCCAATACATTGGATTGTTCCATTTGGAAAGAATAGGATAGTGAGAGATCTATCCTTCCTCTGAATCCTCCATGTTAACATTGAGGGTCTTCCAAGATGTAAGCTCGTTGTCGGCTTCAATTTGCGTTTTATCAGTAACCATTGTTTTCGGTTGGGTATATTCCTCTCGATCTCTTGTAGATTGAGTTTTGACTTTGCTTTTGTAGTTAACATCCGATTTACAACTTCCAACCGTTTGATGTCCTCCATCTTTAATGAATGACGTTATCTGTGGTAGTATCTCCCTTGTAAAGGTTTCCCATGTGACGTCACTGAAACGAAAAAATCGATATTCAACATCTTCACGTTTTGGTGAACAGACGTATAGTTTGACTGATGAATCACACTTTATCCATACCTTGTCATCGAGAGGAATCTTGATCCGAGTCTTATGGTTGTCAATGAGATCCGCAAAGTCTTTCAGTGAAGGCAATGAGTCAATACTAATGCAAACGCCACGATGTTTTCGATCACTATTTGCTATTGAATGACGAAATGCTATTCTTTTAGAATTTGTTATGTGAACGTTTTGAACGTCACTAAGTTTCCATGTTCTAATGTAATGAGGCATGTTCCGAAAGCTATGTTTCAAATTTAGGTTTAATGTTTGCCTAAAGTTTGTTATTTTATTAGCTCAACATATCGGAATGATGTTGAGTACAAATTCTTCACATATTCATTCACATTAGGACTACCTATTTATTAGTAATCATTTCTACATATCGGAAAGATGTAGAAATTTCAATTTTAGTAAGACTACTTATGTATTAGTAAGTGTTGCTACATGTCGGAAGATGCAGCAATCGCAAGATCTATTACAAGTGGAATATTATATTGTTTTTATTTAGACTTATTCTACATCACCTGTGACAGGAAGGCATCTCCTTCTCTTCGACGGTGGGGGAAGACCTAGGCTGTAGTGTCCATATGGTAATGATAAATTTTTATCCAGCCAACAGCGCTTATCCTCCCAAAGTGAAAGACCTCGCTTCCTAAATGATTTTGTGCTAACTATGTGATTTTTTGAATTTATAATTGTCATATCTTCAGTTGTATCATTCTCACTATAATAGACACTCCTATAGTCATTATGTTTCAATTTTTTAACTGCTGCTCTCTGAATTCCTTTTGCACGTTTGATGCTATGATTCGTAGAGTCTAGATATTTCATTGAATACATTTTCGGTTTTAGTAGGATCATTTCCTCAAGCAACTTTCCAGCACACTCATCCTTAAAACAACCTAATCTAGCTTTGTTTGTAGTTGAGTATAGTCGGTGATGACTGTCATAGTTTGAAGAGTCAAACTTTTCACCGAAGTATAGAAGTATATCTTCCAGACGGACAGATGGTGATGTGTATAAACATAGGAAGAAACTGTCGGTATCACCTCCACAAAGCCGCGTTCTATTTATCAGTGGACACCCTTTTAGATCATTGTAATATAATTGATACATTTCCAACTTACTATAGTCAAGTACTGCTTGACCAACATATATTAATTTATTTAAAACTATTGAAGGTTTGTACATTTCCATACCAACCAGATCTTCATCAAATATTTTGTGTTGAACATAGAGAGGATGATTTGACAATTTCAGTAGTTGTTTCTCATTGTTGACTAGTTTAAATTTTTTCCTTCTCCTTACATTTTCCATTGTTTTACCATATAAAGAATTATTTTTCAATTTGTAGAATGACTTTTCGAAGTCAGTGTTTGATTGAGCCCTCTTTTGAGAGTTCATATCAATGTATGTTTTTAACCAAGGCTTTTGTGTGAATTTTATGCCACTATGAATCTTCTTGATTCTCATGCCCATGGTCAAGTAAAATTTTAAAATTGAGTAGTGGACTACATAATTTTCCCTATCAAATTGATGGAGCAGAAGTTTCTTGATAGAAGAAAAATGTGTATTTGGTCTTACTTTTTCATATAGATTTTTCATATAGTGTGAAAACATTCTCTTTTCAATCATCTGCATTTCTGGAGCTAATGGGAAATCGGCAGTGTCATCATGAATGGCTGCAGGATACTCTAAATCTAAATCAAAAATGTAGCCGATTTCACCATCATCATCTATATTTTGAACATTTTCTTCATTTAAAAAATTATCTAATTCACTTTCATTCAACCATTTGAAATTTGAGTGGGGTAGATTTCTACTGAGTGAAGAACCGTAAAGGTTATTAACATCTAAGTAGGTCAAATGTCGACTTTCATGTGTATTATTTCCTAATTCTTCAATGCGTGCACGCGCTCGGTGAATGTTGGTGAAAGTCATACCCCCTCTAATTCCTCGTTCAAATAGATTGTACATATTTTCATCTTGTATGTAGTGTGGGGGATCATTGGAAGAGAAATTTAGTGCTGAGGTAAAGCTAAGATGTGGGAGACTGACAAAATGTACAGGGTCGACTTCATCCTCACGTTGACTCAATGCTCTAAACACTTCAAATATGTCTGCCAACAATAAAACATCTAACTTCAGATATGCCAGCATGTAATCACCAAATGTGCTACAATTAAATTCAATCCATGCCTTGTTAGCGTGTTCATATTCACTATCGGAACAGTGCTCACGAGTAAGATCATTATAGAATTCAAATTGTGGTGGTAGACAGTCTTCCGTCAACGTGTTTAAGTTTTTGAAGTATGAATATGGAAACACTCCCTTCTGATATAAAACATTATCACTTAATTGTGGAAATTCTACCCTTAATGTCTCTACATGCTCATACGTTTGCAAGCCCTTGGCTAATTCACTCAAGGATGCACTTAGAAATTGATATGAGTCTAAGAATTTTAGTTTAAAGTATACTGTCTTCCCTTTGTATTCATTTACAGGGACACTGGCGGATAAAGTTATATATTTTTCAGCAGTTGCTGCTACAACATCTAATTTCCAAGATTTCATTCTTCCAATCGCTTTATAGCAAACGATGTGACTATCATAATTTTTAAAATTGTGGAAAAATATGGGGAGCTCCCGTCTGTTAAGTCTTAACCGGAGATTGCATTTCCTACATAATGTTTGCCTATATCGTCCGGTGATATGATCATGATCACGAACTTTTATGACTTCATCGCTGAATTTCGATTTACATTTGTTGCAACATTCTGCATTCTCATGGCGTGCTTTTTCATCCGCTGACAGTGACATTGGCTGCCTAGTTGTTGCACATTGGTTGTCATATAAGTCTTGGGCTACAGTTTCTAAGTGGTGCAAGAAACCAATAATGCAATTTTCTCCCTCAAAGAGGTAATACTTGTTTTCAAATTTTGATTGAAGGGCATTATGCCAGACATGATAAGCTCCAATGGCCGCAGGTTTATGTATTTTATTATCAATGTAGCACTCTATATCTGCATAAATTACTAAAGGAGGACTTAGTTGATATTCCATGCTACTTGTTAGTACTTTTAGATCCGATGGCATTTTTTCTATTTGTGCTTTTCCTCGAATACAAAACTGGAAGTGTCGTTCTAGTGTTGTTTTATATGTGAATGACTGAGTGCATCTTTCGCAGAAGTATTTATGTCTTTTTAAAGTTCTCCTATACAATCTTGACAGCTTTGGAATTCCACAATAGTGTGCTGCTCCATTGTTTAGAATTAGCAAAATATTAACCGTTTGCCTACCAGTAAAGTTACTATTGTAACGAACACCTTTGAGTCCATTTTCATAAAAGTGAATGTTAATTTTAATATCATTATTTTTCTCAAATTTTGGAATATCTTTGATTGATACTGGTGTGGAAATGCCTTCCATATTTAGCTCAGATGTCCACTCACTATATGATTTTACTTCATTCCTTGAATAAGGTACTTCATTATAATGCAATATTGATAAAACTGCATATAGGAAGCAATCATTTGCATTTGAATTAACATTAATGACAGCTTTAGAGTTTTTTAACTTCTTTGGTAGAGGAAATGATTGTCCACCTGACAGTATTGGACTTGTTATTACATTGAACTCTATATTTTGTACATCATCTATAATCCAATTGCTACCCTTTTTTGTGAAGGCTTCAATATGATTTATTAGACTATTTAGATGATCCTGAAACCAAGCATCATAGTCATAAATATAGTTTGAGGATGATGAGGTAAAGTGTGCGAGAAAAGTTTCTTCTTCTTGAGGATTAGAACGGACATAACGAATTTGTGCAATCAGACGACCGCGCAATTGATAGCTCCTTAGTAAGTCAGACACTAAATTCCCTAACATGGAACGCATGCTTTCTAAGAATGATGTTATGTCCACAGTAGGTGTTGTTGGCGTGATATCATACACACGTGCATGGCCATTGAGTGCGCTTTCGCTGAGACTAACAGTTCCATAGTTATTATGCATATTCATCTCACTATTTGTGTTATGTACATTCATATGCTGTCGAAATCTACTTATAGAGTTATACGTTTTGCCACACCGAGAGCAGTATTGCATAAAGTTTTGTATGTTAGTTGAAGCGCTGGTTGTTGGCTTAGAAGTAGATCTATTTTGATTATTTGAATTTGACTCTGTTATGCTATCATTCGGTTTATTATTGCATACAAGTTTATGCCTCTTAAGATTATCCATCCTATTCGTCTTATATGGACACTTGCTACATTGATACGTTTTTCCTAACTTACAAAATTTTTCATGTCGTTGCAAATTGCCTATGAGAGTGAACACTTTTCCACACTTGGTACAGACAACCATGATTATTGATGAGGATTGAAATTAGCAAGCCCTTATATACATCTACCATCTAATGACGTCAGCGTCATCACCAGCCAATACCATATGTTCCGATCTGATGCAAAGAGAAAACATAACATGTTTGATAATTTCTTTTTCCTAAATGAAGAAAGATAAAAGTTAAAGTTAAAGTTTGGCACACTTTACAATTCCGCTGTGATTCAGCTTCAAATGATTGCATCCTTTTACGCAGACGCTGTAATCGTTCATGTGAGTCAGTCTCACTTTTCTTATTGCATTGTTCATGCACTCAATGTGAATTAAAGTCTCCTTTTCATGAACACGGCTGTTTGAAACCTGGGAGGCCAACAGGAGATTGGATTGTGTTAGGTTCCTCACAGATTCAATTAAGCCTCTATTCTCCTCCTTCATTTTCTTCTCCCGCTCCTCTGCCTGCTGTAGGCGCTCCTGGCAGAGACGCAACTTGGTCTGCATATCCTCTTCTGTCGAGGTTGCGTCCAAGTCGACGTTATAATCCCGCACTGGGAGAGGAGCCGTCACATCCGACGTTGGTAGAGCTGCAACTGGGGGAGGTGTTGTGGGAAGTAGTACCGGGGAGGAAGGAGCTGCACCTGGCGTCGGTAATGGGTTCGGAGGAGATACCGGCAAGGGAAGACGTGCAGGGGATGATGGAGCCAAGCAGATCATTGGGGACGGCGGCAGGCGGACACTCCAGCTCGGGGATGCCCGGATGTTGCTGAAGGAGACCTCCTGTGATGCATGCATCACGGAGTCCTGTAAACGAAAAGAAACAATTGTTTATGAACTATTTGCAATTGTTAACATTTATCAAAATTAAAATTAACACTATGTAAATTCAATTACATAAATTAAAATTAACTTGTTGACATTTATTAACTCCAAATGTGAATTTCACATACCTTCAGCTCGATTGTCCCTCGATTGGATCCACCTTCATCCTCCGAAAGAACCATCGAATCATTCTAGAAGATAAATTGATCTATTGCAGATTAATAAATTTTTACTCAAGTGGGTTTCTAAATTACAATGGAAAAGTTCTCTGCTGATGCAGTCATCTAAGCATTAAACTTACATTTGCAACCGAATTATCGTCATCGGATGAGGATGTTGGAGACGACGTGGTGGAGACGTCGTCATCAGATGACGAGGAATCGCCCGATGATTCATGGATGGAGTAGGGCCTCTCCTCGTTATCCTCTATAGATGTGGTGGTCGCCGGCGTAGACAGAAAGCTCCGCTGATGTCTTTTAAGGGACAAAGATCGTACAGCCTGCAGCGAAAATGTGATAATGTTTTTATAACTAAATAGATATTAATGAGAATTAATATAGACATAGACTATATACATGTAAAGTTTTTTTCCAGGTATTGTTGTCTGATATCGAATCGTAGACCATGAAAATCACACTTACGGGACTTGAGATGGTTTTCTTTTCCGGCGAATTCAACCGAGGTATTGCAGGATACCTTTGGACACTTGGAAACAGCTGAAAATAGAAATTCATGTTCAATTTCACATTAAGAAGTAATAAGCAAATTAATTTCTTACCTTTCGCAAGTTTTCCACCGCATTATTGTCTTCGAAACTGACTTTCAGCGGTCGGGGCACCTCACACTGAAATATTTATGAAATATTGATTTAATTTATGCACACGATTACTAACCTGAGTAAATAGAATCTCACATCTTGAACGACCAGTTTCTTCTGCACCAACACCTTGGCTTTCTTCGGTGGGGGCATCACCATGTCCTGAAATGTGTTAACAACAAATTTATTTTAATCTAAAGGAAGCAGTACTTTTTGTCAACTGTGAGTCAGTTGTCCGTTCAAGTTAGCATTTAGAATTGACTGCACTTACCTCAAAATCACTCAAAGTCTCATCAATAAATTCTCGAGACTTGGGGACTTTCTTAGGTGCTCGGGACTTGGGGGCTTTCTTTGCCTCAGGCTCGTCCACCTGTGAGAGCACGCCTTCAGTCGGCCTTTCCTTGTTAAAAAGCCTCTCCAATTTCTTTTTCTCTGCCTTGGAGGTAAGGTTGATGCCTTTCCGGCCATTCTGTTGGGCACAGGGAGTATGTTTGGCAATGAAGGCCTTTGCTGAGTCGCTGTTTACCTTGTCGTTGCTCCTCTCGTATGTCTTGCAGGTTAAACAATAGAGGTATGTGAAATCCTGTTTGAATGTGCAGTCTTTGTGACCACTCTTGTTGGCATGTCGAACAGGTAGTCGGCATGTTTCACAATAATGGAAGATCAACCGTTGTCGCGCAATACTTTCGTGTCGGACCATTTCTAAATAGGAAAAAAAATTGATTATAATTTTATCTCTTGGTAAACGAGAACGCATTTATATACCATCAACAAAGCTCTATTAAGTGCTACTTTCATATTGGAGAAATCTGAGAAAGAAATAAAATTTGAAGTTGAAATTGAAACCGAAAGTCGAAAATTAGATATTTATTCGAAAAGGGTTAGCTCATAAGAAGAGTTGAAATTTGGAAACAGCTGATTTACTATTATTTAATTTCGAAATTAATATAATAGAATGAAAGTGAAATTTCGAAAATTTCAACCAATCCTCAATTTGTTTAATTAAACAAGCTTGAATTTCATACATCTGTTAGCAGATGACAGACTGAATATTTAAAATGGATGAAGGCTTTATTTAGGTATCTTTTTATTTATTTACAAACTGTGAAAATCTTGTTGATTCAAATACACTTACATTTAAACTGATATATTCATGTCTCTCGCTCAATGACTTAATATAGGATGAAAAATTTTAAAAAAAACATGGTTAATAATATAACATAAAGTGTTCCTATCCTAAAAACCCAAGCTTCTATATTTAAAGCTATTTGGTTATAAAAACTTAATAATGTTCCTACTCCCGAATATCCTATAAAGTAGCACAACATGACAATGAAACTCACTTCAGAATTGTAATAAGAACCGGAGAACGGAGGAACGAAGAACGACGTCTGCTATGGACACTGAATTATTTGAAAATGAGTGAAAATTCGTTGTGTGCAACTTCTTTATATATGAAATTGACAAAGCAACTATGAACAAAGACCTTATGACATCACATCCTGGAATTGGTACGGTCAAACAAAATTGATAACTCAAACAAGAATTGGAACAGCTGGTTTATTTTTAACCTTAGAAATGGAAGTGCCATCATATGTGTTGAAAGATTTCTACATGTAAACAGTAGAGTGAATTCAAAGTAATATGAACTGATGGACTGATGTATTATTTGATATACATGTTATTATTAATAGTCATATAATGATTCATATTTGAAGATATAAAACGTGTGATTTGAATAGAACATTAAATTTGAATTAAGCGCTAAATTTCGAAAATTCAAATTTCGCGCCAAAATGCGAATAATCAAATTTAAAGACTTTTTCGAAAATTTGAATTTCGCGCCAAAATTCAAATAATCAAATTAAAATACTAGGGTTAAGGGTTAGGGTTAGGGTTAAGGTTAGGGTTAGGGAAGCAAGAAGAGTATCTATGGCACCCGGAACCCATGGGTAAATAAATTTTCGAGTGCGCGAAGCGCACTCGAAAATTTATTTACCCTATAATCCGATTTTTCCGAATTTTCAGGCCCCCCCCACCGTGTATGAAGTGTATGAAGGTCAAAGGTCAAGGTCAGGTCTAAGGTCAAGGTCAAGGTCAAGTGTAGAGGTTTGTATATTATGGTCATTTTTAGTTGTAAAACTTTAACTTTGAAAATTTGTAAACTTAGTCATTTTTGTAAAAAAACTTGGAATTTTTCAAGTTGCATACAGATGCATACAACTAGGATTTTTTCATCAAATGGGTACATACAATATATCATTCGAATGCTCTTTTCATGCTGATTCTAATGGTGTATTGTATGACACATGTATGACATATAACTAGAGAGCTACATGTCTTTAAAGAATGGGCTAAAAACTTAGTGAATTTAAAAATCTAACATTTGTCTGCTTGCATACAGTTGCATACAACTAGGATTTTCCCATCGAATAGGTACATACCTTATATCATTCGAAAGGTCTTTTCATTCTCATTCTTATGGTGTCGTGTATGACACATGTATGATATCATCCTGGACTGCTACAAGCATTTTAAAATTAACAACATAACTGTTTCTTTAAAAGTTATATGTTCCTATTTATTTCAAGTTGAAGTCTTCATATTTGATTTTTTTTTTCAATTCAGTTATTGAACATCATTAATTGTAGATAGTTATTCCCCTTTCCCATTCAGACCTTAATTGAAGACCGATTTGTGAAATGATAAAACAAGTCTGTTCATATATACAAATGAATATTAAATAAAGAGATTAAGAAAAAACACACTAAATGTCATCAAGGTAAGGAAAGGGTACAAGTTTTTTCAAGTCCACTTGCACATGGATCCTGGTCTTTTTGGGCGCACAGGGACAGCGACGTGGTGTGTCAAGGTCGATGACCGAAAATTCGAGAGCGGTTGTGAGGTTCCGCTCGTTCGGCTCCATTCGCATGAAGACCCGTTTCGTGTGGTATTTGTTCGGCGCGTTCTTTACTTTGACAGTGACCCTTCCATATAGTGGCGTTCGCATGGACTTCTTATTCATGTGACGCATCGTCTCGATTGATACGTCACTATCTTCATCACTCGAGTAGTCGGGCGATGCAGGGGCTTGGGTGAACACCACCGGCTCGTTTGGTGTTGTCGATCGCTCCATCGGAGATTGGGGAGGTGTATTGGTACGTTCCACTGGCGAAGTGGTACGATCAGCAGTACCGTTCTCAACTGCGGCTTTCTGTTTGCGATCCATTATGACTTGTAGATTTAAAATAATTGTAACTTGTAAACGTGAGGATTAGAACCTTTGATAAGAATTGGTACAAACCTCGGACTTATATACTTTTTAAACAAAGGAAATCCTAACAGCCAATCAGAGAGGTACCGAACTTCCCTAAAGAATATATAACTATATAAAGGATGTCATTGTTCCAAACTGTTAAGTACTTATCCTCAACGTTCCATAACAAGAAGCATGTCCTCAAAACCATTATTTTATTTTCAAAATGACAGCCAAGTCATTGTGGGAGGTCAGTTGGACATGACCATGCATCTCTGTTGCGGCGGCAAAGTGGCCCTGTGGAAGACCTTGACTGTGTCAGCACTTCAAAGGCGGAATGGACTACCAGTGAAGTGTCCGGTACACGAGTGCGATCATGACTTTAGCAACAATAAAACATTTCATGAATGGTGTGATGACTTCCTAAAGATCATGGAGTCGCCTGAGGGACGTGATCTGTACCCATCCTTTATTTTTCATGCTTAAATTAAACTTACATTGTAAATCTCTTGTCTTTTTCACTTTAAACATAGTTCTGGAATTGGTTTTCTTATTGGGGAGCAACTAAATCATAACTGCACATTAAAGTTTCACATCTAAATAGTGCTACATTTAAAATAATTGTCACAATAGTCGCAATTGAGCAAACCCATTCAAAATCAAACAACGGACGTCTATCGGTACGTACCCAAGTGCTCAGAACCAAACCACACAAGTTCGATCATAGACGTTCCGAAACACAGTGTACTCAACCGAGTGTACCAAACACATGTACCTATCCAGTAAAACAGATCTCATACAAGTTCCTATTCATAACACTGAATTATACATGTACCTATCCATGTACCTATTGATAACTAAATTTTACATGTACCTATCCATGTACCTATTGATAACACTAAATTATACATGTACCTATCCATGTACCTATCCGTCGCAAGTAGGGCACAGTTTTCACTACTGACTGCAGAACATCCATCCACTTTGTTCAGCAATATTTGGCAAGAATTGCCGGTAAAACTCCCGCCGTGTTAACATCCTGTTGAACATGGCAAGCTCTCAGCCACTTTTCTGCATCTTTCCAAACTGCCGCCATGGCCTTGTACATAGTGCACACTGGACCAGTGAGGAGATGTAGTTCCGGCGGAGGGATGATGTCGATTACCTTCTTAGAATTGTTCTCATGAGAAACGATTGATGGATGAACGGTGTTGTTGTGGAGCTTGGCCTTTGCTTTGATTTTACCTTCATCATGCCACTTCCAAAAGTCCTCTTCAAGCGTTTCAAAGGTTCGATCTGCTCCCTTTGAGATCAAGTGAGAGCTTGGTGCTGTACACCAACAGCACGGAAAGGAAGATCCATGTGGCATTATGCTAATCATGATGTTACAGAGTTTCAGATCCGACGCAATTACAAACTCAGATCTCAGCTTGTGCAAGTTCATATGAATCCAGAATTTCCGAAGATTGGCATAGTTTTCTTGAACGAGAGGCGAAATGCCGATGATGAACAGTCGTTTCACACTTGTTTCTTTGAAAGAGGTCGCCGAGGCACAAAAGGAATTGTCCAGCGGAAATAAGCTCAGGCATATCTTCAAAAATCCCCATCCGCCATCAATGCCTAGCTTCACCAAAATATTGCTGCTGTCATTGCTTCTTCTGGTTTTCACGTAGTCAATAAAACCATCAACATCGTTGCAAATGACTGTGTAGCGTGGTGTCTTTTCGGTCATAATGTCTTTGTCGATCTTGACGAAGTCAATCACTTCCGTTGTAAAGAAATCATCAAGTTCATGATTGCAGGCCTGCAACTCCTGCCTTAAGAAGCCACTTTTTACGGAGGTGGGGAAGACATTTCGAATATGCTGATTCAACTTTATAGTGTTTCGGTCACTCAAATTTAGACCTACTCGAATTTTCTTCATGTCAGAGGTTTGAAACGCAGGAGTTCCCTCAGACAGTCTTCTCCCGGAGGAAGTCGGTGAGACGGCGACGGTAACGGGATGCCTCCCTCCAGGTCGAGCAAGGGTAACAGGCGAACCATCGCCTTCTGCCGAGCACTTATCCAGTATGACTTTGGATGCGAATGATTCGGTCTGATTTGATGACATAGCGAAGTTGCTCAAATTTCTCATTCTTGTCTCTAGATTGCACGAATGGGGCTTACCACGGGATAAAACAGATAGACACGTTATACACAGTTTCTGACTTTTTGGAATACACGGAGTAGCAGGGTCAAGCTTCGGTCTTCCAATTGGCTTTTTAATTCCATGAGAAATCCTGTCGCCGAAATTTGGACAATGTCCTTGCTGTCTGACAAACGAGACAGTCACAAACTTCCTCTGATCTTGATCTTGTCATGTGCATGTAAGATAAGGCAATTTTAGAATGGTCGAAAACCGATATTTCTTTCTTGAAGATCCCTTTCTTGTAATCCTGCAGATGCAGAATGATTCGACAAGTTCTACAAACTGATGTAGGGAGTCGTTCATCAGAGCGATCGAAGCCATGAATGCAGTACTGTTCGATGATATCATAGTGAGAGTCATTTAAGCGGCGCATATCCTTCGCTTTCTCCATACATATAATACAAAGAACAGACCTACTTTCTTCGTGATTACGTCGAAAGATAGGCATGCCGAACTCGAAGACAAGCGGTGATACAGTGACCTTGACTAATTCAAAATGCTTTAGAAATAGTGTGCAGTTGTTCAATAGAATTTGAATATTCAAATCAGAAAACCTTGTCGCGAAATAGTGTCATTAATAGATATCTGCATGAGCTCTATGCAATAGTTCAGCATGGGTCAAAGCCACTGATTGTTAACCCTAGGACGACCAAGGTATGGTCAATTTGACCACACTTTTGAATTTTTGAAAATTTAAGTATCTTAACCTGTTTCAAATATATTAATATTTAGTGACTTTTATTTTATGAGTACACTGTTTAACACGGCCTATTTGTTTTGAAAAAAATGTCCTTGTCATCCTCTCATGGGCTCCGTTAAATCATACATGCATTTTTCTATTGTAATTTCACTTTATATACACAAGTCAAATGGTGCTGAGTTGTAGTGCGTCATTGATTTGCAGGCAGACAATGTATCAGCAACAGTAACCGCATTTTCATTCGTTGAATGGAGCTCGGTGGCATTGATTTTCAGGCAGCCAAGCTATTTTTGACGCACTTCGATGACGCGATTCCGGTACAATAAAGAACCAATCATGTTGACTCTGACTGAACGATGTCGTGTAGAGCAACTGACAGCTATATAACGCAAGTGAAAGCACCATTTTCATGCACGGCCGTGTCAGGCGCTATGACTCAAAGACAAACAGCCGCTGCCGCAATTCATCGCATGAGGAACGCCGACGGTGAGCCTGATGACGGAGGAGAAAGTGACTTCGAGGAAGAGAATCAGATTCTTCACATACTTGATATTCACGAAGATCACAAGACTTCTAGCAGTAGTGATGATCAAACGGAGCTGGTTACAAGAATTCAACGGCGTCAGGAACCTCCACCTCCATCTGCTGCTGCCACCACCGCACGGCCGTACAGTGACAAGGATGGAAATTCCTGGAGTACTAATCCACCTGTTCAAAGACGGAGTAACATTGCCAATATTGTGCGCCAAGCGGGTGGACCAACGCGAGAATCCCGACAAGACACAATTCTGCCAACCTGGCAGCTGTTTTTCACCGACAATATACTCAGTGACATTCTTCGTTTCTCTAAACTGAAACTGACTGCTGCCTTGGTTGATGATCACCCAGAGCTCACTCTGACTTCACTCAAAGCCTACATCAATATACTTTACTATCGTGGAGCTAACGAGGATACGAGAATTTCTGTTGAGGACCTCTGGAGTGATGAATTCTCTACGTTCTACAGGTCAGCCATGAGTCGCTCCATGTTCAAATTGTAGAATAGAATACTGCGATTTGATGACCGTGAGGACAGAATGAATAGAATCACTTCAGACACTTATGCAGCTTTCAGATATACGTGGAACAGTGTCAACGAGAA
The DNA here is from genome assembly GCA_907163375.1 of Prostheceraeus crozeri. Taxonomy (NCBI): domain Eukaryota; kingdom Metazoa; phylum Platyhelminthes; order Polycladida; family Euryleptidae; genus Prostheceraeus; species Prostheceraeus crozeri. Next base: position 368,215 of record CAJQUW010014087.1, on the reverse strand, counting down.
TCTATCCAAGTATTTCATCGCAAGTCCATGTATTACTGTCGACGAGCAGCTTGTGTCGTCAAAAACAAGGTCTCCACACAGAATCTACTGTCCAATGAAACCAGGAAAATATGGTGAGTTGATCCGGTGGATCTGTGATTCAAATTTCAATTATTTCCTCAACGGCAGTCCTTTGACAAAGCGGCCACAAGATCCGGCAGCAGCAACGCAGCATCAGACACAGAATAAAGCCGAGAATTTGGTGATGGATTTGGCGGAGCCCTTTCTAGATCAGGGAAGAAATATAACCGGTGATAGATTCTTCACTAGCAAGACTGACTGAAAAATTACTTCAACGGACAACAACATATGTTGATACAGTGATGAAGAACAAAAGTTTCATACCGAAAGATCTCCATCATGAAAAAGAAGTGCATGGGTCTGAATTTGTGTTTGGTGGTCAAAACAAACAGCTGACAATTCAAAGCTATCAAGTGAAAAGAAAGCGCAAAGTCTTCATGTTATCAAGCATGCATCACAACAGTCATACGGAAGAAGATGGAAAAAGAAAAAGTGATATTCAGCTCTTCTACAACAGTACAAAGTCAGGAGTCGATACTGTTGACAAGATGGCGAAACAGTACACAGTGCGCACTTTGACCAGAAGATGGCCTGTGGTACATATGCATAATCTCCTGGACATCATTGCCATAAACACACACACTATTTGGTCCATACATCGAGGAGAAACTGAGCAAGTGTGAAATCATAACCGCAGAGAATTCCTTCGAAGTTTGAGATTGCAGCTTGCAAATCCACACATGCAGCATCGAATCAGAAATCCGACTGGACTAAACTTGGGACTGCAACAGAAGTAGCAAAAGATGTGCTATTTGTGAAGACTTTGTATGCGGACAACCAGAGTTGGAAAAGTCGGAATTGGAATTAATTCCGATCCGGAATTAATTCCATTTTTCGTCGGAATTGGAATTGACGATATTCAAATCTACTGGAATTGGAATTGACCTTCATAAACCTCAATTCCACTTTTTCGATAGACCTGTGATAAATCTATTTGTACAAAAATTGAAATCACAGTACTCGGCCGTTGTGTTAACTGTACGCAGAGATGAGAGAGATAGATCGACAGAGGTAGCTTTATTCTATTGTTGAATAAAGGGTGTTTTTTGTGACTTCGATGGACCACGGCCAACTAGAGGATACGGCCGGGACACGTGCATAATGGCCTCCAAAAAAGGAGGCCGAACTGTTATCATACTGCATCCTGTTTTTAGATGACAAATTAATGTATAGATTGTTAATATCATAATGGAGAACGACTGAATGAGATTTACACTATATTTAGAAAGCTACAAAGCCGGATCGAATGTCAGTACAAATTATTTCCTCCTTTTCGAAGAATACTTAATCAATTGGGTATTTGGTCTTTTGATAGAGTCCTTCATTTTCTTTTGGTAATTGTTGAATATGATATTTACACATGTAGAGATCAGGATTTTTTTCGATCGAACGTGATGATCTTCACACGAAAATTCGATTAGTGTCAACTTTTTGCAAACAATGCTTGCAACATACTCGGAAAAATTGGAGTGTTTTTCTTTTTCTTTCAGAAAATAAGAAAAATTTCCCATCAAAATAGAAAACACTTCACAAACAGAGTCATGAAGTAATTCATTTGGCACAGTCAAACCTCCTCTGTTCAAAGCATCAATATATCGACGATCATTTGACTGAATCAAGTTCTCGTTCAAAAATACACCACAAGATGAACAATTGAGATTGCGAATCTTTTTCGCAATATAGCCAGAAATATACACCGCTACTTCATTTTCAGTATCAGACAACGAATAATCGTCAGATAAATTGTTTATATCATCATCAGTGACAGTCAAAGAATCTGTATCATCAGATGCATTGATGATAGAATATTCATCATAATCTAAATGTCTGAGGCTTTGACAAATCTTAATGATCTTCTCAGACTTGCCAAGTTCATATAAAGATACGAGGAAACGACCGCCAGACATTTGTCTGTATCTGCCGAATCTTTTCTCCAATGCATCTGTTTGAAAACGCGAAGTTAAAATGAAATCATAATCTTCATTAAGAAGATCGTTGCACAAAGTTGCTATAGCTCTTGTAGACTGCACTAATGCTTTCCAAGTCTGCTCAGAAAAAAACTGTAGATTTTTCGTTTTCCAAGACTCAACCCACAGGGCGAGTTTCAACAAAAAATCTGTTTTACCGTCATTAGGTCGAATGCCATTCGCCAACTGCAAACTATGATTTGGTGACTTGGAATTAAGAATATCCCAACAAACGGATACAATTTTGATAAAATTTGAAGTCGAATGAGCAGTTGCGTCATCAGGAAAAAACTGCTCAATGGCACTCGAATTTCGCCTGTCAAAAATTGCTAATGCTAAAGGAACATTCTGCTTTTTATTTTGCGGATGTAAAGCCGCAAATGTGATCAAAGGAGCTTTCTTAAGCATTAATGTTTTGTGCTCAATGTCGAACACTTTATTGAGAAAGTTCCAATCGATGAATGATTTGTCAGCTAAATGCATATCAAAGACATCGACGGAGGCTTGAAATGACGTAACACGGAATCTACGGATTTTCAACCAATTATTTCTGATGTTTTTTATCAGATGAACGACATCAAAAATCAGATATATTATCATATTGTCGAATAAAATAGCAAAATTCCCATTTGATGCATTTGGATGGGGATACCGACATTTGAGACGAGTATAGAGATTCACATTAACAGAATGATTATCTGTAGACAATGCACGGATTTTTACACTAATATTTCCGCATTTTCGAATAATATCCTCGACGGTCTCCATTAGCAACACGGCCGATAACTTTGTGATTGGTAGTGCCCGAATGACAACAGGGATTGATTTCTTGAGGAAAACGAGCATGAAGCAAACAACACTACCATACAGTTCTTCTTCTGGTGATGCTCCGATCATTGACGCTCCATCAAAACGCAATTCTGGTTGAAGATACATTTCATCAATTAGAAGGGTAGCATCCTTACCAATTTCACCGCTTTCCAATAGAGATGACACGAAATTCAGAGAGTTGAGATCTCCGGAGGTTACTCTGCGCAAAGTGCGCAATGATGGAAGAGGAAAATGTTCGCTCAAAAAGTTGTACGCCGCCAAAGATGTATAGCGTATATATATTGCGAATCGCATGATTATGGCCGGGTATGCCACTTTTCCCTTTATATAAACAAATTTCTCCAAAGCTGACAAGAGAGGGAAATCACGATTATCATCAGAAAAATTCTTAACGTAGTTGCACAATTCCATCAACTGACTTCGTCTGCTCAATTGGCACCCAGGCTGAGATCGTAACCAGGCGGGTAAAGACAACTGACGGCCATGAAAAGATAATCTAACATGGAAGGATGAATCAATCACAATGGCTCCGAGAACCTCGGGCATCCCTGTAGATAATTGATAGACGCGAACATAATCGCTAAATTTCTCCAAAATCCAGTCAGCCGGTTTATCATTCACGTCGAAGTCAGTCAAAGAATGTATTTTATCACGCTGTTGAAAAACCTCCATCTCATCCATTTGTATATTCCTGTCAGTCGGACATTTCCGTCGAATAGTGAGGAGCCCTTACCGAGGGAAGAAAAGAAAAAAATAGTAGGAATGGGATCAGTAGTAAGTAAAACTCCATCACTGGATAGCGCAAGATGGCCGCCGTCGAAAAATGGTCGCTGACGTCCCCCCTGGAACGTGAGAGGTTGCGGTCTGTCGTGGTGTGCCGGCCAGGCTGGCGTGGTGTGCCGGCCAGGTTGGCCGCTCCCATCGTTGACAGCAATCGGAAAGACTGGTCGCTGACGTCCCCCCCCCTCCCTTCGATAAACGACAGAGTGTCGTGGTGGACTTGGGCGACCGCCAGGTTTTGACTTGGTGCAATCGTGAACATGAATTTTGGGGTGAAAATGGGATGTTTTGGGCTCTAGCGTCTAAACGGCTGCTCCAATGGTAGATCTGAGACCAGATTTGGAATCAGCGTCAAATTCTGCATCAGTATGGTGAGTTTCAAGTCAATCGGAGAGAAAAACATTTTCAACATTTTTCGGAAAAACGACAGAGGTAAAATTTTGGACGTTTTGGGCTGTAGAGCCAAAACGAAGCATCGGATGGGAAAACAGATTTCAGATTTGGAATCAGCGTCAAATTCTCTATCAACATGGTGAGTTTCAAGTCAATCGGAGAAAAAATTTTTCTTCAACATTTTTTCGAAAAAACGACAGAGTTAGAATTTGGGACGTTTTGGGCTGTAGCTTCAAAACGAAGCATCGGATTGGAAAACGGATTTCAGATTTGGACTCAGCGTGAAATTCTCTATCTGTATGGTGAGTTTCAAGTCAATCGGAGAGAAAAAATTTTCGCTGACGTTCCCCCCCCCCCCGGCACCGATCTTCCAATTTCGCTTCTAGTGATCGTAGAAAGTCGTGCAATAGCTCGTTTGAAAGCTAAGAGTGAGACAAATTCAGTGAAAGAAACGGCTTGTTCATATCTGTCTTCGTTTAGATGTGAGACGCCATTTAAGATTTTGGGAGATTTGCGAAAAACGACAGAGTTAGAATTTTGGACGTTTTGGGCTGTAGCTTCAAAACGAAGCATCGGAGAGGAAAACGGATTTCAGATTTGGAATCAGCATGAAATTCTGCATCTGTATGGTGAATTTGAAAGCAATCGGAGAGAAAAATTTTCGCTGACGTCCCCCCCCCCCCCCGGCACCAAACTTCCAACTTTGCTTCTAGTGATCGTAGAAAGTCGTGCAATAGCTCGTTTGAAAGCTAAGAGTGAGACAAATTCACTGAAAGAATCGGCTTGTTCATATCTGTCTTCGTTTAGATGTGAGACGCCATTTAAGATTTTGGGACATTGGCGAAAAACGACAGAGTTAGAATTTTGGACGTTTCGGGCTGTAGCTTCAAAACGAAGCATCGGATGGGAAAACGGATTTCAGATTTGGACTCAGCGAGTTTCAAGTCAATCGGAGAGAAAAATTTTCAACATTTTTCGAAAAAACGAGTTAGAATTTTTGCGATGGCTGTGGGCTGTAGAGCCAAAACGAAGCATCGGATGGGAAAACGGAGGACAGATTCGGATTCAGCATCAAATTCTACATGGAAATGGTGTATTTCCAGCTCAATCGGACCTCCAGAATCGGTGATAGAAGCGTTTTAAGTTTTTGGATGATGGGTATTACGTCATCAGCTGATCGCCACACACTATATAAGCGGAAACCGACAGAGACTTTTCATTTAGAGGAGAGCGATTGTCAAAGGTAGGTCGTCTCTCTGAGCTCCGATGATAGCTTCGGACATTCCAAATTCCGGGTTTCTGTAAGAAACCGACTTAGAAAATTTCATTGCTGAAGTCAGCTAAGGCGTCAGACTTAGAGGTTCGTCAGGAGATGGCCTTCGTCTCCAGGCCATAAAAGACTCCAAAACTTTAATGGCTTGTAACTTTGCTTCTACAAGTCCGTTTGACTTGATTCAAAAAAGGTTCGGTCGCTATTGACCTGCCCTAAGTGATAGACTACTTATAAAATTTCATAAGTAGTGCTAAAAAGTTGAAAAATTAAATTCACTAGTTTTGGAGGTTTTCTGGGGTTTTCGACCCTGCTGAAGTCAATGAAAGCATTTTTAATGATGTCTGAGTCAGTCTTCTCATGGTATAAGCGGCTTTTCACTGAAAGCGAGCAAGACACGGAGAGTTTTGCTGTAATGTTCCACTGACAGGGTGTTCCTTCGGGACGGCGGACGATGCCGTAGTGATAAGTGTGGCAAGGGAGTGTGTCATATTTTAGACGGAAACCGCTGGGGCAACTCATGTCTCATGTTGGGCATTTGACACAGTTCTCAACGTAGCACTTTGAACGCCAATCGGTTGAGTCTTAGCTATCTTGTCATGGGTGGCCTCTAAACATCTCCATTGCAAAACGCTGGTGAATCAAGCTCTCTACGGCTTGCTATCAAGCTGCTCAAAGTCTGTCAACCTCCTACCAACTCTACAGGTTTTCATGTCTGGCGATCAAGTCATGGACGGTGCAAGTCATGGAGATTTTCGGTGTGATACTTCCTGTGAGTGGGCGTTCTTTCAAGACAGCGGTGAAGTCCGTAGCGATGAGTACTGCACGGGACGTGGGCAATCTTGTTAAACCTCTCTGCGTCATGTTTGCAAGTGATTGCCTCTGTCTCAACGTAGTATGCATTCGCGCCAGGGCGACATTTAGCCAGCTGTCGAAGGTTGCCTAAAACTTTCCATTGCATACGTTATGAGAACCATGAGTTCTACCTGTCTCTATCAATAAGACGAATCGATGAATGGAATGAAATGGGAGGACACTCACGCGCCACACGTAACATAACACACTTCTCTCTTCCGTAGTCTAACAAGCTCTTTACACATGGATCGCAGTCGATTGCTATCCCAGAATCATGTAAGCTATCTGAATTTTATTTAACACTATTTCATCTACCATCATCGCCCATATGAAATGTTATAAGATTTACAAGTTAAACTAAGCGTGCTACTATTTCCAAATGAAAAAGTATACATGGTTAAATCATCCACTGAAGCCCATTCAAGTAAGTCAGTATGAAAGCAAAGATAATACGAAATAAAAATTTATTATGGCATGTATTTCAAAAGGTCTTCATCGTCAATATCGTCCCAGAGTCTGGCTTCACACAGATCACAAAAACAGTTCACTTGCTTCAATCGTTCTTCTACCGCAAGCCTCACTTTGTCGATGTACTCCCACTCCGCCATAGTTCGTGGCTGGGAGTTAAGGGTGTACCATTCCCATAATGGATGGAGGAATTTGGTGCTGGTGATCTCCATCACATCATCAGTATCGTACTGCAGATACTTCCATCGTATGCCTGTTAGGTCGGGACACTCCTTCTCACATACGCTCTCCTCTTCGTCATCCGCTGGTAATGACAACTTTCTGATGTTGTCGAGTCGGTATAATTTCTCCACCTTCCCCTTCGTTGGAGCGTTTGGTGCAACGAGCGCCTTTGGCGATGAGCATGGAGAAGAGAACTCCAATTTTGTGTTCGGTGTTGTCGGAGGGCTTGTCATGTTGACTGTGAATAATAACTTTGAAATATTTTCTAATTCTTAAGTATAAACAAGCAACCAATCAGAATGAACAGCCAATGAATGATGAATATGAAAGTATATATGCAAAGTGACATTCGTGTCATTTCACTCTGTCTTTGAGACGTGTAAGTAAACTGTTCTCTAGTGAAGTCTCTATCTTGTTGAAGAATCAACCTTAAACATAATTTCCTTGAAATGGTAAGTTGAAGATTTCCTCTCTCATCTCGCTCAAACGTGTGGCTAATAGCATCTTCCTCAATTTCAGGCATCAACTTCATCACCAACGCCCTCCCTTCTCGTGGAAAGTTTAGAGTTGTTGAGTCAAGGTAGGTTGTGACAATACACTGAGACTTGAACAGAGATGATAGAATGATTTCTCTTTCAGGTGATGTGAGTTCCAGCTCAGGACTCTCGCGACAAGGCAACGAGTGGGAATGTGCCGACTGCGGACATATGTTTACAAGGAAGCACAGTCTCCTTCGACACATCAAACAACGTGTGTGTCAACGCAAAGCGGCGTCAATCTCCGGAGGTGAAGTTGATTCTGACGATGACATCTCCTTTCCTTGCGATTTGTGCCCTCTTTCTTTTGATAGTCACTTTCAGCGATCTTCGCACAGACTTCAACACACGCATGCAAATTATCACTACACCAACGGTACCTCTACAATCTCCCTCATTAATGTTTCACATAATAATTTAGTACGCGACTACTGCATGGAGTCCAATACTCAAATAGTAGATTTTCCTGAGTAGCTCCTTCAAAATTCTAACATTATCGAAGCGCTCTTCAACAATTTAGACAATTTTAGAATGAAGGCGCTCATCTACCTCAAACTAAAATATATTAAAATAGATTTTCAAACGGGTCAAGTGACGGAGAGAATACAGTTTCATGTTCCTTCCTCTTCTGCAACCGAAGTTGTAGACTGCGAGTCTTGGCTAAATTTTCACATTCAATGTTTAAAATCAAATGTAGATAAATTCAATCAACGCGACAGCGCTCTCATTTTTGATGGTGTGGACTCAGCCATATTCAAAATTTCCCTATTAGAAAGTCATGCAGCTCGAGGCATATTTAAACTACCAAAAATTTTGTATAATAAGAAAGCTGTCATCAATGTCGATTGTAAATCACAGTGTTTCAAATATGCAGTCCTATCCACCCTTCACTATAATGATATCAACGCGAATCGAAATCATACCTATGGCTATAGACAGTGGGAGGATGAACTAGACTTTGAAGGTTGTGATAGTGACAACATGAAAATCAAAGATGTAGAAACGTTCGAAAAACATAATAAGATTAAAATTGTCGTTCACGTGTGGGAGAAGGGGTTGAAGGGTGCCTGCTATAATTCACGTTCAACTTGTTATGAACGTGTAGTCAACCTCTTATTAGTAATACAAGATGATAGCGAGGAATGGCACTACTGTGGTATTCCCAAAATCTCTCGCTTGTACACACACTTAGGGCACTCTAAAAGAGGTGAACATTTTGTATGCGACCGCTGCATCCGCTCCTTTTGGAGTAAAGATAAATTTGAAACTCACTATGAATGGTGCAAGCGAGGTAAATTACAAATGGAACGCATGCCCAAAGATAAAATATTTTCACATAGGGATAATGGTGACGAATTAAGTCCCTGCGTGTCATTTACGCAGACATAGAATGCTACATTGATGATATCATCCACAAGCCAGCAGCCATATCCTGCTATGAAGTATGGCATGACCACTTTAGGAATAGACAAAACCAAATGCATACTTGGCAAGGTGAAGATTGCATTTCAAATTTCTAGAATTTCTCGATAGAGCTTCCAAATTTCAACAATCATATGATTCCCAATTGCAGCGTAAGTCACTACATATGTCAGATGAAGACAAACAGAAATTTGAAAGTTGCACATCGTGCCCTAAATGTCATAAAACGTTTGATGACGATAAAATTAAGAAGGTGCGTGATCATGATCACATCACTGGTAAATTTAGAAACGCACTCTGCTCCAAATGTAACTTTTCACTTAGGTTGAGACGTCGTGTACTACCCGTCATTTTTCATAACTTTAAGGGCTATGACAGTCATATGCTCATAAAAGGAGGGTTGAGCCAGATGAAATCGTGGCAGTTTAATGTAATAGCGCAAACGAGAGAAAAATTCATGGCAATGACAGCAAAAGTACCAGTAGATAAAACTAAAGAAAATAAGACAGTCTTCTTCGAAATAAAATTTTTCGATTCATTTCAATTCATGTCAGCGTCACTAGCTTCTCTCGTTCGAAATCTCACGTTTCTTCCCCATAGTCAAACTTTGAAGAAACACTATCCAAACTTAACAGATGACATGATCACTCGCAAAGGAGTCTTTCCCTATGCGTATTTTAGCTCAATGTCTAAACTATATGAAACAACCCTTCCTTCCATTGACAAATTCCAAAACGATTTGACGGGTGTCCAGTAGATTGTCCAGTAGAAGATTATGAACATGCTCAAGAGGCATGGTTAAAATTTGATTGTAAAACGTTTGGCGATTATATGATCGCTTACTTAGAATTAGATGTCATTTTTCTGGCTGATGTCTTTCAGGAATTTCGACGAGTGGCATTAGAAGAAGACAAATTAGATCCTGTCCACTTTGTCAGTCTACCAGCCATGTCTTTTAAATCAGCCTTTAAAATGACTGGTGAGACCATTCATCTCTTACAAGACCCCGAGATGTATAATATATTTGAGCGCGGTATACGCGGTGGTCTCACATTTGTAAATAAACATAATATAAAATCTAAAACAGTAGGTGATGATCATATCCACCTAAAGTACTATGACCAAAATAATTTATATGGCAGTTCACTGTCTAAACCACTACCTCATTCCGAGTTTAGTTGGTTAAATCAAGATGAGCTTGAGTATTACTCCAACCCTTCAAACATACTGAAGATTCCAGATGAAGGTGATTGGGGATATTATTTTGAAGTGGATTTGATTTATCCAAATAGCATTAAAAATAAAACTGCTGATTTCCCACTCGCACCTGAATCTGGTGAAGTGACTGAAGATATGTTTTCACCATTCATGTCACAATTTCATAATAACTTAACAGAGTGTGGACAGCCAAGGTACAAACCATGCCGCACACTTTTACTCACCCAATATGATAAGAAAAATTATCTCGTACACTTCTGCATACTAAAATTCTATTTAGAAATGGGCATGCTTCTAAAGTCAGTTCACCGCATCATCAAATTTAGACAGAAAGCCTTCCTCAAACCATATATTGATAGTAACAGCCAGAAACGTGCACTAGCCCAAAATAATTTTGAAAAAGATTTTTATAAGTATAAGAATAATAGTCTATTTGGTAAGACGATGGAGGATGTTAGAAAACGCATGAACTACAAACTAGTCATTGATGATCAAAAATATCACAAATTGACCTCATCACCTCTTTTCATTGATAGAGAAATTATCGATGAGGACCTTGTAGGTGTTGAAATGATAAAATCTGAAGTTGAGTTGTGCAAGCCCATCTATATTGGCCAAGCTGTACTAGATTACTCTAAGCTTGAAATGTACCAACTCTTTTATAAAATACTAAAACCATGTCCTCTCGTAAAAGAGGTTTGCTTGTTGGGTGGTGATACAGATAGTTTCTTCTTAGGTATTACTACTCAAAAAGATTTAAATTTTAATGAAGTAGCTAAGTCATTAGAAAAATATTTCGACACATCTAACTACAATCCCACTCATCCACTCTATTCCATACAGAATAAAGCCAAACTTGGTTGTTTTAAAGATGAAACAGCAGGAAAGGAAATAGATGAAATGATTCTCCTCCGTCCTAAAATGTATTCCATGAAATTAAAAGAATGTGCAGATAGTATTAAGCGTGCTAAAGGAATATCAAAATCCATTGTTCACAAAATGAAACATCGGTCCTATAAGAAGGCCTATAAAAATAAAACTATAACGTTTGTCAATATGACAATCTTAAAATCTCAAGTTCATACTGTGAAAACGCACACGTTCAAGAAACGAGCGCTTTCAGCATGGGAGGATAAGAGGTGTTGGATAGGACATAACACATCTCTTCCACATGGACATCCTGACACAAACATACCTCCACCCAAAAGAATAAAACTCACGCTACCACATTCAGGAGATGTATTGACATAATCAACTTCAACTCAGTATTTTGATGTTGCTTTTTGTAGATATACATGGTTGTTTTATGTATCGCATTATATGCCTACAGTCAGCCCATTCCCCCTATATCTGTGAAAAGACTTTTTCATACACATATTTTTATTTCAATAAACATATCACAATGACTTCACTTTGTTTTCCGAAACACTAAAGTTACGAGGGATTTAGTATCTTTCACATGGATTCATTCTTGTAAACCATTGGTAATTTTGATAGCAATAGAGGGTATAGTTTGTTTGACGACGGGATGATAGAAAATTGATTCAAACATCTTCTCGACTATTCCATATGAAGCGTCTATCATGAATGAAATAACGTAAAATGTATTCTTTTTTCTCACCAACAGAAATAGGTAGAATCAAATCACTTTGGGGCGATCATATCTTTTTCAAATGACTGTGGAACATCGATTTCCATGATGAAAATTTAAACAGTTAGATTCGATGACGAACAAGATTTACTAGTTTGCAAGTTAAACTAAGCGTTCTATTATTTGTAAATGAAAGATATAGTTTCAACAGTTTACAGATTAAAAGTAAAGTTTCAATAGTGTATGTGTTAGAAATAAAGTTTAAGCTGTTTGTATGTTAGAAATAAAATAAAGTTTTAAGAGTTTACAAGTTAAAAATAAAGTTTCAACAGTGTGTACGCTAGAAACAAAGTTATATCTGTTTGTAAAATAAGATTGCGGGATTTAACAGTTTGCAAGTTAGACTAAGCGTTCTACTATTTGTAAATGAAAGATATAGTTTCAACAGTTTACAGATTAAAAAATAAAGTTTCAATAGTGTGTATGTTAAAAATAAAGTTCAAGCTGTTTGTGTGTTAGAAATAGAATAAAGTTTCAACAGTTTGTAGATTAAAAATAAAGTTTCAACAGTGTGTACGTTAGAAATAAAGTTTTATCTGTTTGTATGTTAAAAATAAAGTTTCAACAGTGTTTACGTTAGAAATAAAGTTTTATTTGTTTGTAAAATGAGATTGTAGGATTTACTAGTTCGCAAGTTAGACTAAGCGTTCTACTATTTGTAAACGAAAGATATAGTTTCAACAGTTTACAGATTAAAAATAAAGTTTCAACAGTGTGTACGTTAGAAATAAAGTTTTAGTCGTTTGCGAGTTAGAAATAAAATAAAGTTTCAACCGTTTACAAGTTCAAAATAAAGTTTCAACAGTGTGTATGTTAGAAATAGAGTTTTATCGGTTTGTAAATTAAGATCATAAGATTTACTAGTTTGCAAGTTAGACTAAGCGTTCTACTATTTGTAAATGAAAGATATACTTTCAACAGTTTACAGATAAAAAGTAAAGTTTCAACAGTGTGTACGTTAGAAATAAAGTTATATCTGTTTTTAAAAATAAGATTGTGGGATTTAACAGTTTGCAAGTTAGACTAAGCGTTCTACTATTTGTAAATGAAAGATATAGTTTCAACAGTTTACAGATTAGAAAATAAAGTTTCAACAGTGTGTATGTTAAAAATAAAGTTTAAGCTGTTTGTGTGTCAGAAATAGAATGAAGTTTCAACAGTTTGTAGATTAAAAATAAAGTTTCAACAGTGTTTACGTTAGAAATAAAGTTTTATCTGTTTGTAAAATGAGATTGTAGGATTTACTAGTTTGCAAGTTAGACTAAGCGTTCTACTATTTGTAAACGAAAGATATAGTTTCAACAGTTTACAGATTAAAAATAAAGTTTCAACAGTGTGTACGTTAGAAATAAAGTTTTAGTCGTTTGCGCGTTAGAAATAAAATAAAGTTGTGTTTACAAGTTCAAAATAAAGTTTCAACAGTGTTCAATAAAGTTTTATCTGTTTACATGTTAGAAACAAGATGAAGTTTCAACAGTGTGTACGTTAGAAATAAAGTTTTATCTGTTTGTATGTTAGAAATAAAGTTTTAGCTGCCTGTATGTTAGAAATAAAGGTATAACAGTTTATATGCTAGAAAGAAAGGTATAACTGTTTGTAAAATAAGATCATACGATTTACTAGTTTGCAAGTTAGACCAAACGTTCTACTATTTGTAAATTAAAAATAAAATTATAACTGTTTACAAGTTAAAGCGTTGATGCGATGATCAACAATTAATAAGCTGAGAAGCTTTAGATTCACTTTAACATTACCACATGTTTAAAGATAGAAATGTATCACAGCAAAGCTACGTCATGAGCCAGTTTGCCAGGAGTGTATCATCTCAAACTTTTACTCCGTTGTTGAAATTTCAGTTTTGTACAAACGCGTTTGTCAAGTTTGATTCTATCAAGTCAGTACTATACACATTTGATTTACAAAACACGCTTTGAATACTCATTCGATGAAGTTCTTACTTTCATTTTAAAACAACATTCCGATGAAATGATCAATTTACATTCTCAACTTTGTATAATACTAAGATATTTGATAATACAACCTGAGAGATTTTCAACTTGGATTTTTATTTACTTCGCTCAGTCTTTGTCGAAACGTATAAGATACAACCATAGTGTCATAAGACTCATGTGTGCGTTCATCGTAAACACATCAATAACAAACCGCAATGATGATACTTCAAATATGTACAAAACTGAAATTTCAACAACGGAGTAAAAGTTTGAGATGATACACTCCTGGCAAACTAACTCATGAAGTAGCTTTGCTGTGATACATTTCTATCTTTAAACATGTGGTAATGTTAAAGTGAATCTAAAGCTTCTCAGCTTATTAATTGTTGATCATCGCATCAACGCTTTAACTTGTAAACAGTTATAATTTTATTTTTAATTTACAAATAGTAGAACGTTTGGTCTAACTTGCAAACTAGTAAATCGTATGATCTTATTTTACAAACAGTTATACCTTTCTTTCTAGCATATAAACTGTTATACCTTTATTTCTAACATACAGGCAGCTAAAACTTTATTTCTAACATACAAACAGATAAAACTTTATTTCTAACGTACACACTGTTGAAACTTCATCTTGTTTCTAACATGTAAACAGATAAAACTTTATTGAACACTGTTGAAACTTTATTTTGAACTTGTAAACACAACTTTATTTTATTTCTAACGCGCAAACGACTAAAACTTTATTTCTAACGTACACACTGTTGAAACTTTATTTTTAATCTGTAAACTGTTGAAACTATATCTTTCGTTTACAAATAGTAGAACGCTTAGTCTAACTTGCAAACTAGTAAATCCTACAATCTCATTTTACAAACAGATAAAACTTTATTTCTAACGTAAACACTGTTGAAACTTTATTTTTAATCTACAAACTGTTGAAACTTTATTCTATTTCTGACACACAAACAGCTTAAACTTTATTTTTAACATACACACTGTTGAAACTTTATTTTCTAATCTGTAAACTGTTGAAACTATATCTTTCATTTACAAATAGTAGAACGCTTAGTCTAACTTGCAAGCTGTTAAATCCCACAATCTTATTTTTACAAACAGATATAACTTTATTTCTAACGTACACACTGTTGAAACTTTACTTTTTATCTGTAAACTGTTGAAAGTATATCTTTCATTTACAAATAGTAGAACGCTTAGTCTAACTTGCAAACTAGTAAATCTTATGATCTTAATTTACAAACCGATAAAACTCTATTTCTAACATACACACTGTTGAAACTTTATTTTGAACTTGTAAACGGTTGAAACTTTATTTTATTTCTAACTCGCAAACGACTAAAACTTTATTTCTAACGTACACACTGTTGAAACTTTATTTTTAATCTGTAAACTGTTGAAACTATATCTTTCGTTTACAAATAGTAGAACGCTTAGTCTAACTTGCAAACTAGTAAATCCTACAATCTCATTTTACAAACAAATAAAACTTTATTTCTAACGTAAACACTGTTGAAACTTTATTTTTAACATACAAACAGATAAAACTTTATTTCTAACGTACACAGTGTTGAAACTTTATTTTTAATCTACAAACTGTTGAAACTTTATTCTATTTCTAACACACAAACAGCTTGAACTTTATTTTTAACATACACACTATTGAAACTTTATTTCTTAATCTGTAAACTGTTGAAACTATATCTTTCATTTACAAATAGTAGAACGCTTAGTCTAACTTGCAAACTGTTAAATCCCGCAATCTTATTTTACAAACAGATATAACTTTGTTTCTAGCGTACACACTGTTGAAACTTTATTTTTAACTTGTAAACTCTTAAAACTTTATTTTATTTCTAACGCGCAAACGACTAAAACTTTATTTCTAACGTACACACTGTTGAAACTTTATTTTTAATCTGTAAACTGTTGAAACTATATCTTTCATTTACAAATAATAGAACGCTTAGTTTAACTTGCAAACTAGTAAATCTTGTTCGTCATCGAATCTAACTGTTTAAATCTCCATCATGGAAATCAATGTTCCACAGTCATTTGAAAAAGATATGATCGCCCCAAAGTGATTTGATTCTACCTATTTCTGTTGGTGAGAAAAAAGAATACATTTTACGTTATTTCATTCATGATAGACGCTTCATATGGAATAGTCGAGAAGATGTTTGAATCAATTTTCTATCATCCCGTCGTCAAACAAACTATACCCTCTATTGCTATCAAAATTACCAATGGTTTGCAAGAGTGCATCCATGTGAAAGATACTAAATCCCTCGTAACTTTAGTGTTTCGGAAAACAAAGTGAAGTCATTGTGATATGTTTATTGAAATAAAAATATGTGTATGAAAAAGTCTTTTCACAGATATAGGGGGAATGGGCTGACTGTAGGCATATAATGCGATACATAAAACAACCATGTATATCTACAAAAAGCAACATCAAAATACTGAGTTGAAGTTGATTATGTCAATACATCTCCTGAATGTGGTAGCGTGAGTTTTATTCTTTTGGGTGGAGGTATGTTTGTGTCAGGATGTCCATGTGGAAGAGATGTGTTATGTCCTATCCAACACCTCTTATCCTCCCATGCTGAAAGCGCTCGTTTCTTGAACGTGTGCGTTTTCACAGTATGAACTTGAGATTTTAAGATTGTCATATTGACAAACGTTATAGTTTTATTTTTATAGGCCTTCTTATAGGACCGATGTTTCATTTTGTGAACAATGGATTTTGATATTCCTTTAGCACGCTTAATACTATCTGCACATTCTTTTAATTTCATGGAATACATTTTAGGACGGAGGAGAATCATTTCATCTATTTCCTTTCCTGCTGTTTCATCCTTAAAACAACCAAGTTTGGCTTTATTCTGTATGGAATAGAGTGGATGAGTGGGATTGTAGTTAGATGTGTCGAAATATTTTTCTAATGACTTAGCTACTTCATTAAAATTTAAATCTTTTTGAGTAGTAATACCTAAGAAGAAACTATCTGTATCACCACCCAACAAACAAACCTCTTTTACGAGAGGACATGGTTTTAGTATTTTATAAAAGAGTTGGTACATTTCAAGCTTAGAGTAATCTAGTACAGCTTGGCCAATATAGATGGGCTTGCACAACTCAACTTCAGATTTTATCATTTCAACACCTACAAGGTCCTCATCGATAATGTCTCTATCAATGAAAAGAGGTGATGAGGTCAATTTGTGATATTTTTGATCATCAATGACTAGTTTGTAGTTCATGCGTTTTCTAACATCCTCCATCGTCTTACCAAATAGACTATTATTCTTATACTTATAAAAATCTTTTTCAAAATTATTTTGGGCTAGTGCACGTTTCTGGCTGTTACTATCAATATATGGTTTGAGGAAGGCTTTCTGTCTAAATTTGATGATGCGGTGAACTGACTTTAGAAGCATGCCCATTTCTAAATAGAATTTTAGTATGCAGAAGTGTACGAGATAATTTTTCTTATCATATTGGGTGAGTAAAAGTGTGCGGCATGGTTTGTACCTTGGCTGTCCACACTCTGTTAAGTTATTATGAAATTGTGACATGAATGGTGAAAACTTATCTTCAGTCACTTCACCAGATTCAGGTGCGAGTGGGAAATCAGCAGTTTTATTTTTAATGCTATTTGGATAAATCAAATCCACTTCAAAATAATATCCCCAATCACCTTCATCTGGAATCTTCAGTATGTTTGAAGGGTTGGAGTAATACTCAAGCTCATCTTGATTTAACCAACTAAACTCGGAATGAGGTAGTGGTTTAGACAGTGAACTGCCATATAAATTATTTTGGTCATAGTACTTTAGGTGGATATGATCATCACCTACTGTTTTAGATTTTATATTATGTTTATTTACAAATGTGAGACCACCGCGTATACCGCGCTCAAATATATTATACATCTCGGGGTCTTGTAAGAGATGAATGGTCTCACCAGTCATTTTAAAGGCTGATTTAAAGGACATGGCTGGTAGACTGACAAAGTGGACAGGATCTAATTTGTCTTCTTCTAATGCCACTCGTCGAAATTCCTGAAAGACATCAGCCAGCAAAATGACATCTAATTCTAAGTAAGCGATCATATAATCGCCAAACGTTTTACAATCAAATTTTAACCATGCCTCTTGAGCATGTTCATAATCTTCTACTGGACAATCTACTGGACACCCGTCAAATCGTTTTGGAATTTGTCAATGGAAGGAAGGGTTGTTTCATATAGTTTAGACATTGAGCTAAAATACGCATAGGGAAAGACTCCTTTGCGAGTGATCATGTCATCTGTTAAATTTGGATAGTGTTTCTTCAAAGTTTGACTATGGGGAAGAAACGTGAGATTTCGAACGAGAGAAGCTAGTGACGCTGACATGAATTGAAATGAATCGAAAAATTTTATTTCGAAGAAGACTGTCTTATTTTCTTTAGTTTTATCTACTGGTACTTTTGCTGTCATTGCCATGAATTTTTCTCTCGTTTGCGCTATTACATTAAACTGCCACGATTTCATCTGGCTCAACCCTCCTTTTATGAGCATGTGACTGTCATAGCCCTTAAAGTTATGAAAAATGACGGGTAGTACACGACGTCTCAACCTAAGTGAAAAGTTACATTTGGAGCAGAGTGCGTTTCTAAATTTACCAGTGATGTGATCATGATCACGCACTTTCTTAATTTTATCGTCATCAAACGTTTTATGACATTTAGGGCACGATGTGCAACTTTCAAATTTCTGTTTGTCTTCATCTGACATATGTAGTGACTTACGCTGCAATTGGGAATCATATGATTGTTGAAATTTGGCAGCTCTATCGAGAAATTCTAGAAATTTGAAATGCAATCTTCACCTTGCCAAGTATGCATTTGGTTTTGTCTATTCCTAAAGTGGTCATGCCATACTTCATAGCAGGATATGGCTGCTGGCTTGTGGATGATATCATCAATGTAGCATTCTATGTCTGCGTAAATGACACGCAGGGGACTTAATTCGTCACCATTATCCCTATGTGAAAATATTTTATCTTTGGGCATGCGTTCCATTTGTAATTTACCTCGCTTGCACCATTCATAGTGAGTTTCAAATTTATCTTTACTCCAAAAGGAGCGGATGCAGCGGTCGCATACAAAATGTTCACCTCTTTTAGAGTGCCCTAAGTGTGTGTACAAGCGAGAGATTTTGGGAATACCACAGTAGTGCCATTCCTCGCTATCATCTTGTATTACTAATAAGAGGTTGACTACACGTTCATAACAAGTTGAACGTGAATTATAGCAGGCACCCTTCAACCCCTTCTCCCACACGTGAACGACAATTTTAATCTTATTATGTTTTTCGAACGTTTCTACATCTTTGATTTTCATGTTGTCACTATCACAACCTTCAAAGTCTAGTTCATCCTCCCACTGTCTATAGCCATAGGTATGATTTCGATTCGCGTTGATATCATTATAGTGAAGGGTGGATAGGACTGCATATTTGAAACACTGTGATTTACAATCGACATTGATGACAGCTTTCTTATTATACAAAATTTTTGGTAGTTTAAATATGCCTCGAGCTGCATGACTTTCTAATAGGGAAATTTTGAATATGGCTGAGTCCACACCATCAAAAATGAGAGCGCTGTCGCGTTGATTGAATTTATCTACATTTGATTTTAAACATTGAATGTGAAAATTTAGCCAAGACTCGCAGTCTACAACTTCGGTTGCAGAAGAGGAAGGAACATGAAACTGTATTCTCTCCGTCACTTGACCCGTTTGAAAATCTATTTTAATATATTTTAGTTTGAGGTAGATGAGCGCCTTCATTCTAAAATTGTCTAAATTGTTGAAGAGCGCTTCGATAATGTTAGAATTTTGAAGGAGCCACTCAGGAAAATCTACTATTTGAGTATTGGACTCCATGCAGTAGTCGCGTACTAAATTATTATGTGAAACATTAATGAGGGAGATTGTAGAGGTACCGTTGGTGTAGTGATAATTTGCATGCGTGTGTTGAAGTCTGTGCGAAGATCGCTGAAAGTGACTATCAAAAGAAAGAGGGCACAAATCGCAAGGAAAGGAGATGTCATCGTCAGAATCAACTTCACCTCCGGAGATTGACGCCGCTTTGCGTTGACACACACGTTGTTTGATGTGTCGAAGGAGACTGTGCTTCTTTGTAAACATATGTCCGCAGTCTGCACATTCCCACTCGTTGCCTTGTCGCGAGAGTCCTGAGCTGGAACTCACATCACCTGAAAGAGAAATCATTCTATCATCTCTGTTCAAGTCTCAGTGTATTGTTACAACCTACCTTGACTCAACAACTCTAAACTTTCCTCGAGAAGGGAGGGCGTTGGTGATAAAGTTGATGCCTGAAATTGAGGAAGATGCTATTAGCCACACGTTTGAGAGAGATGAGAGAGGAAATCTTCAACTTACCATTTCAAGGAAATTATGTTTAAGGTTGATTCTTCAACAAGATAGAGACTTCACTAGAGAACAGTTTACTTACACGTCTCAAAGACAGAGTGAAATGACACGAATGTCACTTTGCATATATACTTTCATATTCATCATTCATTGGCTGTTCATTCTGATTGGTTGCTTGTTTATACTTAAGAATTAGAAAATATTTCAAAGTTATTATTCACAGTCAACATGACAAGCCCTCCGACAACACCGAACACAAAATTGGAGTTCTCTTCTCCATGCTCATCGCCAAAGGCGCTCGTTGCACCAAACGCTCCAACGAAGGGGAAGGTGGAGAAATTATACCGACTCGACAACATCAGAAAGTTGTCATTACCAGCGGATGACGAAGAGGAGAGCGTATGTGAGAAGGAGTGTCCCGACCTAACAGGCATACGATGGAAGTATCTGCAGTACGATACTGATGATGTGATGGAGATCACCAGCACCAAATTCTTCCATCAATTATGGGAATGGTACACCCTTAACTCCCAGCCACGAACTATGGCGGAGTGGGAGTACATCGACAAAGTGAGGCTTGCGGTAGAAGAACGATTGAAGCAAGTGAACTGTTTTTGTGATCTGTGTGAAGCCAGACTCTGGGACGATATTGACGATGAAGACCTTTTGAAATACATGCCATAATAAATTTTTATTACGTATTATCTTTGCTTTCATACTGACTTACTTCAATGGGGCTTCAGTGGATGATTTAACCATGTATACTTTTTCATTTGGAAATAGTAGCACGCTTAGTTTAACTTGTAAATCTTATAACATTTCATATGGGCGATGATGGTAGATGAAATAGTGTTAAATAAAATTCAGATAGCTTACATGATTCTGGGATAGCAATCGACTGCGATCCATGTGTAAAGAGCTTGTTAGACTACGGAAGAGAGAAGTGTGTTATGTTGCGTGTGGCGCGTGAGTGTCCTCCCATTTCATTCCATTCATCGATTCGTCTCATTGATAGAGACAGGTAGAACTCATAGTTCTCATAACGTATGCAATGGAAAGTTTTAGGCAACCTTCGACAGCTGGCTAAATGTCGCCCTGGCGCGAATGCATACTACGTTGAGACAGAGGCAATCACTTGCAAACATGACGCAGAGAGGTTTAACAAGATTGCCCACGTCCCGTGCAGTACTCATCGCTACGGACTTCACCGCTGTCTTGAAAGAACGCCCACTCACAGGAAGTATCACACCGAAAATCTCCATGACTTGCACCGTCCATGACTTGATCGCCAGACATGAAAACCTGTAGAGTTGGTAGGAGGTTGACAGACTTTGAGCAGCTTGATAGCAAGCCGTAGAGAGCTTGATTCACCAGCATTTTTCAATGGAGATGTTTAGAGGCCACCCATGACAAGATAGCTAAGACTCAACCGATTGGCGTTCAAAGTGTTACGTTGAGAACTGTGTCAAATGCCCAACATGAGACATGAGTTGCCCCAGCGGTTTCGGTCTAAAATATGACACACTCCCTTGCCACACTTATCACTACGGCATCGTCCGCCGTCCCGAAGGAACACCCTGTCAGTGGAACATTACAGCAAAACTCTCCGTGTCTTGCTCGCTTTCAGTGAAAAGCCGCTTATACCATGAGAAGACTGACTCAGACATCATTAAAAATGCTTTCATTGACTTCAGCAGGGTCGAAAACCCCAGAAAACCTCCAAAACTAGTGAATTTAATTTTTCAACTTTTTAGCACTACTTATGAAATTTTATAAGTAGTCTATCACTTAGGGCAGGTCAATAGCGACCGAACCTTTTTTGAATCAAGTCAAACGGACTTGTAGAAGCAAAGTTACAAGCCATTAAAGTTTTGGAGTCTTTTATGGCCTGGAGACGAAGGCCATCTCCTGACGAACCTCTAAGTCTGAACGCCTTAGCTGACTTCAGCAATGAAATTTTCTAAGTCGGTTTCTTACAGAAACCCGGAATTTGGAATGTCCGAAGCTATCATCGGAGCTCAGAGAGACGACCTACCTTTGACAATCGCTCTCCTCTAAATGAAAAGTCTCTGTCGGTTTCCGCTTATATAGTGTGTGGCGATCAGCTGATGACGTAATACCCATCATCCAAAAACTTAAAACGCTTCTATCACCGATTCTGGAGGTCCGATTGAGCTGGAAATACACCATTTCAATGTAGAATTTGACGCTGAATCCAAATCTGTCCTCCGTTTTCCCATCCGATGCTTCGTTTTGGCTCTACAGCCCAAAACGTCCAAAATTCTAACTCTGTCGTTTTTCGCCAATCTCCCAAAATCTTAAATGGCGTGTCACATCTAAACGAAGACAGATATGAACAAGCCGTTTCTTTCACTGAATTTGTCTCACTCTTAGCTTTCAAACGAGCTATTGCACGACTTTCTACGATCACTAGAAGCGAAATTGGAAGATCGTTGCCGGGGGGGGGGACGTCAGCGAAAATTTTTTCTCTCCCATTGCTTTCAAATTCACCATACAGATGCAGAATTTCACGCTGAGTCCAAATCTTAAGTCCGTTTTCCCATCCGATGCTTCGTTTTGGCTCTACAGCCCAAAACGTCCAAAATTTTACCTCTGTCGTATTTCCGAAAAATGTTGAAAATGTTTTTCTCTCCGATTGACTTGAAACTCACCATACTGATGCAGAATTTGACGCTGATTCCAAATCTGGTCTCAGATCTACCATTGGAGCAGCCGTTTAGACGCTAGAGCCCAAAACATCCCATTTTCACCCCAAAATTCATGTTCACGATTGCACCAAGTCAAAACCTGGCGGTCGCCCAAGTCCACCACGACACTCTGTCGTTTATCGAAGGGAGGGGGGGACGTCAGCGACCAGTCTTTCCGATTGCTGTCAACGATGGGAGCGGCCAACCTGGCCGGCACACCACGCCAGCCTGGCCGCCACACCACGACAGACCGCAACCTCTCACGTTCCAGGGGGGACGTCAGCGACCATTTTTCGACGGCGGCCATCTTGCGCTATCCAGTGATGGAGTTTTACTTACTACTGGGATCGTCCTCCCATTTCAATCTTTTTCGTCCTGATGGTGTCGTCCGTATATATTTGCTATCAAAATGTTTTTCACAAACGAATGTATTTTAGTCACAATCAAATCTTTTCGACGAATTGCAATAATCCATTGTTGCTGCAAAGTTTTTTTATTATCCTTTGGAAACGAAAACTCTGCCGCATAAGGACTTTCTGAGGCGTATCCACTTTTGCATAACGGCACGCAGCACTTTTTTACCATGTCGAACTCTTGATATCTGATATGGACACTTGAACTCTGATAGCAGACAGGAGAGAGCATAGTCAAGTCTCGCGTTGATCAGTCAGATAAGTGAAGCTGACTGCCGCCTGCGCGCTGTGCATGTGCGAGAATAATAAACTTGGCGTTCCCTTAACTAATCGATACAGATGGTAGAACATACCCAGCGTCTGCAGCACAAAGACATTATGACCTTGATGTTGTGCGACTTGACTCGGCTAATGAAGTTTTCTCACCCTACAGTCAGTAGCTTGGCGTTCCCTTAACTGATCGATGCAGATGGTAGAACATACCCAGCGTCTGCAGCACAAAGACATTATGACCTTGATGTTGTGCGACTTGACTCGGCTAATGAAGTTTTCTCACCCTACAGTCAGTAGCTTTATGTTGCAATCACAAATTTAATCCTAATGGCTGATTACATTTAGCGAGATGATCGGCCTCCTTTTTTGGAAGCCATTATGCACGTGTCCCGGCCGTATCCTCTAGTTGGCCGTGGATGGACCTACAGTCCCGGACAATGTTATTTCAGCGATTAAGAAGACAATGAAAAGACAATCATCTTTGTTCAATCTGTTATTTAGTCATTTATCAAGTAAGATAATTAATCAAAATAAAACAATTGTTGAATTTAGTTCTTGATAGGATAAGCACAAAAATTGGATATTAACTTAAGTGTTGTAGACACGAAAAACAATTGGTTTGGAAAGAGGAAAATTAACGCTGCATTAAAGGGCAGCAACCCTGTGAATTCAAATCATAACATAGACAGCGTCAATAAATTATTCTAATAATTAATTATTCAATTACATAAACTGTTATTCAACTTCCAATCACAGCAATTAACAATATTAATAATAAATACTATAGTTATATAGATACGATACGCAACGATAAAAGAAAAATTTTACATTCACAGTTCACTTCTTAATGCTGAATTCACTTCAATTCGATCGGACTCACTTATACCAAAATAGTATCATAAATGTCAGTGTCACAATTATATCGTCAATCTTCAATCGCGCTCGCTGATGTGTTGCCGTATACGCTGCTGTGTTGTTGTTCGCTGGCAGGCAGTTGTTGTTACTTCTGTAGTTATGTTACACCACGAGAGCCCGGAGTTCTTCTAACAGCTACTGAAGATGTCGTATGTGTTGTTGCTGTGTCACTTTCTCATCGCTTCTAATTTATATAAATTTTTGAGACTTGACGATAAAACCACTTTCTTTTGAAAATTGAAAAAGTTTCCTTTAATCTGTAGTTAATTTTTGTTATTATTGTTCAATCTGACTCCAAAGGAAAAGCACAAGTCACCACAATGTAATTCTTCTTTATTTATATTAACATCAAGTTCGCATCACGTCCGACATCTTTAGACAATCGAGATTAGGTGGCTGGTTATTTAACTAAGGCGCGCGCAGCATGGCCGCCGACGTTCTAGACAAACTCAGATAATAAAACGTTTTAAACAAGAATACATGGGCACGCTGAGGAAGATAACTATGACATGAATAGTTTAACGATGAGGTGATGATAATTTAACTACTATTACAATTATACACATAAAAGATGATACTTAATAACAGAAAGAAGTAGCTAACACAAAAGTAGCACTATTATCAAGAGATAGAGATAGAAAGTTTGTTAGATTCACAGTAATACACTTTTCGTAAAATGCAGTTAAAGTTGAATATCCTACACAGCTCCCCTTTTTAAAGCGGAGCTACGGTGTAAAATAATAGAGTTGAGGATCACCAGAAAAGCGGACTTTGCGACCTGAACGAGTAGTCTGTGGGAGATCAGAAAAAGGACTGTTGGAATTCGGGTTAAGAATGCTGTCTTTAGTTTGAGAAGGTAGTGGGTTTCTGACATCAGGTTGAGATTCGGAGATTTCAGGGAGTTGAGAATCATGAGGTTTGGTTTGAGAGTTCACAGTTGGGTTTGAAGAGTCACAGTTGAGCTTTAGGTCGGATTGTAGCACGTTTGAGTCGGTCAATAGACACAGTTTGTTCATTTCCGTTCATCACAATATGAGCTGTTTTTCCGGTAATCTTCTTGAGAAAATATGGACCTTGATAAGGCGCTTCTAGTGGTTTCCTGACTCTATCCACACAAAGCCACACATGAGTGGCGTTGACTAATTGAGTAGGAGTTTCCACAGAAGGCGGTAATACAGGGTGGGATCTATCAGAACTGTTTTGTAATTCTTTTTCAATTTGCTGTTTGATTTTGTGTAGGAATTGATCATCTACAGGCAAGGGTTCTTGAGGAATAGGTGTCATAGCTTGTGTGCCAGTTACTGCATAGAAGGGAGATATTCCGTTGTTTGATGGCAGTAATCGTAAAGCCATGAGAATCGAGGGCAGATAACTTGTCCAATTAGTTGAAGTTCCACGTAGAGTTTGCTTTATCATTCTATGTCTTCTTTCAATGTATCCGTTTGCTTGAGGATGATATGCCGTTGTTCTCAATCGTACAAATCCAATCTTGTTGCTGAGTCGTTGGAACAATTCAGATTCAAATTGGGATCCTCTGTCGGTAATGACATGCAAAGGTACACCAAAACGACTAATCCATGTTTCTAAGAAAGCTGTTGCTATCGTTTCGGTAGTGATGTCAACTAGAGGAGCAGCTTCCAACCACTTTGTTTCTCGATCAATCATTGTCAGCAAATATCGGAAACTGTGTGGACCACTGGAGGGTAGTGGGCCGACTAAGTCTATATGAACTGATTCGAATCGAGCTGAGGGAAGGCAGAATTTTGTTGGAGGAGATCGGATATGAGTAGTAACTTTGTTTCTCTGGCATGTTTCACAATGCTTGCAAAATTCTTTTATGGTTCTATCCATTTCAGGCCAGCAATATCTAGATTTGATAAGCGAGGAGGTCCTTTTCCAGCTGGGATGGCACAGTTCATGAAATTCTCGGATTATTTCAGTTCGTTGGCTTGCATTGCTGATATAAGGTCTTGGGTATGGACTACTAACATCACAATAGATATGTTGACTACCGGTAGGGTAGGCTTTGAATCGATGCGGATGCTTTTCACGTAGACTTGAGAGATGGGAATCATTCTGTTGAGCTTCGGCGATCGCAGGTAGGTCAGTAAGGGTGACTGAAATTGCTGAGACTGGGCAGGATAAGGTATCGGCAACCACATTGTCTGATCCGGCAACATGAATAACGTCATCACATGATTCGAGAATATAAGCAGAATGTCTGTCACGCCGAGGGCAAGAATTCTTCAGAGACTGTTTTGACTTGAAAGCAGAAACTATCGGTTTGTGATCGGTAAATATCGTTACATTTTGTCCTTCAATGTACTTTTGGAAATGTTGTATTGATCGGTATATAGCTAGCAATTCGCGATCGAAAGTGGAGTATCTCTGTTCGGTAGCTGTCAATTTAGCGGAGAAAAATGCGATAGGTCTGGATTCGTCTTCTATTGTCTGATGTAATCACTTCCTATTGCAGTCATAGAGGCGTCGGTTGTTACAGTGAATGCATGAGAATTAGGATCTGGATAGGTTAAGGCAAGTGAATCGGCAAGTGCTTTCTTGATTGAATCAAATGCATGTTGATGTTCATTGCTCCAATTCCATGGAGAAGGCTTACCTCGACCTTTAGGTTGAGTTTCAGTTAACAGGCATTGGAGGGGTAGCACTATTGTTGAGAAGTTATGTACAAATCTGCGATAAAAATTGAATAGGCCTAACATACGACGCAAATGGGTATAAGAAACAGGGGTGTCTAACTGCAAAATGTCATTTATCTTATCAGAAGGAATACGTAGACCATCAGCTGACAATGTGTGACCTAAAAATTGCAATTCAGACTGAGCAAACGAACATTTATCAAAACTCACACGAAGATTATTTGTACGCAAAATGGATAAAACTTCCTTAACATGCAAAACATGTTCACTCATACTGTTAGATGCGATTAAAATGTCATCAATATAGCATTTAACCAGTGGCGTGCGGTCCATGTATGCGATGCATGCGGCGAATGCGTATGCAAATTTGAGTAATTTGATTATTCATTATGTTCAACACGTTTATTTCACCACGTATCAGTTAGATGGCCTTCCAATTGTCAGTAGGGCGTATGACGACATCACAAAATTCCATCTTCATAAATGAATTACATAACTGGGTGAATATTTAGTGGAGGCATCGCCGCATCCAACCTCCCATTCATTATGCATTGACTCCTCATACAGCGGCGATGAAGCCAGGCGTCAGCATACAGAGGCGGGAGCATTCGGTCGCTCTATCGCATGCTTGCAAATTAGGGATGGAAAACTCTCGCTGTAGTTGTGTGCATGCCACTCAGTGCACAAAATGTATGAAAGCCACACGCTTTGTAATCTGGCGGTTATCATGTTACTGTGAGCAATTTCCGCAAACTCTGTTTGACGAGTTTAAAGACAAGTAGGCTACGGCCATTTACAGTCCATTTCATAAAAAGTGGATCATCCTAAAATTTGACTAAATAAAATATAAGTATAATACAGAAAGCATTTTTCATGTTATTTCATGTCACTAATATATTTAAATGTCCTTATATAATCTGATAAGCTATGATACAGTAACGGTTCTTAAGAAGCTAATATTTTGTCAATGACATTACAAATTCGTCTAGGCATTGATTCGATGATATCGTTGATTTTTGACTGATCTAACTTTCTCCACTCTCTTTTTGACAGTGACGTAAATTGTGATACGCCATCTGTAGGTAGCAGTGAACGACGAACGTTGCGTTTTAGAATACTCCATACATTTTCTATGGGATTCAGATCAGGAGAGCGAGCTGGCCAAGATAATGTCCTAAGCCCTAATTGAGACTTGCATAAGTTGACTCTACTACTCCTGTGACACGTAGCATTATCATCCATAAATAACCAAGTCGATGGATCACCAAGTTGATCTGTCATTCGACTCAATAAGTTTTCTACGAATAGTGGACTTAGAAATAGACGAGTCTAGTGCAGCCATCTCAGTTAACGAGAGACTTGGATCAACTTTAACAAATCTCAAAATTAGGCGGTCTCTACGTTTGGATGTTTTGCGTGGACGGCCAGAGCCCTCTTTACGACAGAGTCGAAAATCATCATTATGCCATCGATGCACATTTGTGTAAGGGACATTTAGTCGCTTGCTTGTAGCTCGCAAAGAAAACCCTAGTTCTAGCAAGGCTGACACTTTGCCTTTTGTGAATGCGATCTCGTTATTGTTCATTTGTGCTTTGAATTGTTTTCAACCGGTAAGAGATAGATTTCTAGCTGAAAGCAATCAGGAATGCTGCCAACACCACCGCAACGAAGTCAGGAAGCTATGGAACATGAAGTCCAGTTAATCACATGTAGCAGTTACATTATTGTTGATGAATGATGGTGATATACTGGCTCTGATTGACCGATTTTCTTTATGTTTGTTTTGCTTGATAGCTTTTGGCTTGTAGAACAACATATTACATAACAAAGGAAACAACTGTAATTTTATAAGAGTGAGGTATGATTTTGTGTAACATTGCTAAATGAAGATCAAATTTTCTACTACTTTTTTATCTATAACAGGAAAACAACTCAATATTCATACTTGAAATTTCCAACAATGATATTAGTAAGCACAACTGACATATCTTCCAAATTTCAGAGAAATTCGTTCAAGTTTGGCGGAGTTAGACAAAGTTGAAGTTAAGGCGATGTTTAAGGGTGATCCATTTTTTATGAAACAATCTGTATTTGATTTTCCTCGGTTGCGCAATGAGTTGATCGTTCTTTACAAAAGTAATGAATTTCGCACGTACAATATCCATGAACTGAATGTTTATTTCGAAAGACAAAATTTGGGTGCAACGCTGCCTGAGACAAACAAATTCACGAAACTGTCACTGACCTTTCCCAGTACCACGGCGTCCTGTGAACGATCATTTTCTGCACTAAAGCGGATCAATTCTTTTACTAGGACCAGTCAATGTGAAGAGAGATTGTCAGCTCTCGCCGTTATCACCATCGAGAAGGAGTTGTTGAATAAATTGCAGGACAACTCCTCCGTCTTCTACGACACTGTCATCAATGACTTTATCAAGAATTCTCGAAGAATGGACCTAATCTTTAAATGATTTTTATTTTCGATTTTATACAGAATATATCTGCAATGTATAATACTATAGTTGTTTTGTGAATTCTACATGTAGATGAATGTGTTGGAAATTATAATAAGTATTAGCTGGTGATAAGCTGATAATGTACATGTACATATAACTTATAACATGCAGCATGTACATAGATTAGGCATAAAGGCTAGGCATACATGTTATCATGCACTTCCTTGCATTATATATTGACCAGCGCTCCAAAACTTAAGCCAACAATCAAAAGGAAACATGAATTACCTTTTTACAATCTAACTTCACAGTTCAACAGCCAATCATACATGCAACACAGTTCTTGATATTATTCGCTCTTATAAACCTTCACAAAGGCTGCATCTGTGCCATCCAAACATCGACCGTTGAAAGCGCTGGACGCCGAAGGCCTGTCTTCGATACTTTTAACTTTAACTGGATTATATATTGGCCTAAACTAAAAAGGGGAGTTTTAATTACCTTGTATAACTTTCTCAGAAAGATGATCTCCCGTCACCTGGTCAACTACAATATTCCATCAGTAGTAAGTAAATCTACACCACTGGACCGCGCAAGATGGCCGCCGTCGACCGACCTCCCCCCTCCTGTCAGACTAGGGCGCCGGCCCTAGTCCGCCACCGGCTTGCTTCGAGTCCGACTCCCCCCCTCTGGACCGACGGCGTAGCGAGAGGTTGTTCGTGGTGCGCTCTCCAGGTTGGCGTGGTGTGCCGGCCAGGTTGGCGTGGTGTGAAGGGAATTTCGGGAGGTTGGAAGGGTGGAATTTCGGTGCGAGACCCCTCCCATCGTGTTTCTCGTCAAAAGTTGGGTTAACAAAATTTGTCCACCCCCCCCCCCGGCAGCGATCTTCTAATTTTGGTTCTAGGGGATGGATTTTGTCATTTGAAAGAGGAGAAAAAACTGCTCAAAGAAATTTTTGCTGCGAGTCAATCGCATCAGCCATTCAAAAGTTAGAGCTGTTACAAGATTTTAGGTCAGACCTCAGATTTGAAGAAAAAATCCTAAGTGTCAGAGTGACTTTGTATGGACAAAATTTTGAAAATTTTCCAAAGTGTCGCATTTCGACCTGGGACGTTTACCAAAACAGTTTTCATCAAATTCCTCCGAACGGTAGGGGGGGAGGGGGTGTCAGTGAAAAGTGATAAAAAAAGTTTTGGTGAGGGTCCCAGATTGAAATTCGGAAGTTTAAAATTTTTCAAAATTTTCACCACACTGGAGCTCCCACACTTAGGAATTTTTTCACTTGTGGCATGTTACATGGCCATGTGCTGACCAACCCACTTCCCGTGGTCACATGAGAATTGTTCAGGTGTCATATGACAGAGAATGATGAGACAAATCGTTTGCAACAAATCGCATGTCACTACAATGAATACTTTCGGAGATAGAGCCATTTTAAGTTTTCTTCTGAGCATATATAAACCCCCGGCAACGTAAGTCTGATCACTTCATCGAAAGACGAGGTAAGCGACGGTCGTCGCTCTGAGCTCCCGATATCGGGTGTTTCAAAGGACTCTATCTTTTGAAGTAGGCAAGCTATCTTCTTACTTCAAAGTTTGTGTGATAGAGTTTGATAATGTCTTTACTACTGATAAAATTTTTTGAAAGTAGTATGAGTAGTAAAATGTGGTAAAATGTAGTAAATTTTTTAAAAATTCTTAATTTTCAGTTTTTTCAAAGTTTTAGCATGTAGTCTAAGGTTTTCAAGTATGCTGAGTTCAAATCTGCTATCAGATTTGAAATTTAACTAAAGCTAAGGTAGCTTTTAGGGGTTAGATCCCAGCTACTGATCACTACCTTTGACTCGGCGTTGCTGTTACCACTTCGGGGCAGTGACAATGATGTCTTAAGCTGTAAATAGCGGGTATCGGAGAAGATCTCTCACTTCCCTAGTGATCAGTACAAGGCCTTCGGGCTGTCGACGGGATCGAGTGCCACTCACTACACTCAAATCTATCATTCCTCACTAAGTGTGACATTATGTTGAATGTTGACTAAGTTGGATGTTGAATGTCGAATAAGTTGTTGAATGATGACATCATGTTTTAGGCCGTATGCTGAGTTCAAATCTGCTATCAGATTTGAAATTTAACTAAGTCTAAGGCAGCTTTGAGGGGTTAGATCCCAGCTACTGATCACTACCTTTGGCTCGGCGTTGCCGTTACCACTTCGGGGCAGTGACAATGATGTCTTCAGCTGTAAATAGCGGGTATCGGGGAAGATCTTTCACTTCCCTAGTGATCAGTACAAGGCCTTCGGGCTGTCGACGGGATCGGGTGCCACTCACTACACTGAAATCTATCATTCCTCACTAAGTGTTATGCTTTAGGCTGTATACTACATGATTCAAAACTTATACTAATTTCATTACCTTACAGTTAACCATGGTAAACAACGATAAAAACAAGAAGTTTCATATCAAAATGTGTGTGTGCGGTCGAATCAACCGCCGAGACGGTCTCAAGGACCACATAAAGAAGGCAGGGGCCGACCACATGGTGATCCTGAGTAGGGTTGCCTGTGTGAAGTGTAGGGTGCTGTTGGTTGTTGGGCAGGAGGCCGAGTTCTATCTGAGGCATGGTGAGTGTACAGGAGGGTTGGTGACCGATTTGAGATTTGTGGAGTTGATGAATGCTGAGAAGGAGTGAATGTTGGGGAAAGAGAAAGAGGCCTGTTGTTGAGAAAGAATTGTTGGGGAAAGAGAAAGAATGTTGTTGAGAATGCTAGTGGGAATGTTGCTGAGAATGCTAGTGGGAATGTTGTTGAGAATGCTAGTGGGAATGCTGTGGAGAATGAGGTAGAGAATGCTGTGGCCGGTTTGAAGGCTGAGAAGTGGCGGAAGAGAGTGTTTGAGAGTGATGATGAGGATGATGTGGATTTGGATAGGGAGCGAGTGAGGAAGCGTGTGAGAAAGTTGAGCTCTTCTTCGTCGGAGGTATCGAATATTGTCATTACCGACCCCCCGCAGAGCTCATCTTCCCTAATAGTGAAGGGTGGTGGGTTACGGAAGCAGTCGGCGCGGTGGGATGAGGATATGGAGAAGAAGCATGTGTCGCAGCAAACGGCACATGCTTTGTTGGTTGATCGATATGAAAGTTTGAAGAAGGTGAATGAGAGAACGTTGGTCGAATTGAGTGAGCTGAAAATGAAGGAGGTGAAATGTAAGGAGGTGGCGGATGAGAATATCCGTATGAGGCGTGTTGTGAAAGAGTTGAAGGAGAATGTGCGAGTGTTGGAAGACGAGAATGATGAGCGAGGGAAGAGGACGAGTGCTGCAGAGAGGAGAATGGGAGAGGCAGAGTCAAAGTATGAGGAGTTGATGAAGGAGATGACTGTATTGAGAGCGAGGAATGCTCAGTTGGAGAGGAGTGTGAGTAGGCAGGGTGATGAGAGAGAGTCGTTTGCGAAGTTGGAGCGCATGAGGAATGAATGGAATCGCTTGAATGAGGACAGAATGTTTGAATTTCACATCCCTATTCGGGACAACCATCTGGACGGTCGAGTCCTTGTGAATCAAAGTTTGGATGAGTCGATCATCTGTTATAATGGCCATCCAAGCAAAAAATGCCTCCACGCCACTCTATGTATGCGCGGGCATCTACATAAACTTTCAGTGAGAAAGCCCGCGAGACTACCCAAGGATGGCTAACTTGGTAAGAAAAAAGCAAATAAGATAGTATATCCTATTCTAATACATATCATTTTCATTGCAGATCTTTTCCCTGCCTTCACCACTCCCGAGAACGAACCAACGGCTCTCATAAGGGCCACCAAGGGGCAAGACATGATAGAACCTCCACGCGGTTTGCCCTGGGCAGTCTTCAGACTGGCGAATACTATCATTAAGTTGAATCGGCTATCAGTCAACTTGAACGTTGCGTCGCGTTAGACATTTCATTTCATTTCAATCATGCAGACGCCGAACACTCAAGTCAGCTCTCCTCGCGGACCGCAGTTAAAACCGCGAAATTTATTTAATGAATTTGCTAGAATAGAGGAGCAAGACAGAGTCCACAACAATCTTGCTCGGATTGGCAATGCGATGACAGCAAGTGTTGCCAATCCAATGGAACGGCGCTACATTCCAACCTCCACTCACATGCCAACTAGCGTGGAAGTCGACACTGCTACCGTGGAGAGAGTGAAAGACTCTCTCAGCAGAATCGGTATGGTGTAAGATGGCTGATGACAACCCCCGAGAACGAACCAGCGGCCCTGAGAAGGGCCACCATGGGGCAAGATTTGATAGAACCTCCTCGCGGTTTGCCCTGGGTAGTCTTCAGACTGGCGAATACTATCATTAAGTTGAATCTGCTATCGGTCCACTTGAACGTTGTGCAGTCGATTGCTATCCCTGAAGCATTCTGATTCGCTGTTAAGCAATTCATTGTTGAAAACCCTATATAAGCAGGAAGATTGTAGCGCTTCTCATTCAATTTTAAGTCACGATGGAAGAAACATCTCCTACCAACACCATTCTCGACTTCATCATCCTCGACGACTGGGAGGAAGAGGATGAGAAGGAGTGTGAGAAGAAGGGGAAGATCAAGAGGATCGTTTGGACGGATGAGGTGTGGACTCCTAATACCACCCGCATCCGAAAGGTGCCAGATGCACCACCACGGCTTAGGCGGTACAGGGTTTATGACAACCTAACTGTCATACCTATTGACTTTTCAAATCAATAGTCAACTTGTCGCCGAGAACGAACCAACGGCTCTCATAAAGGCCACCATGGGGCAAGACATGATAGAACCTCCACGCGGTTTGCCCTGGGCAGTCTTCAGACTGGCGAATACTATCATTAAGTCGAATCTGCTATCAGTATACTTGAACGTTGCAAATGAAGTTCGGTGTAATACTTCCTTTCGACGGGCGTTCCTGTAAAGGGCGGCGGTGAAACCCGTAGCTATGTATACCGCAAGGGACATTCGGCAATGGTCAATCTTGTTAAACCTCTCTGCGTCATGTTTGCAAGTGATTGCCTCTGTATCAACGTAGTATGCATTCGCGCCAGGGTGACATTTAGCCAACTGTCGAAGGTTGCCTTATAAACTTTCCATTGCATACGGTATAAGAACCATGAGTTCTACCTGTCTCTATCAATGAGACGAATTGATGAATGGAATGAAATGGGCGGACACTCACGCGCCACACGCAACATAACACACTTCTCTCTTCCGTAGTCTAACAAGCTCTTTACACATGGATCGCAGTCGATTGCTATCCCTGTATCAGAAGTGTAAGCTATCTTAATCTTATTTAGCACTATTTCAGCTACCATCATCGCCCATATGAAATGTTATAAGATTTACAAGTTAAACTAAGCGTGCTACTATTTCCAAATGAAAAAGTATACATGGTTAAATCATCCACTTAAGCCCATCCGTGGTCTAACAAGCTCTTTACACATGGATCGCAGTCGATTGCTATCCCTGTATCAGAAGTGTAAGCTATCTTAATTTTATTTAACACTATTTCATCTACCATTATCACCCATATGAAATGTTATAAGATTTGCAAGTTAAACTAAGTGTGCTACTATTTCCAAATGAAAAAGTATACATGGTTGAATCATCCACTTCAGCCCCATTCAAGTAAGTCAGTATGAAAGCAAAGATAATACGAAATAAAAATTTATTATGGCATGTATTTCAAAAGGTCTTCATCGTCAATATCGTCCCAGAGTCTGACTTCACATAGATCACAAAAAAAGTTCACTTGCTTCAATCGTTCTTCTACCGCGAGCCTCACTTTGTCGATGTACTCCCACTCCGCCATAGTTCGTGGTTGGGAGTTAGGGGTGTACCATTCCCAAAATTGATGGAGGAATTTGGTGCTGGTGATCTCCATCACATCATCAGTATCGTACTGCAGATACTTCCATCTCACGCCTGTTAAGTCGGGACACTCCTTCTCACATACACTCTCATCTTCGTCGTCCGCTGGTAATGACAACTTTCTAATGTTGTCGAGTCGGTATATTTTCTCCACCTTCCCCTTCGTTGGAGCGTTTGGTGCATCGAGCGCCTTTGGCAATGAACATGGAGAAGATAACTCCAATGTAGTGTTCGGTGTTGTCGGAGGGCTTGTCATGTTGACTGTGAATAATAACTTTGAAATGTTTTCTAATTCTTAAGTATGAACAAGCAACCAATCAGAATGAACAGTCAATGAATGATGAATATGAAAGTATATATGCAAAGTGACATTCGTGTCATTTCACTCTGTCTTTGAGACGTGTAAGTGAACTGTTCTCTAGTAAATTCCAAATTTGAGACGTATTATTTGAGTGAAGTCTCTATCTTGTTGAAGTATCAACCTTAAACATGATTTCCGTGAACTGGTAAGTTGAAGATTTCCTATCTCATCTCCCTCAAACGTGTGGCTAATAGCATCTTCCTCAATTTCAGGCATCTACTTCATCACCAAAGCCCTCCCTTCTCGAGGAAAGTTTAGAGTTGTTGAGTGAAGGTAGGTTGTAACAATACACTGAGACTTAAACAGAGATGATAGAATGATTTCTCTTTCAGGTGATGTTAGTTCCAGCTCAGGACTCTCGCGACAAGGTAACGAGTGGGAATGTGTTGACTGCGGACATATTTTTACAAGGAAGCACAGCCTCCTTCGACACATCAAACAACGTGTGTGTCAACGCAAAGCGCCATCAATCTCCGGAGGTGAAGTTGATTCTGACGATGACATCTCCTTTCCTTATGATTTGTGCCCTCTTTCTTTCGATAGCCCCTTTCAGCGATCTTCGCACAGACTTCAACACACGCATGCAAATGATCACTACACCAACGGTACCTCTACAATCTCCCTCATTAACGTTTCCCAGGGTCATTTAGTACGCGACTACTGCATGGAGTCCAATAATCAAATAGTAGATTTTCCTGAGTGGCTCCTTCAAAATTCTAACATTATCGAAGCGCTCTTCAACAATTTAGACAATTTTAGAATGAAGGCGCTCATCTACCTCAAACTAAAATATATTAAAATAGATTTTCAAAAGGGTCAAGTGACGGAGAGAATACAGTTTCATGTTCCTTCCTCTTCCGCAACCGAAGTTGTAGACTGCGAGTCTTGGCTAAATTTCCTTATTCAATGTTTAAAATCAAATGTAGATAAGTTCAATCAGCGCGACAGCGCTCTCATTTTTGATGGCGTGGACTCAGCCATGTTCAAAATTTCCCTATTAGAAAGTCATGCAGCTCGAGGCACATTTAAACTACCAAAAACATTGTATAATAAGAAAGCTGTCATCAATGTCGATTGTAAATCGCAGTGTTTCAAATATGCCGTCCTATCCATTCTCCACTATAATGATATCAACGCGCATCGAGATCGCACCTATAGCTATAGACAGTGGGAGTATGAACTAGACTTTGAAGGTTGTGATAGTGACAACATGAAAATCAAAGATGTAGAAACGTTCGAGAAACATAATCAGATTAAAATTGTAGTTCACGTGTGGGAGAAGGGGTTGAGGGGTGCCCGCTAGAATTCACGTTCAACTTGTTATGAACGTGTAGTCAACCTCTTATTAGTAAAACAAGATGATAGCGAGGAATGGCACTACTGTGGTATTCCCAAAATCTCTCGCTTGTATGCACACTTGGGACACTCTAAAAGTGGTGAACATTTTGTATGCGACCGCTGCATCCGCTCCTTTTGGAGTAAACATAAATTTCTAAGTCATTATGAATGGTGCATGCGGGGTAAATTACAAATGGAACGCATGCCCAAAGACAAAATCTTTTCACATAGAGAGAATGGCGATGAACTAAGTCTCCTTCGTGTAATTTACGCAGACATAGAATGCTTTATCGATGATATCATCCACAGGCCAGCAGCCATATCCTGCTATGAAGTATTGCATGACCATTTCCAAAATTGAAAAAATAAAATGCACGTCTGGCAAGGTGAGGATTGAATTTACCAATTCCTACAATTCCTCGAACAGGCTGTAAAATTTCAACAAAAGTATGATGGTGAACTCTATCGCAGACCATTGCATATGACAGCAGATGATGAAGCAAAATTTGATAGTTGCAACGTTTGCCTCAAATGTAGTAAAACATTTGATGATGATAAGATTAAGAAAGTGCGCGACCATGGTCACATCACTGGTAAATTTAGAAACGCATTCTGTTCAAAATGCAATTTTTCACTTAGGATGAAACGGCGTACATTACCCGTCATTTTCCATAATTTCAAGGGCTACGACAGCCATATGATAATAAAAGGAGGTTTAGGTCAAATAAAAGAGTGGAAGTTTGATGTAATAGCACAAACGAGAGAGAAGTTTATGGCCATGACAGCAAAAGTGCCTGTCGATAAAACTAAAGAAAATAAGACGGTCTATTTTGATATAAAATTTTTAGATTCCTACCAATTCATGACTGCATCACTGGCCTCTCTCGTACAAAATCTAAAGTCTCTTTCACTAACACAAAATCTTGAGAAACAATATCCAAATCAAACCGATGAAGTCATCACACTGAAAGGAGTCTTTCCATATGCATATTTTGATGCGATTAGTAAACTCGGCGAGACTTCTCTTCCACCCATAGATAAATTTAAAAATGATTTGTCCGGCGCAGAATATAAGACCGAAGATTACGATCATGCACAAGATGCATGGATAAAATTTGACTGCCATACATTTGGCGAATATATGATTGCCTATCTTAAGTTAGATGTATTTTTGCTGGCTGATGTATTTCAGGAGTTTCGACGAGTGGCATTAGAAGAAGATAAGTTAGATCCCGTCCACTTTGTCAGTCTGCCAGCCATGTCCTTTAAATCAGCCTTTAAAATGACTGGTGATACCATTCATCTCTTACAAGACCCCGAGATGTATAACATATTTGAGCGCGGAATACGCGGTGGTCTCACATTTGTAAATAAACATCATATAAAATCTAAATCAGTAGGTGATGATCATATGCACCTAAAGTACTATGACCAAAATAATTTATATGGCAGTTCACTGTCTAAACCACTACCTCATTCCGAGTTTAGTTGGTTAAAACAAGATGAGCTTGAGTATTACTCCAACCCATAGACATCGGATAACATTATTAGGACTAGACCGGACACAGCTGATTTCCCGTGGCCTTTAAAGCCGTTCGGTAGCGACATGGAAATATTGTTTGTATAAAACAATTATGACAACGAGAGAATTTAAAAAATCGATAACCACGTGTCTATTATCAGCTGAGAGAGAGTACAGATGAAGAG
This sequence comes from Prostheceraeus crozeri, assembly GCA_907163375.1. Taxonomy (NCBI): domain Eukaryota; kingdom Metazoa; phylum Platyhelminthes; order Polycladida; family Euryleptidae; genus Prostheceraeus; species Prostheceraeus crozeri. The sequence continues at coordinate 329,358 of CAJQUW010014087.1, read as the reverse complement.
ATATTGCATCGTCCATAATTGCAGACTTAAATACTCCGAATTTGCAACAGCAGAAGACATTTCATTTCACAGGTAATTGCAAATGAACAGCCTATCTTTAATCTCATGATAATAGAAATTTTTACGTACACACTGTTGTAATAAATCTGTTTTCATTGTAGTCGGGAAAACTCGCCCTTTGCGCTCACAAGAAATGATGTAAAATAGTGCTTTTTGGCCGAAGTGGCCAGGACAAATCCCGGTTATCCCGGGTGCTGCTTATCTTTATCCGGGACGCTCGAAGTTCACAAAATGATTAATGAGACGCCATATCTCAGTTCTGCGGAATAATCTCAGGAAACTTCGAAATGGCCAACTGCATTATTCGGACGTGAATTGTATGAATTCTGGATTAAGAGTTAACGACTCACTAATCAAGACACTTGTGATTGTGCTTATTACAAAAATATTTAAATGGTACCTATGACAAGTGGTACTACCACTTAGTGGCATGGAAACTGCACTCTGAAGATTATGCGAAATCTACTCGAACAATTTCATTCACGCCAAGAGTAAATTCATGTTCGATCTATCTTTTCAAGATTGGAGTCATTTCAAGGCACATCATCTTGGATTTTCAAAAGAAAGCATTCTACAGCCAGGGGAAATTTAATAAAAATTTCGCTAATTTAAAAATTGCGCTACTATTTGTTTACACAAATAGCATAGTAAAACAATTTTTCAGAATTAAAGCCACTCGGTAGCGACATTCGCTTGAGGCCATCAGCTGATAGTGTATTAAATAGGCGCTGTCCGGTCTAGTTCTAGTAATGTTATCCGATGTCTATGCTCCAACCCTTCAAACATACTGAAGATTCCAGATGAAGGTGATTGGGGATATTATTTTGAAGTGGATTTGATTCATCCAAATAGCATTAAAAATAAAACTGCTGATTTCCCACTCGCACCTGAATCTGGTGAAGTGACTGAAGATATGTTTTCACCATTCATGCCACAATTTCATGATAACTTAAGAGAGTGTGGACAGCCAAGGCATAAACCATGCCGCAAACTTTTACTCACCCAATATGATGAGAAAAATGATCTCATGCACTTCTGCATACTAAAATTCTATTTAGAAATGGGCATGCTTCTAAAGTCAGTTCACTGCATCATCAAATTTAGACAGAAAGCCTTCCTCAAACCCTACATAGATAGTAACAGCTAGAAACGTGCACTAGCCGAAAATAATTTTTAAAAGGATTTTTATAAGTATAAGAATAATAGTCTATTTGGTAAGACGATGGAGGATGTTAGAAAACGCATGAGCTACAAACTAGTCATTGATGATCAAAAATACCACAAATTGACCTCATCACCTCTATTCATCGATAGAGACATTATCGATGAGGAGCTTGTAGGTGTTAAAATGATAAAATCTGAAGTTGAGTTGTGCAAACCCATCTATATTGGGCAAACCGTTTTAGATTATTCCAAGCTTGAAATGTATCAACTCTTCTACAAAATATTAAAACCATGCCCTCTCGTAAAAGAGGTTCGCTTGCTGGATGGTGATACAGATAGTTTCTTTTTAGGAATTACCACTCAAAAAGATTTAAATTTTAATGAAGTAGGTAAGTCATTATAAAAATATTTCGATACATCTAACTACAATCCCACTCATCCACTCTATTCCATACAGAATGAAGCCAAACTTGGTTGTTTTAAGGATGAAACAGCAGGAAAGGAAATAGATGAAATGATTCTCCTCCGTCCTAAAATGTATTCCATGAAATTAAAAGAATGTGCGGATAGTATTAAGCGTGCTAAAGGTATATCAAAATCCATTGTTCACAAAATGAAACATCGCTCCTATATCAAGGCCTATAAAAATAAAACTATAACGTTTGTCAATATGACAATCTTAAAATCTCAAGTTCATACTGTGAAAACGCACACGTTCAAGAAACGAGCGCTTTCAGCATGGGAGGATAAGAGGTGTTGGATAGAACATAACACATCTCTTCCACATGGACATCCTGACACAAACATACCTCCACCCAAAAGAATAAAACTCACGCTACCACATTCAGGAGACGTCTTAGCATAATCAACTTTAACTCAGTATTTTGATGTTGCTTTTTGTAGATATACATGGTTGTTTTATGTATCGCATTAGATCGTTTCTTCCTTGTGAATATATGCCTACAGTCACCCCATTCCCCCTATATCTGTGAGAAGACTTTTTCATACACATATTTTTATTTCAATAAACATATCACAATGACTTCACTTTGTTTTCCGAAACACTAAAGTTACGAGGGATTTAGTATCTTTGACATGGATGCACTCATGTGGACCATTTGCAATTTTGATAGAAATAGAGGGTATAGTTTGTTTGATAACAGGATGGTAGAAAATAGGTTGAAACATCTTCTCGACTATTCCATATAAAGCATCCTTATCATGAATGAAATCACGTAAAATGTGTTCTTTTTCCTCGCCAACAGAAAAATAATAGAATCAAATCACTTTGAATGTAAAGGTGTTGTTCATGTTTATCAAGTGTCATTGGTGTTTCTATACCAATCGTATGCGCAGCAGTAAACATATTTTGTAGCATTGAAAAACCAAAGAATTTTTTTCAAACTTTTACTCAATTGACATTGAATGTCATCACCCAGTTTCAGAACAACGCGTTGATTTTCAATTGAAAACGAAATGTGGTGTGTCTTTACATCATATTTACTTTTCATCACATGCTTCAACTTCTGTTGTATATAAGGATTTACTACATGAATGAAGCTTTCAACTGTATGATATAGACGCGGCATTATATTGATAGCAACTTTAGATTCTTGATAAGACTGGTAAATTTTCTTGATGCGATCACCATAGATGTCCACCCACCATTCATCATTAACTGAATCAGCTTTAGTGTGATATTCATTAGAAGCATACACCACACCGCTTCCAATAATAGGTGTATAATGTCTTACAAAATGACGCAAGGTTGGAGAGAAATAAACTGTAAGTTTGTCATTATATTTCTGAATAACCAACTTATTTTTGTCCGCCATAATTTTCTCTCCATACTTCTTACCCACAGTCTCATTCCATCGTTTTGCTAACTCAATAAGTGATAAAGGTTGAACACCACGCTTTTTCAAAATGATGCGTTCTTCACATTCTACAACATCTTCATCAAATATTTTAAATTTATAATGAAATTTGTTGATTCGATTTGAATAAACTTTTTTAACATTTGCAGTAGCAATTGACGTTAGATGTAGTCCATAGCCAAAACCGAGATGTGGATAGAATTCATTATCCAACCTCAGTGTAAGACCTTTAGTAAAAGAATGAAAGCGAAGGAACTGTCTCCCACTCCAATGATAGATAGTAAACTCATAAACTTTCTGATCCTTATTCTTCATGATGGAAGTATTACCACTGTTGAATGCCTTAATAATTTTCTCATTCCCAAATGGACCATAATAATCTGATTTTATCTGAATCCATTCATAGTTCCACTTTCCATCTGACGTTAAATTGTATGGGAACTGGAATGCATTATTCATCATTATTCCATCATGGGTGCGAGGAGTCAATATCATTTCTTCCACATCATTCACATTCTGAATATTGCTATCATAGCAAATGCTGGAAACAACTACTTCCCATTCACCTTCTAGATGTAGTGAGCGATTTAATTCTACTCGATTTTCTGATGGTTTATTATTAGGAAACTTATTCATAGAAGCATTACTGGGTAAGTAAATTAGAAACGAATCTCTATTTTCACTTTCCATACTAATCACATTGGAGAAATATATTAGCATACTTTTGCATTAACTCTTCATTCGGAAATGGAGTGTGATACTTGTTACAGCATCTTTATGAAAAAGAATCAACGCACTATCATCGTCATAAATTGCAATAGCAATTTGTGGGATGTAGTTTGATTTCAGCTTTGTATAATGCACTTTCTTGAAAGTATGCTCAGATAAAATACTGCAGCTTTATGGCTGGTATGGTATCATTGCTAGCAATGGAGCTTCAACATCTCCCACACGTACATCTTCACCAATATTGGAATATATCTGAAAATAGTTAATACGACGCGATAGCGACATGTCTGTGCTAGCTTTGGTTACAGTACCACTTTTAAAGATATTTTGATCAAAACCCAAAATGTCCATTAGAGTTTTATCCATAATTAGTTCAATACCTTTTCCACTTATAGTGAGAGACAAAGTACCTTCTTTTTCAGAAAATGAAATATGTTGCTCATTAATCACTTCATTTAAATAATCTACAACCAATTTAACTGAAGTAATAATGCGAGGCATCAACACTCTTGTTTCATGTAAGATACCACTTAAAGGCTCTACACACTTTCTGTATAAAGATACGGTCCATTCTGTATCAAATTGATTTGACCTTTCACATGGCAAATGTTGCATATCAAATTTCCCATGAACAGCTGCAGAATGATGTCGTAAGAACTGATGAAAATCTTTTGAACAAACTAATACTAGATCATCATCATTTAATTTACTTATTGCAGTATGATTAGATGATTTGATATAAGTCAATGTTGCCACTTGTTTACCATCAACTCGAGGGGAGATAATTAAATTTCTTCAATAATGTTTCAGGAGTCATGTTTGTCTTTCTTGACTTAATCACAATCTTCTTCACCAACGTCTTCTCATTTTTTGGAATAAGATCTACATAATAAGCTTCCTCTCGATATATTAACTGTTTATGACCACTTGGGTGGTAATTAACGTTATAATTATCATAGCTTGTTAAGGCGCTAGCGAGGTAACCTAAATCATTTCTTAAACTTGGACTTAAACCGACAATCCAATCTTTCTCAACTACATGATGCACATAATTATGATCATCATTCTGCGGAGTAAATTGGACAATATGTTTACACGCTTTATTCAGGAAATCATATATAAACTTTTTACATCATAAGAGATCTTTCTTTGGCCACTGTGGAATGTATACTCGGCAGCCCTTTTCACATTGGTAAGCAGCTGTGCGTCTCATATTAATAGTCATCACCTCATGATCAAAAGTATAGACACAGTTGCTATGAACAAGTTGAGTGACACCCACTTCCCACTTTCCATTTAGCTGTTGTGTATGATCAATGGGAGTAAAAAAGAGTGCGGCTCGATTACTAGCAAATCTATTTGCGGCCGCATTGCTAAGCAAAATATGATAAAACGACATTTTTATATTGCTAATCTGCAACTTTGCATAACATCATGAAGACTTGGATTTTGGACTCTCTACAATATATCAGAGTTGATCGTGATGGAAACGTACATTTCAAAAATTCTCATGGTCATACATCAAGAGGTATTACATTAACATGGCGACAATTTGTCAACCTCAATGATATCGTGAGGGATTTGGAATATTTTGAAACATTAAGATTCATCTCCTTGCGTGATCAAGTTTGGCTTCAACGTTGCAACAATGAAATTCAAATCTGCCATTCTCATTCCGCAAACTGTTTCTCATTTCGCAAATACAATTGGGAGAAGTATAGAAGATACATACATCGCTCCATCATGACATTTATTCGTCGTGAGTTCATCGCCCAACTATGCAAATCTTAATCAGACATGACTACCACGCACCATGAGTTGGAAATTAGATTCCCTACAACGTATTGAAACGGATCATGGTCGAAACGTCTATTTCAAAGATTCAACTGGAAATGTGAGAGGAGAGTTTGCTTTATCTTATCGTCATTTTCAATCTCTACATCATATCATGAAGGATTTGAAATACTTCTATATGTAAAGACATTCACGTATTGGAAATCGCATATGGTTGCGCGTCAACAAACGGCGAATTCAACTCTATCATTCCCAACTCCATACTAACTTCACATTTCATCAAGGTAGTTGGGAAAAGTATAAAAGGAAGGTACCACGCTCAATTTACTCATTTTTTCATCATGAAGCGCCATCGCTACACCATCGTCAACATTCTCCGTCGCTTCAGACTCTACACCAAAATCGATCTCACAACATTACACCAACACCTTCCAAACAGCAAGTATTACCCGGGCCGACCTCAAATGTTAGTGGTGAAGATGAACAATTCACGGAAACTTCAACTCTTCCCAAATGGGACTGTACAGATTCTCGGCGCCCTTTCTCATTCATCGGCGCAGTCAATGCGCTTAGAGCTACAGAGACTACTACGTCGGATATGGAAGAGGGAGAGGTGTGTGATGTCGAATCTGACTGTGGACAATATGGTGATCTCTACTCAATTGAGTGAAAGTGTATCATTTTTGAAGATTCGTACCAGCAGTTACAATTTGTGTCATGAACCCGAACTTTTTCCTGCAGCTCTCATTAGTTGTTGGTTACCTGTGCATGTTGCAATCTTTCATAATAGTAAACTGATCATTACTGGACTAAAATCTCATGTACAAGCAAATGTGATCCTAGACTATCTCATCGAGTATGTACGTACCCAGCGGATTGTAAAATAAAAAACAATTTTTCCATTATGATGTTTTTATTTCAAATCATGATAGAACTTACAAATCATTTTTTCATTAGAGGATGGATTACATGAAAAGTTTTGAATAACAGATACAAATCGAGATACATGTAAACGTTTTAAGATGAAGTACAGTACAAAAGCACCACACGTTGATGAAAGTGGATGTTGTAGTATGCGTTCATTTCGCTGATATTGACGCGTATGTTTTCTCAACCACTGCTGTGTTGGTATATTTGGAGGTTGAGCAAGAGAGTCAAATAGTTCACCACGTCGGTCTTCTCCAATAAAGATCGCTTTCCAATGCTCACCGCCTAAATTTTGCGAATGAGTGTTTAGCACAATAAAGATGGGATAGTGATTTACTGCAGGTGGTAAGGTATCGAGCAAATAGACATTATCAAAAGCCTTCAACGTCGCTTCATCTGCATTACGCTGCACTTTAGTCTTAATATCGTCAGCAGTCAACCAACTCATTAACGATTATACTGAAGAATCACGTCACGATACTTTGTAATTTCAATGTTTGAATCAAAGACTGCATCAATTAATACATTGATCGTCTCAGGCAGTGTTCTTTTGAACGTCAAATCCAAACGAATATTATGAGGCACGTTCGCTTGACGATAGGGTGCACTAATATTGCTGTCAGTAGTCAAATAAAATGCATAAATAGTATATCCACTCTTAAACTCTTTCATAGTGAGTCTGTTGGTGTCATCCGTATTGTAAAAGCCAAAGACATTCATGTAGTGAACATAACTGCGCATAAGTTGATCCGCAGCAAAATCTGGTTTGTAGGGTGGACCAGGATGACTGACACCATTTACACGTAAAGCAATTTCACTTAACTGATTGTGTTTAAAATTGAAAGGATTCTTCTTTATATTATCATAAAATGCATCATTTTCAACCATTGCCACCATGAGGAGCTTCGGTGCTTCCGATGGAAAGAGGCCATCTTTCATGAAACTCTTTTGATCTTTCGGAATTGTGAAGGTGGGAAGCTTTGTATGCTGAACGGGGTAAATGGCATTTTGGCGGTTAAGACCTTCAGCATGTCCTCTAATGACACTTGGATTCGGTACTACTCGACGAATGTAAAGTGCAATATCTTCCACATGAATTCTAAAATTGTCAACTTTACCAAATGCATTCAGCGCAAATTCAGGCTTATTCAATGTCAGCTTGAGTCGCATGCTGGTGGTATTACAGAGTAAAAACTTTGACTGTCTAAAGAAGTCTAAATTCAGCGGACCATATAGCTGACATACTTTACTATCTTTAATCATAGCAGATCACTTTACAAAGCCACTGTTTGTTTCAGCATCAAATTTTCCTGTTTCATCTCTGTACCATCCCATGGCTTCCATATGACTTTTTTGTGCTGCTGGATGAAACTGTGATACATGATTGAAATATGATTTATAGGGATAATCGCTTTGGCCACCTTCCACCTGCTGCTCTCCAATCGTTAGAAAAACATCGCGAAGTAATGTAGTAAATGGTAAATTGTTCAGTCCAACTTTATGTGTATCGTCCATAGCAGTTCCATCTGCTTGCTGAATTCTAAACCTCAAATCAACCATCGCATAACTCAAATCTATGTAGTCATCACTACCACCAGGAATAACACATTCAATGGGGCCAGCATTCTCAGCTGTTCGAGGATGATAATCTACAATACTTGAACTAAGAATATCTGTCTGTATGGCTTGTTGATCAAACAAACAAAACCCGGAAGTTTTACACTCCATGATTAGAAGTTATGGCAGCGTCGTCGTTTAGCGCCTGATGAATGATTAGAGCCTCTGCGACGTTTGCGTGAATGCCTTTTGACTGAAGATCGCACCTTACCAGCTCCGCGAAGTTTCCTTCTTCCTTTATTCATTCGTTTAGGCGATTTCTTTCCTTGAGTAACACCAGGAAAGGTGTGCTTCAATGTTTTTAAACCGCGTTCCTTCCCACGATTCAACAAACTGCTCTTAAAACTTCTACCTCTGGAAAGATCACTAGCAACATCACCAGCAAAGCCAACGGCATTACTTAAAACATTTCGTTTTAAAGATCTTCCGACATTGGATATGAGAGGTGCTACAACAGATTTCAGTGCACCAAGTATGCTACCTCCACGGTGGCGGCGAGCGTCGATATAAATTTGTCCTCCACCACTTACATAGGAGGGTCGTGAATAAAATGAGGCAGTTGGATTCATAGCTCAAACCCTAAACATTGTTAGTTACAACTTTGCATGAATCACTGTCGATCACTTAGATGAAAGATGTCGGCACGACGCATCCAAGAGTTCATACTTGAAGGATAACCAGTCCATTTGACAAGACACCATTCTTCACCTTGTCGTTTTTTACATCGAATGATTTTTGCTACCAAATATGTTTCACTTTCAGTGACTACCTCAATCTCATCGCGGTAAAAGCTACCCTCAATTTCTTCATTATCGTAATCTTTCAACTTGTAGGTGGTGGGAGAGTCTTTTTGATCAATCCTTGATACTGTAAATACCTCCTCTGTCCAATTCGGAAGGCACCCTTTAGCAAAAACACTCTTCACTTTTGAGATACGAACTTTATCACCAATTTTCACATCACTTTCCACATGAATGCGTTTACGTTGGAATGATTCGCGCACTTTATCTACATTGTCAGCATTTACATCTACTGGTCTGAGTCCAATAGAACGATGGATAGAGTGATTGTAGGCATGGAGTGTATCTTGTAGAACCTTTGTCCAATTTTGTGTCAAGTTGGCAGTAAAATGTCGCCACAAGCGATTTTTTAATGCGCGATTAAAACGTTCAACGAGTGCAGCTTTATAAGCACTCTTTACACTAAACAACTCAATGTCATGCCTCTCAAATAATCTTCTCACATGCTGATTTTCAAACTCTTTTCCTTGATCACTCTGAATTCTTTTTGGAATGCGACCTTCTCGAAAAATTGTTTGGAATGCTTTTGCTACTCCTTTCCCTTCTTTAGTTTTTAAAGGTTGAGCCCACGCATAACGCGAGAAAATATCAATGACGGTTAAAATAAAATTATTGCCCGAGTTATGTTTTGAAATGGAGGCAACATCACACAAATCTGCTTGCCACTGTTCATCGATGTCATGAACAATATAATGGCGGGTGCGGTACTTCTTTTTCGCATGTTTGTGGAGTGTATAGGTAGCCTGACCTTTTATCCATCGTTTCACTTGTGATTGTGGAAGACCACTCGCTTTTGATAATTTCTTGATAGATGCAAATCCTGCCGGATGTTTTACATCATAATAGATTGACTTCAAACGTTCAGTCGATGACGACTGACTCTTTTTCCTCCTTCTCATCTTTTCGTTTTCTTGCCTTTCTACATTTACAACAACTGCAGCATTTAGCTTTAGCGGTTTTGCGATCGGATTCACATTGCTTCGGGGTTTCATTGTGAGAGCTGGCGCAGCAAGTGCAAGTGACAACGACATTCACCTCTGGCGGCTCATTACATGGCAAGCAACACATCTGCTTCATATTAATAGTCTGAGAACATGTATTTCTTGGGAGGAGCTGTTTTACGTTATCCTTTTACTAGTTTTAGTGGTGGCGTAGATCTACGTCGAGTTCTTCCTCTTGTTTGCTTAGTGAGTGTGCGAGGGGATGTAGCAGGTGACGTCTTAAACCAATTTGTTGGCATTTTCATCGTCTGAAGCATTGGAGCAGTAGCCACTGTTGAATCAAGTTCTTTCAATGTCTCATTATTCAAAGCAAATTTTGGCACATTATGCTTTTTCAATAGTTTAAGAAAGTATGTCCAACCAGGTGGAACATAGCCCTGACGGCGCTTTCTATGTGTCGCATACTGAATCAAGTCTTTATAACGTGAAGCATCAATCACTTTATTTTCATCTGTAATGATTTCTCCTCTATCATTTACATTGAGATGGGGTTCAATACTGTTGAAAAGAGATATGGCATGTGCAGGAGATGCTAACGGTGTAGCAGTCGATACAGAGTCACGCATCTTATTCTTCAAATTTTTCAATTGTTCAACAGTTTCCGATTGTAATAATACAGCACGATGTGGATCTTTAATGTGAACATTTTGCTGATAATCTAATTCTCTCCTATACATTTGATTTGCAAAAGGTTGCTTCACTTGTTGTATAGCAGTCAATTGTACATGTTCATCCTGAGGAATAACAATCATGCGAGAATAAGAACTCATAGTTTGTAGGTAATCATGAGAGTTTTCAAAATATCACTTCGAAATCTAAATTCTTCCGGACACTCTTGCGTAAAGTCAATGAATAAGTAACCGTGTGGTTTTTCAGTAGCTGCTTGAAAAATTTCAATTACGGCTTTTGATCTTCTTAGTGCAACTTGTCGCGCTAAAATTTCAAATTGACTTTTATCTCGCGGATTCTTGAAAATAGCATAATAGTGTGTATTCAGGTTTCGTGTACGAGCTTCTTTTCCATCAGGAAACAAATTTTGTGTGATATAGATGATAAAGCACCTTTTATGATATGCTGCGCGAGTGAACATATCTGTAACATCTTTTGAATTCTTAATTTCTTTTAATAAATCATCCAATACAACAACATCATTAGACTGAAGTTTATCCACTAGAATAATTCCTTCATGTCGAATAAAGTTGCAACTTTGCAATTCCTGAAACAGCGACGGTTGATAAATACCATAACACCAAATCACTCGATTGATAGGTTCCTTAAACAACTCCCTCCTTTATCCAATAAATTCAGCGTGAAAACAGTTTTACCTGCATGAGATGGACCTGATACAGTCAGAACTTTATCAAATTGAAGTCTGAAATCCATTATAATACTTTGAGATTCAACATTTGCATAATTAACGTCTAGAGCCAAAGATATTACCCAATACGTTGCCCACGATAGGAGCTATCATCGGTAGTAACGCTGAAAGGAGACCACCCTTTTGTGTTAGAGTTTCCCTCTTTCTTTGAAGGGTGACTTTAGGATTGGAGATAAAACGCAATTTCGTAGCATACCGCTTAAGTAACTTTCGTTGTTTTGGTGCCAATTTCTCCGTCCTCAACTTTCTCACATGAGAAATAATTTCACGAATGAATTTATCGTTAGCATGTTGTATAGCATTGTATCGCTGATTTGCTTTCATTCGTCGGAGAGCTTGAATGGCTGAAGAAAACTTTGAAGACTTTTGACTTTTACGTTTCGTCATTTTACGTTTCGCCATTTTCCGTGTTAGTCTTTGCTAAAACCTGTCTTTACCACATTTGCATAGGTACTAACTATTACGGCATAAGTGACACTCGAAATGAGCAATATCACAGTGGTTACATTTGCAAAGTTAAATGCAATTACGTACGAAACAGCGTTGACAAAAAAGCATGCTTACATCTCTTGAAGATGCGCTTTTCATTTCCATCCTTTCGCTTACATACATCGCAACACATAGTTTCACCGTTACTGATGTCTTTAGCAAGTCTTTCTGAAAATATGAATTTGCTAGCCTTTTCTAAATAATAGACGCATGCACAGAAAGAATATACTTCGAGAGTGAGCAGACATAGCTCGAAAACCAGTTGTGCTACAATCAAGTACCACTGCATTTTCAATTTTTCTTTATAGAAAGTTAAATGTGAATATCTGAAATCGCTTCAATCACTAGACTGCTACCATGATGGTTAAATGCGTTAAGACGTTCAGCAATTTTTATCATATGTCTTTTAAAAAATTCTTTGGGGTGATCTACCACTTCCATTGAATAAGAAGCAAAATGGAAAGAGCGACTTTCCACCTCTTGCTTTCCAAAATGACTAAACTTAATTTTCGCAACTAATCGCGCCATGACAATGCTATCAGAGAATGTATTCATTAACTCTAGAAATAGAGTGCTAGCATCATCGACCACTGCTTCGATGTCGGTCTCATCTTTATGAAAATTTATCACATAATCTTGAACAGCTCCTTTTAAACTTTGCCTATGAAGATGTAATGTTCCGCAGTCGTTTGAGAAAGACATGATCGCCCTTTATCTAACCCATCCATTGCATGAAAACAACAACTCTTCTCATAGTAACATTTATTGAATAACTGTAACAAGCATGCATTATAAATCAATGGTTTGAAACAGATAAAATAGATACAGCTGGTAACTATCATACAGCGAGCAATTATAACCATACAGGACTTTGGCAGTGTTGAGGTAAGGAGGAAAGAAGCATTGGTTATGAACGTAGCTACTACAACGAACAGACAAAATAGGAACACACAAATCCTTAAAACGTTTCGTTACTTCATGGTAGTATTGATTCACTCTACTATCCCAAGGCGGGAGCAAAATATCATCAATGATTAGATTGGGAAATACTTTCCTCTCCTTACCAGGATTATTACAAAAGATGCGTATAACATTGAAAGCAGCTAACCATCGTTTAAAGTCAATAAGAAGAGCACTGTCGCAAGAAAGCCGTAGTCTTGCAAATATTTCAGATTAAGTCCATGAATGTGTTTTCTCGCCCATTGATCAACATTGGGATCGCAGTTGGCATGTTGATGATAGACACTAACAATCTGATATGTCCAATTGTTCATAGCAATAGCACTGAGCTCCTGTACAGGTTCACCCTCACAATCCATAAAAATGATGATGGAAGCCTAAAACGGAAATTTACACATCTAAGGAAACGTTCTATAACATATTACAAAATGAAGAATTACATCGATGCTTTTCACGACAAAATACACAAATAATATGATGGCAACGAAGAAGTAAAATGTATCTAATAAGACCACGTCTACGACACTCAAAGCACATAAGCGAATTGTCATAGGGTAGAGTTAGGAAAGGACTAGTAATTCTCCTTCTTTGATTTGCGCTTTGAGGCAGCATTCTTCTCCGACGTGCGCTTCGTACCACTGCTGTTAAGGATTTGATCAATTATGTCATCCACGTTGGGTGGTTTTGGAATATATAGGATGGATTCCATATGCATGGAGAGAGAGGCTATTTTATTATCCTTGTGCCGACCATAATATAGCCCATTCACTTTGAAAAGGATATCCCAAGTACCTTCTCCGAGCTCGTCGCATGTGATGGATGTTGAATGATCTCCCTCCTTCTTATAGTAAGTGCACCAATGTGATACCGGTAGGCAAATTTGATTACCATCCCAAGTCTTTCTATAGGGAGTATCCTTGTCATCTCTCGCCTTCCACTCTTGAGCAAGCGGAGTAGTAATGTCCATATTTAATGTCACGTACTCCTCAATAATATCAAGTTGGCGGCGAATGTACGGACTCACGGGGATCAGTATGTAGTCCCCATACTGATTGCGCATTATTTTGACATCCATGGAAGGGAGCATTCCCGTTTGGAGTACTACGCTATGATCGTCATAACGCAAGACTTGTTTAAATTTACGCTGTAGCGGTGTAGGATTATGTACCTTGGTTGTTTCTTCCACTGGCCTCAGTTGTAAATGATCTGATCGTAGCGAACTTTGTAACGTTTGACCGCCATTTTGTCCTACTGGTGCAGCAGATGGAGTAGATGCCTGAAAATGAAAAAGATTGTATTAAGTTTACGTTCAAGGGAGGAGAGGGAGGGAAGTAGCGACTTACCATTTTAGTTGTATAATAGAATAGAGAGAGAGAGAAAATGTGCGTCCGTCACTCGTGTGATTCAACGATGGAATGATTCTCACCGTGGAAGGCTCGCTATTTATATAGAAATGCTTGATTCTCATTGGATGATGATCCTCATTGGACAATAACATCAAGCTGATTCCAAATCTGGCCTCCGTTTACCAATCCGAGCCTTCGTTCGCCCGCTGGAGCTGTTTCTTGGGAAATTCTAACTCAGTCGTTTTTCGCCAATCTCCCAAATCTTAAATGGCGTCTCACATCTAAACGAAGACAGATATGAACAAGCCGTTTCTTTCACTGAATTTGTCTCACTGTTAGCTTTCAAACGAGCTATTGCACGACTTTCTACGATCACTAGAACCGAAATTGGAAGATCGCTGCCGGGGGGGGGTCAGTGAAATTTGATGAAACAAACTTTGGTCAGTGTCCCAGGTCGAAATGCGACACTGTGGAAAAGTTTTCAAAATTTTGTCCATACAAAGTCACTCTCACACTTAGGATGTTTTCGTCAAATCTGAGGTCTGACCTAAAATCTTGTAACAGCTCTAACTTTTCAACGGCTGATTCGATTGACTCGCAACAAAAATGTAATTGAGCAGGTTTTTCTCCTCTTTCAAATGAGTATCTATAAGACAAAATCCATCCACTAGAACCAAAATTAGAAGATCGCTGCCGAGGGGGAGTCAGTGAAATTTGATGAAACAAACTTTGGTCAGGGTCCCAGGTCGAAATTCGACACTTTGGAAAAAAATTTTTCCCATACAAAGTCACTCTGACACTTAGGATTTTTTCAGGTGAGGTCCTACGTGAAATCTTGTAACAGCTCTAACTTTTGAACGGCTGATCCGATTGACTCGCAACAAAAATGTCATTGAGGAGTTTTTTCTCCTCTTTCAAATGAGTATCTATAAGACAAAATTCATCCACTAGAACCGAAATTAGAAGATCGCTGCCGGGGGGGGGGTGGACAAATTTTGTTAACCCAACTTTTGACGAGAAACACGATGGGAGGGGTCTCGCAACGAAATTCCACCCTTCCAACCTGGCCGGCACACCACGCCAACCTGGCCGGCACACCACGCCAACCTGGAGAGCGCACCACGAACAACCTCTCGCTACGCCGTCGGTCCAGAGGGGGGGGAGTCGGACTCGAAGCAAGCCGGTGGCGGACTAGGGCCGACGCCCTAGTCAGACAGGAGGGGGGAGGTCGGTCGACGGCGGCCATCTTGCGCGGTCCAGTGGTGTAGATTTACTTACTACTTCCATCAAGTATAAAATCCAACCTTGCCATCCAACCAAGCCGCAAAGTTGCTCCAAAACATTTCTGCGAAATGTGAACATCCTTTGTTTTCTTTATCTCCTGAATCGTCTTCAAGAACTGGTCTGGTTATGAGCAGCCACCTTGTACAACTACCAGGAGAAGGAATACATTCTTCCTGGCTGAGGCTATATGTTAACAACAGGGATGTGGAGTCCTATCATTTTGATAGGACTCCGACTCCGACTCCGGCTGGCCAGTATATAGCCAAGTTTTTTTTTAAAAAAAATGGTAGCCTATATCATAGATCATTATCAGCCTACTTGAACCAATATTTAGTGATCATTGCTGTATCAATTATCAATCATTGTCGATGAAAGCTAATCAAATGTCGCTTTAAGTCGGATGCATGCGACTCGGCTCCTCCCATCTTGTAGATGTGTGCTTCATGCGGTTTTTCTCCAGTCTCTACCACGCAGGAAAATCCCCACCCTTCTTCAAAAATATGAGTACATTTTTGATTTTAATATGCGCTTTAGAGGAGTCATCACACACGATTAAAGTGAGGGTAAGAGTTAATGTTCTCATTTTTGTCACTGATGTGACCTTTGATGCGTAGGTGTGATCGAGACTAGGAAGGCTTCTCTTCTCAACTAAATCACCGAGTGAAAAGACAATCCTTTTTTTCACTATCACGGTTCATTCCATCAACTATTACAAGCTTTGCATGCAGCAGTATGTCTGTACTTTTGTTTGACGGAGAAAGTTGACACTGACAGCTATGCACGATTTCCGTGTCGTCTCAACTTATTAGTTTTATTAAATATTTGGTAAATACTTGCCAATAATTTACAAACTTTTTATTAAATATTTAATAAAATTTTTATAAACTTATCAAGACATAGTAAATGTTTTATAAAATCGTGTATTATAGATAAATTACTTATAATCTTTTTGTAAATTATTATTTAAGTAACTACTAATTTAAATATTGCTACACTGTAAACCGTTGGCTGACAATTGACAGACATTCATCCTACAAAATCTATTCTTTGAACCCTACGCTCATTTAGCGAGCAGTCACCCAGAACCTAGAGATTTTAGCCTATTTGAGATGCTCCTAATTATTAAGTATTTATCTGGTTATATTGTAAATTGAGATATAGTAGGTTTAGCGTATCCCCTTTCAAGTGATTATAGTTATATTGGTATTTCTTGTATAAAAAGTGCAAAAAATGATTAACAAAACTATATGCTTATAGACTAAAAAAAAGTTTTCAAAAAAGCAAATCGCTCAAATATGTCGATACACATGATCGGTAAATCTAATCAAAGCTTTCAACTGTATGCCAGAGACCAAAGCAAGGAGAAACACAGAGTGCTTTCTGACATGGAGCGCATTCATACCTTGTTTCACGTCGTTATCGTCCTTCAGCAACGACAGACCTGTTCCTTCTGATGAGCGAGCAGACATGACATAGCCTTCGTGGACCAGTAATCGATTATGCGGCTTTTTACGACTACACTCATGTGTATTAGCAACGAAAGAAAACCTCGATTGTCATTCAAAGAGACAAGCTTCCATTTCCTGAATATAGAATTCGGAGAAGATTCCGGATTCTGAAGACTCATCTGAGTAGCATACATGTTCGTGTGACGCTTCAGTATCTTCATCATCTCAGGAGTCCATAAGAGACAGAAGAATTTATATGGAGTTACACAGTCATCTGGTATATTGACAACGCCACTGTCTCCCGTAAATTGACAACGACTTGGAAATCCTCGTAGGTCGCGTGTCCAGCCGTCGTCGGACGTTTCGAAGTCTTCTTCTTCAACATCATCAATCAATCAGGCATCATCTTTCTCTTCAGATTCCGGTTCAATGTCTGGACCGATGGATAGAAGCCTTTCGAGCACCTCGGCGGGAGATATCGTCGCACGTCGTATTGTCATTTCACACACCACGATGAAAATGAGCGTACGCAGTTATTCTGCCTGACATAAAGAATCAATGCTTGGCACCGTTCCCAATGACTCATCAAGTCAGCAAACAGCAGACAGACTGTTAACGATAAGCCAATGTTGTTGCTGACGTGATTTGATTGCCAAAAGCTTGATTAATAGTCGCAGCGAGAAAAAAATATCGGTATTAGGGCTGAGAGGTTGTTGAGCAATACCGAGTTAACTCGGTATTACATATAGGGTTCAAAGAGTTAATTGTAAAAATCATTCTAATTCCTGATATTTCAGGGAAAATCATATTACAACTTACTTTTAAAATACGGCTGAATCTTTTTTTAAAAACATGATCTTATTCTTCCTGATTCGTAGCACACATAAATTTCAGGCAAAATCAGACCGAAATCTAAATAGTCATCTTGCAGAATGACAAAGTAAAATAAATCAAGTTAAATCTTACTGAATCTTGTTCAGTTTAACACTGATTTAGACGGAAAATATTGTAATGAAATGATTTTACTGAATTTGCATGGTTTAATATTGATTCACCCTGACTTTTCAGAATACAATTGCTTGGGAAGTAGCGAAGATACACATGCTTTATGAAACGATACTGCAATTGAAAGTAATTTAATTTTCCATGGATAAAACAAATTAATTTTATTTGCTCACAAACTATCATGCATAGTAGGGAGTGGAATGGTTCATTAGACCGAAGAAAATAAACCCGACATTCATACACATGAATGCTCATATCAGAGATTTTTTAGTGCAATGTCGATTTTCAAGTGATGTCAAAATATGATGCGGCTATATCTCCATTTAGAAGCATGTGTAAGAAGTGTCCAACATATCGAAAATATGCTGATTATATATATCGAAAATATACTGAGGAAATTGACAATGATATTCACGTGAGACTTATTAGAGCAACACCTCGCGGTCTTGGTAACAACTATACAGATTTGACAGCTTTTTTAATATAATTTTGATAATTTATCATATTATTGTAAAAGTATTGGAAAGAAACTGAAATGACATGTTTTAACAATCTAACACTTATGAAACAGAAAGTAAATTATGTAGTAGACTGTGAAAGTTGCCTATATCTACTAACTAGAGGATAAATGTTATCATACATTTACAAATTATTTGTAAAATTTATAAGCAGTTTTATGATTTAAAATGTTTAGTAAATTTTATAAGTATATTAAACTGTTTGCAAGTTAATCATAGACTTCTAAGCGCTTATAAACATTTATAAGTTCAAATAAGTCGGTTAGTCTCGGGGAGGATCGATATTTTGTTTGTATTATATTTCGGGTCTTGTTGCATGTATATAGGCCGGAGTCCGGGACTCCGACTCCAGCAAAAATGATGGGACTCCGGGACTCCGACTCCGCATCCCTGGCTAACAATACTTGAACTGACTGAGTTAACATTCATGTTTCAACATTCTTTGATCTTACATGTACCGGTATATAATTTTTTTTAGAATGCTTCCAAGCACCAGTGCTAATTGCACCAATTTTTAAATGTCTATGTCGTATACTGCTTTCTTTTTGTCTTTGCAGGTGCCTGATTTACATGATTTCCATTTACTTTGCAAATATAAATATTTCTCTCGCTCTTTCATTTGTGTGACAAGATTCATTTATTGCACTTAATTGAAGCGCTAATGGTTATCACACAAAGCGTTTGCAAAAAGTGTCAATTGAATTCTGACCTTCGAACAAAATAATTTTTCAAAATAGGTCATCATGCATTATCAATTGAGTTCTCAGTGGATTGAATCCAATAATTTTTAATGAAAGACTTGAAAAAGCGAAAAAACGTGTGTCAGAAGGCTTATCCAGCAAGAAACGCGACACGCCGGACGCCTCCGCATGGATAGGGACAAGTTTTTTGAAATAAGTCATAATTTGGACTGACATTAATTTATTTCAATAAGTGCAGTCACCACATGGAAAATGGCATCTCTAAGTTACAGCTGTCGAGCACTGAACGTTTCATTCGAGAAATTGCCTAAGTTGTACGTCGGAAAAGGTAAATACAGTCGAGACTCGCTTCAATGAACCCTTCTATAACGAACAGTCGCTTATAACGAACCTTATCTATGGAGCCCAATTTTTTTTATTATTTTAAAAAGGAATGGAAATAAAAAAATATTGTTGAATCCAAATCATATGGAAATGAAGCGCTCGAATTTTATCTTTCCGAACTGACTCGCCTCTTCATGATTGAAAGCTACTCTCGTGATCAAAACCGATGCAGCTATTGTGCTATTGTAAGTCACATCAAACACTCGCACAAAAATATTAAGATTCTGAAACTACTGGATTCAAATTATCAACTGATAGAGTGACGTCTGCACTAAGTCATGAGCAAAAATCGCTCTGTATTGGAAAATCTTGCCATGTGCATGCATAGTATATATTACACTAATTGCAATGCGTGATTTTCATTCTTTCGATATCTTCATTTATTTGATGCTTGAAGGGAAATTTTGCATTATTAAGTCTACAAGATAAGAGGTCAAAAAAGATTATAGCCGTTGTACCTACTTTAGATGACCCTATTCAAAATAAGCAGGATATTTGAGCTAAAAAATTATTTTTTGACACATTCCTCGTTATAACAAGCTCCTCACCATAGCATGGAGTATTTTTTACATGGATCCCGTGAGGTTCACTATAACGAGTCTCGACTTTATCCAGCAGCTTATCCAGTTGCTATCCGACATTTTAGCCGTAGTAACTTTTAATGCATGCATGTTTGCAACTAGCTTCAATGAACTCTTTATTAAAAATGAAACACACACAGTTGTATAGCATCCTGAACATAGTAATTGATGATTTCCGACCATTGCATTGACAATCGATGCTATTTTTTGAAAATTCTGATCAATAGTTAGAAAATATATTCAAACTTGATGAACAGTGAAAATTAGAATTTTGATCTAATTCATTCTTTAGCATCACTGGATTGATACAATGAAAACGTGTTGCATTTTTATCATAAAACGATTGCTTGCTACAACAAAAATGCAGACAGTGAAGACATAATTGTGAAAGAACAAGTAAATGCCATTTATCAGCTAATTAGGTTATCAAAGCCAATGCTCCTTTAGAGTCAGCTGCACTTGAGATTTCAGGTGATTATATTGAATCATCACACATGCTTCAATAGGCTAAATACATGCACATGTAACAATTATTAATCAACGCATCAACAATGGACTTGGTCTCTATTTGAAATCTGAGCAATCAATATTTCAGGAATTGCGATAATCCTTTCGTAAAGTTGTCTGATGAGAGACAACTTTTAAGTCATACATGTAAGCATATCTATAAATTAACAGTTTCTAAATTCAACCTTCATTTCAAAATGTTCGATGCGCCATAAACATAAACCTATATATCTGAAGACAGGAATAATCTCGAATTATATGGGATTACAAGCGTTTACATGTGGTCTAGTCAGTTTAAATCTATATATAAAAAGCAAAATATTTTTACATACATAGCAATATATTTTTATATATATTTTTTTACATTATAGCTAAATGTGTTTAAAGCTACATGTACATGTATATATTTTTTGTACTTTACTTTCAAAGCGATGCTCATACATCGACCAATCAAAACTGCTCTGCGAATTAACGAAAGACGTAGGGCGTAAAAAACACATTAAAGCATGCACACATTGATATTTTCCCTTTGCAATCAATTCTTTATGTTTCGGTGTCGATAGTTCAATTTGAGTTCATTGTGAAATTTGCTTAGGAATACATTTGCGGAAATTAATGTATTACTTATGGACACAAATAGTAGATTGTAGAATTTAAATTAGATACATGATTATGACATTTATCATCCAGGCTTAATCAAATTTTTGATGAATTGATTCGAGTTTGCTGGTTTCAAATTTTGTTTTGTCTCTTCTTGATAAAAAATCTCAGACTTTGTACTAATTACAGTGGCGGCTCGTCAGAGGAGGCGAAGGAGGCATTGCCTCCCCATTATTTTCTGCGGCAAGATATTTTATATTCCTGACATTTTTCTACTCTATTTTGTTTAATTCATTAAAATATTAACATTGATCACACGGCAACACGCCTCAGCCGAGCAGCGCAGGTATCGAACTCGCTGTATCGCAACACAGGGAGGCGTGCCTCACCTCACAGTGTTATACGCGGTAGAGAACTTTGATGACACGTGATTGGCTGATTCATTCAGCTGCTTGTTTACAATGTGAAAGGGAGGCATGCCTCAGCCATTATTCGCGTTCGACGTTCGGTACTGCTGCTTCGATATGGCGTCCGCTGCGAATGAAATATGCACAGCAGAGGAGGTTTCCTATGTGGACAGCATTCTCGAAAAGCCGTTTTCACGTTTATCTATTCAGGAAAAGTTGGACATCAAGAGGAGAGGAAGAGAAACACCAAACTTATCTTCGGTCATAGAAAAAAGTCATAGTTAAAATCTAATTTCTAATTTTTCATTTTTTGCCTCCTCATAGAAAATACCCACGAGCCGCCACTGGACTACTAAAGCATCTAAATTTAGTTAGTTCTATTAAACACGTCAGCTAGGTCTATAATTAATTTAAACTCTCAATGAATCTAAAAAATATTACACATGACTGCAGATTAAATTCCAAAACAATGTTGAACTTCAAACTTGAGTGCAAAAAATCTATGTCCAAAATACTTTGGCATCGAAAAGCTCTTACTAACTATGAAACTTCTTGATGTGTTAAGGGATTTTCAAGAGCAATGCATCAGAAGCTGCGTCAGAACTACTTGTCTGAAGTACTGTTGTCATCACAATGTGTCACTTCTGCTTTATAATGCAGTAATTTTTTTGGAAGTCACGTACACAAATATGCGAGCACAAGTTCATAGGAACTTATGATCACAGATAATTGATGATGATAATGCTGAGAAATAGGATGGACTCTAGCATCCTCAAAAAACGTTGAATTTCGCTTTAAATCGGACATGTAGCTTTCTAGTTTGGTGGCAGGGGAATAGAGAAATGCTAGACATTGGACAAATAAATTGTGCATGAGAATGTCATTATCAATTAAAAATCAAGGTCGTTTGGCACCTCATGCAAGATGAGTACCGCCAAACTTGCCAGACCAATAGACCATACAGTGTTATACCGTGAACAGGTCAGCGGTTCCTAGAAATGTCTTATCCATTTGGGGCACAATTGCCCATCATTGACAATGAATGAAAAAGGACTCATCTAATAAGCAAATCTGTAGACTTCTATCAAAAAATATCGCACATGTGAATTCTTGGTTAATAGTCCTACCTCATATTATGTGTTTTGCCAACAAATATTGCTATGCTACATAATATGCTTTCTTGTTTAATTCATCACATGTTCTGCAAGCAATAGATGCGATGCATGCGGCGAATGCCAGTAATGGTCAAAAGACCTTTCCAGGACACCATAAAATCAAAAAAATTAGTACTTTTAAAAACGACATAAATTCATGAATTTAGACCCTTTTTCAGGTTTTTAAGACCTAAATTCATGAATTTGGTTCATTCAAAAAGTACTAATTTTTTTGATTTTTCAAAATCTCAAATTTGTGAATTACAATCGGGCGAAGCCCTAGAACCTTCGGTTCGATTTTCACCCTTAAAATCATGACCGTTCTAGGACACCGAAAAAAAATCATAAAAGTTAAGAATCTCAAATTTGTGAATTACAATCAGGCAAAGCCCTAGAACCTTCGGTTCGATTTTCATTGCTCAAATCATGACCGTTCTAGGACACCGAAAAAATTATAAAAGTTGAGTATCTTAAAATTTGAGAATTACAATCGGGCGAAGCCCTAGAACCTTCGGTTCGATTTTCATTGCTTAAATCATGACCGTTCCAGGACACCGAAAATCATAAAAGTTAAGAATCTCAAATTCATGAATTTTATCCATCTTTCAGGTTTTTAAAATATATCATGTGACTAGCGGGACATCGGAGATGTCTTCCAGGGCTTCGCCGTTAAAAATATTTCTTTAAAAATGGAAGAAACAAAAGTGGATGAAACCGCAAGAATATATCCTTCATTATCATATGAAATGGATATTACAAAACACAAAGATAGAGTAAGGTATATGAAAGATAAGGAATCGCAATTATTACTTAGATTAGAACATTATAATAAATTAAGAAAGAGATGGTCTAAAGTTAAGAATGTAACACAAGGAATTGGCATATTCTTAACAATAAGTTTAGGTGCTTTAACAATTGTTATATCTTCAGGTGTTTTAGTAATTCCAGTAGTTGCTACAGCTTTAACAGGTACGGGTGTTTTTGCAACTTCACTTGCTACAATGTTAGAAAAATCTTTAATAACTAAGAAACGAAAATCATTAAAAACTAAGCATTTACATATTAAAGAAGTCTATGATAAACTACACTACTACTTTCAGAGAGTATGTGATGATAATGTTATTACGTTAGATGAGATTGAAAAATTTGATCAAATAGCTAATGAAGTAAATCAAATATCATTTCAATCACAGACAGAAAAAGTTAATGATAAAAATAAAAAGGATGGTAAAATTTCTAGTGATGGTAAACCTTTTATTGATGATAAAATTTTTAATGAAGAAAATGATAAAATTTTTTTAGAAGAGCTAAAAACTTTATTAGACAAAACTTTATTAAACAAAACTTAATACGAGAAAACTTTAAACGAGAAAATTTTAAACGAAAAGATGTCAGACAACAAAGCAATAAAAAAATAATTTGTTCAGTAAAATGTTTTTGCTGTATACCAATGTTACCACAAAATTCAAATATTATATTTTAAAAAAATAGACAAAATTAAAGCTGATAATAAAAAATAAAATATTAAAACATTATATTTGTATATTTTTATTACTCGGTAAACAATTGTTCGATAACTCTTTCATGAATTTTTTTATCAATATTAATTGTGATAAATCCATAATCTTTTGACCAAGCATTATTACACGATTGTTTAAATTCATCTTTATCTCTTATACATAAATCTCTTAACAAATCACTTAAGTTTCTTGCATTTATTTCAAATAGTATAAATATATTTGCATTCTTTCTAATAACACTTCCGTCTAATGAATACATACTTTGTGTTAAATAAAATACACTACAGTTATTATGTCTACCTCTTGTGAAATAATTTCTCTGAACTGACTGATTTCTGTCATTAACACAATCATCAAAAATTACACAATGTTTCATTGTTTTATCTAGTTTACTAGGATCTTGCATATTACCACTATCATCTATTAATTGTATTTTTATATGCTTATTTTTATTGGATTCAACTAATTGTTTATTTTTTGCTGCTTCTTCACACCACAAATTTATTTCTTCTTCATATTCAGATTTTTCGTATTCTTCGAATAGAGAAGCAATTGCTGTTTTTGTAAGATTATTTTCAAATCCATATTTTAAAAATTGATAGACGGGTTGTTCTGCCGTTGTTGTATAAATTATAAGATTGTTATAATCCAAAAAATTTGGAGTCGTTAAAATTTTAAATAATAGATATGTTTTTCCACATCCTGATCTTCCGCAAATAACTGCTAAAACTTTATTAGATAAATTTGGATGATGATTAAATTTAAGTTTTTTTTAATTTAAAGTCATTTCATTCATTTTTAAAGTAATAAATTCATCCATTATTGAATTAGTGTTTTTAGAAACAAAAAAATAAAAATAAAATTTTAATTTAAGTTTATTTTTTGTTTCTAATAATAAGATTAATAAGATTAATAAGATTAATAAGATTAATAATGAAAATGATAAAAAAAAATTAAACTTCTCTATTGTAGCGTAAAAGTTTATACCTCCCGAACCAAAAGATCTATCATAATCTCTTCACCTCCAAAATTTATTTCTTGTCCTTTTTCATCAGTGATTCTAATGCCAATGTTGTTAATAGTTTTTCTTGTAATAGGAAAATATATTAATGTTTGTGGAATTACATTTAATCTATAACCAATGGGTACAGTAAAAGCTGGAAAACTGAATATTAAATTTGATAATTTACCATTTATATATCCTCCTTCAATAATGTCACAATGTACAACAATTGAATTTATTTCAGTTATTTTTGGAATCTTCTCACCTAAATGATAACCTTGACTATAGGTTTGTTTATTAAATCCTAATAGCTTTGACAATGATCTATCATGATTAAAATCAACTTGATGATTTTCGTCTAAAGTAAGAGAAAATTTATTAACTGCCGGTTCAACTGCAAAATGTAATTGTTTCTTATCTTTAAATGATATACCTAAATGTCTCTTAATTTCATTTGATATTGATTCAACTTCGTAAGAACCAGGAAGAAAAGTTAGTATTTTCCATGTTTTGCCTTTATCAGTAGAATATCTAAATTGATCATTCACATCTTTGATAACGTTTTGAATAGTGTTAAATGTAGAGAAACTAGTCAATGCAATTTGATAATTTTTATTTTGTTCCAAATGTAGAATGGGTTCTAAATTACAAGTGTGTGATGAAGTAGTTGTTATAATTTTTAACGTCGTACTAAATTTTGATGAACCCAAAATCTCTGTCAAATTTTCTAAATGATTATTGATTTTGTCTAAATCTGCTGAACACATTTTTAAACTAAAAAATTAAATAAATATTTTTTTATGAAATATTTTTTTATAAAAAATTAGAAACAACATATTTCAGCTACACTTTTATAATCCTCTTCATTTAGAATCTTCTTTTCTAACAGTCTTTTCAATATAGCATGAATTTCATTAAAACTAGAATTATGTCCTTCTTTTATTGCCGATATTAAAATATTTAATCTATTTAGTAATTCTTGTGGATCATCTGGTAAAAATACAGTTGTTTCTGTTTTCTGTTTTTCAGATAAACCTTTCCCTACTTTAACTCCCGTTGATAATAAATTTTCTAATTGTTTATAACGTCTTAGAGATTTTACTACACCTACTCTATCTAATATAGTTTTATATTTTATTAGATCTTCTACAGCATAATTTTTTAAATCTGCTCCTCTTAAAAGATCAACAAAATTTCTATCTAAACTAATAGGTTTTTTATCTGGAGTAAAAATTAATCCTCGTAAAGGTTGTGGAAATATTTCTTTACCACCAAGATAAAATCTTGCAAATAATTTTTTATCTAAAAAGAAAGTAGAATGTTCGAATAACATAGATTTTGGTAATTTTTTATCTATGTTTGCCTCTAATAAACCATAGTCATCTAATAGTGTTTTAAGTATAGGATCCGCTATATCAACACGTTTTTCATTAAGTTCCTTTTCAAGAGTTTTAAATGGTTCGACAGTTTTTTCATAATCAGTTTTTACTTCTTCAGTTAATTTTAATTTATCAAACATATCAGATTGAATACCAGCTTTTGTCATTCTATGTTGAAGATGATTTTCTTTCATAATATTTCTTTGTTTTATTAACTCTTCTAATTGTTTTATTCTTTTAAAATTATCAGCTCTAACTTTATCCATTTTTATATGATAATTTTATATTATTATTTTATTTTATAATATTTTATATTTTTATATTGTTATATTTAGAAAATAGAAATTAGAAAATTAAAAAGGTAAAGTAGTTATTCCATCAGGTAAAATTTTTCTTTTATCATCAAATGGATCTAATGCTAATTTATGTTCTTCTTTTAAATACATTTTATGTTTTTTTGAATTAAGTCTATAATTACATGCTGTTTTTATTTCAGTATTAAATAATGCATTTTTATAATCTTGAAATGTTATTTGATTAGGCACTGATGCCTTTGAAATTCCTTTTAATGTTTTATGTGTTTTAATATTATTAGTTGTATTATAACAGTAACATTTAGATTTTAGAAATATAGCTTCTGTTATGAAATCTTCATTTCCTTCTAGTTCATCTTTTACTTTACATAAATCAGAAGGATGAATAATATCTTTTATTTTATTAATTTCTTTATCAAGTGTAGAATTATACGGTATTGTTAATTCTAAGAAAACAGAATCGGTATCTGTAAAGTGTAATTTATAGTTTTTGCCATAAGCAGACGCTAAATAATCATATATAAATCTATACATAAATAGTTTAGCTAATTCTAATATAGTGAAACCAATGAAATTAAACTTACCATGTTTTACAATGCTTCTTCTTAGATGTACAGCACATAGTTCATCACTAAATCTAGTAGTTCTTTTATATGTAGGTTTCCTTGTTAAATTTTGAAACCTATCTTTATCATAAACTATTTCAATATTTTGTCTATTACGCACATTTTCTAAAGTCTTACCATAAAATGCATTATTCATTAATTTGAAGAACACGTTTCCAAAATCATCTTTATTTCTTTTAGATATTTTGCGTTTTTCAATATTGAACTCAATATAATCTTTTAACCATTTAGATTTTTTATACACTAGTTTCCGGTGAATTTTTGTGAGAATCATTCCATGATCTAAATACCAATCTAGCATTCTTCCTTCAACAACATACTTTCCTTTATTGCTTTGTGTTAACATAAGTTTTTTTGTTGGTCTGTATTTCTTAGGAATTAAAGATTTTTGATAATCTGAAAAATCTTTTATAATGGGAATTTTGTTTTCTGGGCAGAAAGGATAATATTTTGTTGCATCTTTTATATAATCAGGGTATACTAAATCAACTTCATATATATAACCAGAATTACGATTTCCATCATATGTTTTTTGATAATCAAGATTATTACACCATGTCATCTCACCTGTTGGTAATTCTTGTATCATGCAAGAAGAATATAAGCTATTAAAATCATAATATAACAAATAGTTTTCTCTCATGAATTCATCAATTGCTTTTTCACGTTCTACTCCTTCTCGTTTCGTTCGAAAAATTTCTAATATTTTTTCTTTTTCTTCTGGAGATAAAGGTTTCATTATTTCATATTCTTGTGGATTTACTTTTTTATTATAACATTTAACATATCTATTACCTAAAACGGATGAAACTCCACCTCTAATTCCAGATTCAAAAAATAATAATTTATCATATGTATTTTCTTTATAATGTTTAAGTTTAACATTTGTATGTTTTAATCCTGCTAACCATGTTAAACCTGGTGTAGAATAACAATAACATGGATCTATTCCGTAATATTCTAAACACATGTCACGAAAGTTTTCGAAAAGATCAGCTAGTATTAATACATCTATCTGAAGATATTTCATTGTATAATCATACATTGTTTTACAATTTAACTCTCTCCAATTCTTTTCAGCTTCTGCATAGTCTTCGTCTGATAATTGTGATTGTTTTAATGTTGATTTAAATTTATTTATTGGAGGAAGTTGTTCTTCTTCCATAATTTTATTCACAGAATTAAAATCAGTCTTCGACTGTGAACCACAGGTTTTATCTCCAGTTATATCAGTCTCCGACTGTGAGCCACAGGCTATATACTCATACGGAAATATTCCTTTTAAAGGTTTTAAATTATATTTATTTAATATTTTACATTGTTCAGGTTTCAAAGTTTTTCCCATAACATCTAATGAATAAGGAGTAAAAAATCTAAATGCATCTAAAATTCTAATACAACCTAATTGCATTGAAAAATATTATTCTTCTTGTTTACATAGTACATTTATTTTTTGTTGATGTAATTTTTCAGATGAAAATAAATCTTTCATTACTAGATGGAAATCATATTTAGAACCATTGTAGAAATATAGAGGAACAAAGTTATATTTAAATTTGTTAGCATTAAGATTACAAGAATTATGTGCTGCACCTCTATATAATCCATTTAGATGATCATGATCTTTTACTTTATTAATATATCTACCTCTACCAGTTTTATATTTATTTATAAAACATTTTCCACAGTAATAACAATTTATTTCATCATAAAATTCTTTTCTTTCTTCATCCGTTAATGGTATCATTGGTTTATTTGTTTCAAGCAATTGTGAAAAAAGTCCTTGTAATTCTTCTACTTTCTTTGTAAACATTTCTGAACTGTCTTCACCATAGTATTGTAAATATTCTGATTTAAATAATTCAGGATAATTTGAATGAATGTACATTCCCCAACATAATGGTTTTTGTTCAAATAAATATTTTTCTTTACTTTGTTCAGTTGAACTTTTTCCAGGCGCACTTTTTTTAGAATTATAATTTTCAGAATTATAATTTTCAGAATTATAATTTTCAGAATCAGGTGAAGCCTTGGAACTTTCCGTTTGATTTTGTGTCATATTAACATTATAAGCTTCAAAATCACAATAAATAGTAAAGGGTACTTTATTTTTAAAATACCATTTATTATATTCTAAATAATCATCTTTTGGAAATGTGTTTCTGACTGCATCATTTTGTTGACAATTCTCCAAATGTCTATTCATTTCTTCTAAAGTTCTAAAACTTGTCATACATTGAAGACAAGGAAAATTTTTATTATCTGAAGTTTTTGTAAATATAGAAACATCTTTACACAATATAAAATGACCCTGATAATATAATATATTCGCTTGTGCTGGTTGTTTTGACTGTTCTAATTTTTCAAATTTATCTTTATATATTTCATGTGTTTCATTAATTTCTTTTGTAATATTAAATGTATTTTGATGATAATTTTGATTTAATATTTGTAGCTGATAAATATATTCTTTATCATATTGTTCTTTATATTGTTGTAGACATTTTTTTAAACATTCATTTAATCGGAGCGAAGCTCCTCTGGCTTTAGCCGATTCTTTATTTTCTTCATTATTTAATTCTTTATTATTTAATTTTTTATTATTTTCTTCATTTAATTTTTGAATTGTTTCTATCTTATTTTCATATTTATGACCATATTCTTGTACTAATATTTTTGTTTGTTGTTGATAATCTATTTTACATTTTTGTAAAATTTCATTTAAATTTTCTAATTTTTGTTGATATTCTGAAGATAAAGATGAATATTTGTAATTATAATCATCAATACGTCCTTTATAATTATTGTGATTAATCATTATTGGTGATAGTGTTTTAACAAGTTCAAATTTTTCAGTACATATTATATTTCCTTGGTAAAAAATATTATGATGCATGTAATTTCCTCTATCATTATATACTATTTCTGATTGACATAAATTTTTATTATTCAAATAAAATTCTTTTGAATCTGAGTAAAGTGGAATAATTTTACCAATAGAAACATAATTCACATTTAATTCAAAAACATTTACTTCTATTAAATTTTTATTCTTTTTATGAAACTTTAGTAACCTATTATAATCATATGGAAATTCATCTAAGCCATCAGAAAGATCAAATTCCTTTATGTATTCTTTTTTATTATAATGACTTAGTCTTTCTTTATGATATTCTGCAGGATGTAAATGTGCTATAATACTCCACAGAAAACAATAATCATCTTCATTTTTTATGTTGATTAATTGTGGTGAACTGACAGGTAAAGGAACATAACTACCACCAGTATTATTTTTATATTTATCAATTACTATTTTCTTAGATAGTATTTTAACAAATCTCCAACCAGATTCACGTAACTGGGCTTCAATTATACAATTTTCTAATTTAAGTATCATCGATTCAAATATGGGTTGTATATCATTTACATTATGAATTTCTTGTGAATTTGTAAAATGTCCTTGTATTATTTCTTCAGGAATTCCATCAGGTCCATTTTTTGTATAAAGTACTTCTACATTCATATAACATTTGAAAGATTTCTTAAATATATTATAAAAGTTGGTTAGAATATCAGAAAAAGTTTTATCGGTTTCATTATATTCAAAAGACTGATTAAATAAATATTTTATATCTGTTACGGCTTCATCGGTTCGTTCAGCTTCATCAAATTCATCTATTTCGTTAAATTCATGAGTATCGCTAAATAAATATCTTATATCTGTTACGGCTTCATCTTCACTATTAAAAAATTTTTTATATTCCGAATGTGAATAATCATCAAACATTTTTTTAACTTTTATATCAGTAGGTAATGTCTCTATATAGTTTTTATAACTATTTAATTTTAATATATTTCCATCATCAACTCGTTCTACATTTTGTAAATGCATTTTACTTTGTAGATGAGATTGATAACTTCTTTTTGTTTGCAACTTTTTTTTACATAAGTTGCAATAAAATTTTTCCATTTTTTATTTTTTTATTTTTTTAGAGAAAATTTGAGAAAATTTTAAAAAAAATTATATTTAATTAAAAAACAAAATATTTAAAAAGTATAATAAATAATTATATTTAATATCTTTTTTTACATAAAAAATAAAAATGTTTGAAGAGTATAAAATAGAACATGTACCAGTTTTAAAAAATTATAGACATCCTACTAATCCACTTACACCTAAACAAGAAGTAAAATTTTACTATCACCACAAATATATGCAATTTGTAAAAGACTATAAAATAAAAAATGGTATACCTAAATATGCTAAAACAAATGATTTTCCATTATGTCTTAGAAGTTTTAGAGTATTTCTGGCTTTTAATAATTTATGGTGGTTAATCAATAAAGATAACTTAACAGTATATGATTTAAAAACATTACAGAAATTGAACATTCCTCCATATATTTAAAATATTTGGATAATTTAAAAAATTATTAATAATTAAAAAAAAATGTATAATTAAAAAAAAAACTTGTATAATTTGTTTAATTATTAAGTATTTCACTTACACCATTTATTAATGGTTTTATATCATTATATGTTTTTTTTGCTTCATCAAATGTAGATTTGGCATCAGAAAATGTAGATTTAACATCAGTTATTATTGGTGTTGCTTTTCTTAAACCGTTTCTAACATCATTTATTGCAATTTTTAAATAGTTTAATGTTTCATTATCTTGTAATCTGTTAGGTATTGGTATACCAAATTTTGCATTTAAATAATGATCAAAATAAAAATAAAATGTATCAGGAATAATTTTTAGTGGTACTTTTGCTTCAGACTCTAAAAAGATAATTATTTGTTCTATAACTTGATTTGATAAATGTTTTGTATTTGCATATATTCTAATATCAAAATCTTGAGAGTTATTATAGATTTCATGTTCGGTATCTACTAATATATTCAAGTCTTTATCATATACTTGCATATGTTCACTTATGGTGTCAACACGTATTATTCCATATTTATAATGTGTATAATATGATAAAGGCATATTCATTTTATAATTTTTATTAATATCATTAAAGAATGCTGCATTATTTTGTGTAGTTGTAAAAAATGTTTGAATGTTTTCTCTAATCTTATTATCTACATCACAAGCTTTATGAGCTAATACAACTATTTGAATATTTTGATGTCTTCCTTTTGTAAATATTTCTGACATATTTTTTTGTTTTGATAAACTTGCAACATCATCTAAAATTAATAAAGATTTATTTTCAGGTGTACCAGCAAAACTTTCCATATCTTGTAACTCATCTAATTGTTTATCATTATAGACGTTTGTAAAAGTTGGCCATTCAGAAGTATGCATACAAAAAATATGTACTTTTGTTTCGTCCTTATAATATTGGTTTATATATTTTTTAATAAACGTAGTCTTACCACTTCCAGTTTTACCGTAAACAATGAAATGTAAATTTTCTTGATACATTTTACCTTGTTTAATATTTTTATTATTAGTTTTATCCTTAATCTTATCCTCCTCAGTCTTCCATCCTTTAAAAGTTTTTATTTCTTGTTTATAAAAATTTATCCTCTTTTGTTCCTCTGTTAGAAAGTAACCCCATTGATTTCCAATACATATAACAAGATGATAAATAAAAAATATTAAAATACATGCTAACAATATTTTTATACAATGAAATTTTAAAAAATTCCAAAGACGTGTAAGATCTGATTGTGGTATTTTTTTATTAAGAGATGAATAGTAGTGTCTCTAAATATTTTTTATCTATATTATTATATATATTTTTATCTATATTATTATATATATTTTTATCTATATTATTATTATATTTAGTATTATATATAGGATTTTCTACAATATTATTAATATCTTTGAGATTCGGATCTTGAGGGGTTAGTGTATCTTGAAACTCAGTGTTATTCATATAATTATTTATTATTTCGTTTATTGCATTAAGAGATTTATGACGACTTAGATTACTTTTATTACTTTTATTACTTTTAATTATAACCGGTGAATATAAATCTTCCAAATTTTCGTTTTTATTCATTTAATATTTTTAAAATAAAAATTTAGGAATTATTATTTTTTAATTCCGGACTCGCATTCTTACACTCTTATGAGTGTTTTTAACCTCTGTAGAACCTCCGGAATGTGTCGGACTTTTTGTTCCTATACTCAAAAGAAGTATTTTTAGTCCTCTCCTCTCTTCCGGAATGCTTAAGAATATTTTAATAAAATAATATTTTATTCTTTATAAAAAAATAATATTTTAGTTGAAATACAACTATTTTAGTTGAAATACAACTATTTTAGTTGAAATACAACTATTTTAGTTGAAATACAACTATTTTAGTTGAAATACAACTATTTTAGTTGAAATACAACTATTTTAGTTGAAATACAACTATTTTAGTTGAAATACAACTATTTAAATATATAAGTCTATTTTAATAGAAATACTAATATAAATTATTATTTTGATATAAATTATTATTATGTTGATTAAGTTTTGGACATAGTGTTACATGTCGCTGAAAATTTTTCTTTAATATAATTTTTTGACAACCTCTACATTTAACTTTTTCTTTTAAACAATCCTTACACTGATATTTACTATCATAAAACTCTGTCTTAGGTTTAGTAATTTGACAACTTGTACATTGTCTTGTAGAACTTATACAAGAATTATAATGATTAGTAATTCCTTGAATTGTAAAATATTTATTACAATTACGACATAACTGATCTTTTAATTTATCTTTTTTATTTTTTTTAACCTCTTCTGGTTGTTCGCATAATTTTAAATGACGTGCAAAATTTTTTGATGTTATATTTTTATTACATCCGGAACATATTTTTTTGTTATTACTTTCAACAAATTGATTTTTATCAATATAATTATTTTGAGCTACATTATTATTTTTATCAACATAATTATTTTGAGCTACATTATTATTTTGAACAAAAGGATTATTTTGAGCTACATTATTATTTTGAACAAAAGGATTATTTTGAACAAAAGGATTATTATTATTTTGCCTAGGTGTATTTTGCCTAGGTGTATTTATTCTAGCAGTATAAAGATTTTGTTCTTTATCTGAAATAAATAAATGCTTTAATCTTTGTAATGGTTGCTCTGATTGAATATTATTATACTGAATACTATTATTAGGTTGAATATTATTCTGAATACTATTATTAGGTTGAATACTATTATTAGGTTGTAATTGATTCATATGCATACCACATGGTGTGTTTTTCATATGAGAATATAATAGTGTTTGATTTAAAAAACGCATATTGCAAACTTGACAAATTTGAGTCATTTCCATTTTTTTATTTTTATTAGAAAAAATTTTATTTTTATAATTTATGTATTTTTATAATCAGAAAAAATTTTATTTTTATTGTTTAAAAATGATGTTACCAAATGTTGGTGGAGGTGCATATATCCGAATAATCGTGAATCAGAAATAGAACTAGAAAATTATATAATGAAAACTGGAGACGTTTTATCTGGTCCATTACATCTTTCTATTCTTCCACAACAAAATACAGAGTTAACAAATAAACGATATGTTGATACACAAATCAATGACTTAAAAGAAAAATATATAAACGATGTTATGGTTCCGCTGATGAACGAATTAAAGTTGCTTAAACTTAATGACAAATCATTAAACGAAAAATTATTAAAACTTGATAAAAAGGATAGAGAGCTAGAAGCAGATATAGCAAAACTTTTTAAAAAGATTTCAGAACAATCAAAAATTTTAATATCACTTTCTATAAATTTAAAATCTGCTGTAATTAAAAATAAACATCAGATAAAAATGTTAAAAGAACAATTAGAAGATGAAATAGAAAAACTACCTGAAAGAATTAAAAAAAATTTAAAACAGTTACAAACTACATTCCAAAAAAGTGTGAATGAATTGAGTTCTAAAATTGCTCAACAAATTAAAAAAATAAATCAATTAAAAATTGAAGTAAAATCACTTAATGAAAAAGTTGATAAAATGAAAACTCTTAAAATCAATTTAGAAAATGAATTAAAGAAAATTTTACAAGAAAACTCTAAAGAAAATAAAGAACAGTTAGATTCCGTTAAAAGAAAAGTAGATGGTCTTAAAGTTCAATTAAATGCTTTAAAAACAGAATTAAAGAAAAGTGAGAAAAAATTAGAAATGACTGAAAAAGAAATTAAAGTACATCACACGCTTCTTGATGCAATAGATAAAGTGCAACAAGCAATTAATAAAGTTATCTCGAAGTTGTTAGATATTCATAAACGTAAATCTTAGTGTAAATATTAACTTAAATATTTTTTACCTACAAAAAATAAAAAATCATAAAAAATATAAATATAATTTAAAAAATATAAATATAATTTAAAAAATATAAATATAATTTTAAAAATATAAAAGAATAAATATAATTTTTAAAAAAAATTTAAAAATATAAAAGTATATAATTTTAAAAATGGATAAAATTAGAGCTAATAATTTTAAAAGAATAAAACAATTAGAAGAGTTAATAAAACAAAGAAATATTATGAAAGAAAATCATAGAATAAAAAGAATGATTGATGCAGGTTTGGTTCCTGATAAAGTTAAACCAAAAACGCAATCTGTAAAAGTTAAGAACAAAAAATAAACATTTTTTTATAATTTATATTTTTCCCAAAAGTCAAATTTATAACTAAAAAATGCCTATAATTTATAAACACAATCTTAAACAATTTGCTTCAAATCAAAAAATTGCTCATGAACCACGTATGAATCCGGTTTACCATTATGATAATAGAGAAACAGTCGGAACAGAAGGGGATGGCATCTTTTCTGGTATTGGTAGTATCGTTAACTTAATTAAAAATAATAAAGATTTGATTACATCTGCTGCAAAAGGAGCAGCTGCTATAGGTAGTACAGCTAGTGCAATATCAAATGCTGTTAAATCACAAAACGAATTAAAACAACTAGAAGCTATTCGTAAACTTAGGAATGATTCTGAAGAACTAAAAAAATTAAAAAAACTTTCAGATGAAACAAAAAACAAAATTGCTAACATAGATGTAGAGGGTGAAACCTTGAGGAGCGGAGCTCCGTCTAATAGTAAACATAATGAAAAAACAATTGAAGAAATAAGAGGTAATGGTATTAATAGCGGAGCTGGTCTAGCAAAATTCTAAAATTATATTTTAGTAAAAATTTTTTAGTAAAATTTTTTTTAGTAAAATTTTTTTAGTAAAATTTTTTTAGCAAAATTATATTTTAGTAAAATTTTTTTTTTCTGTCTGTGAGAAAAACAAAAAGTCAAATTATTTTTTATAAAAATGTCTTCGCTTATCGAAAATAAATTTAAATTAGACGATCCTCCGTTCGTCAGTTATAATCAAAAAAAGAATGACTATATAAGAATTGCTATGAATCCCGGATCTTCCAGTAGAGTAAACACTGGAGGTGATTTAATTTTTGAAGTTGATAATCAGCAGAGTTATTTATATTTACCTGATTCATTTTTACACTGTGAATATTCTTTATATAGTGATGCTAATTTTACAACACCATTACCAGATACCGATAATATTACACTAGAGAATAATTTTTTCCCAAGTTTATTTACACAAATGCGTTTAGATGTTGCAACTCAAAATATAGAAACAATAAGTGATTCTCCAGGTGTAATTGATACAATGCTTAGATTTGTAACAATTGGTGAAAATAATAAAAAGCATGAAATCGAAGGTTGGTTTCCTGATACTAATGATGGTATAATTGTTGATGATTTAACTCACGCTGGAACAGATGCCGCAGGAATTGCGAAAGATGTAGAAAATATTGCAAAACATTTAAATAAAACAAATAATGATGCATATAAAGAAAGACGTGAATTTAACAAAAAAAGTAAACAGACAGTAAATTGGTCATTGTCTCCATTATTCGGATATTTAGATTATGATAAAATATCATATCAATTAAAATTTAAATTAATAATTCATCGTACAGCAAATAATGAATTAATCTTTTTTGGTAAGACTGGAAAAAAGCATATTTAAAAATTGATAGACTTGAATGGTGGATTAAGCATATTACTCCTAGTTTAGAGGTTGAAACAGCTATTGCAAAAAGATTAAATACTAACAAACCAATTCCAGTTAATTTTCTAAAGAGAACTGCTAGTTCAGTAACTTTTTCCGAACAAAGATTTAACTGGCATTTTACTAGAACTGCAAATACTCCAAGATATTTATTACTAACTTTTCAAAGAAATAATTCTCCAAGTTTTGATAAGAACAATAATATTTTTCATATTAATACAATTCGAAGTTTACAAGTTTCATTAAATCAAACTCGATATCCAATTGATCCATTAAGATTCGATGATACCAATAATCAATTTATGGAAGGATATGATTCTTATAGAAATCTTTGTATAGAATTTGGAGTTGAACCACAATTAACTCCTGGAGATTGGAGACATTTATATCCAATTTTCTGTTTCGATTTAAGTGCACAATCTGAAGATATTATTAAAAATGGTTGTGATGTAACAATTAATATTGAAAAAAAAGATTCCACAACTTCATTGATGGCTTATGGTTTATTGCTAGAAGATGCAAAATATTCTATTGAAATTCTTAATGGAAAGATGGTTAGGATCGGCTAATTAAAATTTTTGTTAACTTAAAATTTTTTAGTAATTAGTAATAAAATTTTTGGTAACTAGAATAGATTAAAAAAAATTCTTAACTTAAAATTTTTTCATAACTAGAATAGATTTAAATTTTTGATAACTTAAAATTTTTTTATTAAAAATGTCGCAAGCGAAAAGTAATATTAATAATAAAACTGTTGAATTAAAATTACGTAATATTGTTGACAAAAATACCCCTAAAACTATTACGATTAATAAAAAAAAGTATTACATAAGTAAACCAATGATAGAGAATATTCAATTACAAGAAGAAAAGAATGGTGGGATTCTTCCATTAATTCCACTAATAATAGGAGGCATAGCAGCAGCAGGAAGTGTTGCAGGTGGGACAGCTGGTATTGTCCAAGCAGTAAATAAAAATAAATCAGAGAAGGCAGCATTAGAAGAACAAAAACGTCATAACAGAGAGTTAGAGAAAGTTGCTAGGGGAGAAGGAGTAGTAGATAATTTTATTAGTAAATTAAAATTAGTTGATGAAGGAAAACGAGTTCTTAAAAATATTCTCCACAATGTTGATGATTTAATTGAAATTAAAGAAACTAAGGATGGTTCTGGAATATATCTAAGTCCTAGTATGATTCGGTAATAACCTCAGAACCTTTGGTTCTTTTCGGTAAAACAATTATTTTATTTTATCTTTTAAATTTTTTTTATCTTTTAAAATGAATTCTACAAATTCCGAAAATTTAACTAAATTAAAAATTTCTAATTTAGATTTATTGAATTATCTATTAAACAAAAATAAAAACTCAAACTGTCAGCATATTGGAGGTGACAAGAACAAAGTTCCATACCACTTCGGTGGTGATATACAAAAAACATTAGAAAACTTTCCTGGATTTATTTGGAGTAAATATTCGAAAGAAAAACATCTTCCTGGTCATTCATATACTGGTCCAGGAACTCGATTAGATATAAGACTAGATGAGAATAATAATCCGAAACCAGGTGAAGAACCGATAAATACAGTAGATGCCGCCGCTTACAGGCATGATTTAGCTTATCGAAATCATGATCTAAGTTCTCGACATGCAGCTGATAAGAAAATGATTCAAGAATTAGATAGTATTCAAAATCCTTCCTTTAGAGAAAGAATTGAAAGAATGTTTGTTAAGAAAGCTTTACAAGCTAAAATATTATTCGGTCAGGGTTTAAATGAAAATCATAATTCAGACGTTTATGCATCTGAAATCCACAAGGAATATAGAAGGCCTAAATATTTATTGAAAGTAAAAGTATTTAATAAAGATGATATTTGGAGTGCTGATCTTATTCATATGCCGAATGATTCTGATTATAAATACGCATTGACCGTTATAGATTTATATACACGATACGCTTGGGTAAAACCTTTAAAAAATAAAAGTGGTCTATCAGTTAAATATGCGTTTGAAGAAATCTTTAAAGAAAGTAATAGAAAGCCAAAAAAATTGTTTGTTGATAAAGGGTCGGAATTTTATAACAGAAATGTTCAACCACTATTTGAAATTGTTTATTCAACTGAAAACGCAGGAAAAGCTATAGTGATAGAAAGATTCAATCGGACGTTGAAAAATATAATTTTCAAAAAATTTACTCAGCAAGGAAATCAGAAATGGTTAAAAATATTACCAGGAATTGTAGAGCAGTACAATAATAAAGTTCATTCTGGTATTGAAGAAACT
The DNA here is from genome assembly GCA_907163375.1 of Prostheceraeus crozeri. Classification (NCBI taxonomy): domain Eukaryota; kingdom Metazoa; phylum Platyhelminthes; order Polycladida; family Euryleptidae; genus Prostheceraeus; species Prostheceraeus crozeri. The sequence goes on along the minus strand of CAJQUW010014087.1, from coordinate 289,429 downwards.
CCAAAGAATGCTTCTGACGACCCTGATTTGATACGAAAGAAAATATTCGAGAATAATAATTCGAATGAAAGTAATCCGAATTTGCAGAAACTTAAGCCGAAATTTAAAATTGGAGATAGAGTTAGAATATTTAAATATAAGAACAAATTTGAAAAAGGCTTTGTTGGCTATTGGACTAAAGAAATATTTGAAGTTTGCAAAATAAATCAAAGTTATCCAATTACTTATGAAATTAAAGATTTAGATAATGAGGATATCAGAGGCCGTTTTTATCAAAATGAATTACAGAAAACAGAGCTTTAACCTTTAGGTGGCGCTTTAGCTAGCTTCGCTTGAGTTATAGATTGTTTAACTCTAACATAATATCTAGAAATGGTACTCCTTTTTGTAATTTAAATAAAACATAAAGACATAATTGTCCACAATAAGTTGTTCCCGGTTTTTGAATTTGAAACGTATTGTATGTTCCCGTTCCAAGTAATTCTTTTACTTCATTTGTAGGTGGAAGCCCGTATGAGTCAAAATAATAATTATCTCCGTTTTTACTAAAGATACCTGCTGACCAATGTACGCCGTTTTGGTCTGAAGTGTGAAGATTCGTTATGAAATTTACAATTATTGATGGAAATTTGTTCCGGGAACTGAAGGTTCCTGTTGGCCTATTTTTTAGGAATTGTAATTCGTTTCTCATTAGAACATGAAAATTCTTTATTCCTAATTGATTAGCAATCTTATTTAAATCGAAATTTGTCGTAGTTTGCGTTCCATATAATTTAAAAAACTCATTTATGTTGCTCATTTTATAATAAAAAAATTTCTTAAGGGACCCCTAGAAGTCAGAGGGGGGGTATTGATTTAAAACTGTTCTCTAATGATGTCTTTCCTTACTACTTAGTCAGAAGGGGTATTGATTTAAAACATTTTTATAATGATGACTTTCCTTACTACTTAGTCAGAAGGGGGTATTGATTTAAAACTGGTCTCTAATGATGTCTTTCTTTACTACTTATTCAATTTTGAAATGATTTAATTTAATCTAAATTTAAACGTTACATTGTTGCATTGTATTAGTAAAGTTGGTGTTTCGTACATCTTTTATCAATAGTAAGTCATTACTCATCAATATGTGTCAATTCTTTATTCCCAATTGCTTAGCAATCTCATTTAAATCGAAATTTAATGTGGTTTTGTTTGCCGTATATTTTTAGAATGTCTCTAATGTTTCTCATTTTAAATGGAATAAAATCTATTTCAGAACTTTCTCAAAAGAATTAGCGTGTAGCAGCTGCTAAAATTGTTTCAGCTGATAGGGGTGAAGGAAATCACAGACAATAGCGCATAATGTGAGTTGTGAAATCTCATTCACACTATGAAAACAAAAGAACAAATACAATCTAAACACAATAGACATATGAGAGAGAAGAGAAATGAATGAGCATTTCTCTTCATTTTGGTTTCAATAACAATCATTCATGCGACATTGCTTGAATGGAAAAATACACCAACTGTCGCGCCGATGTCAGAAAGTTTGTCGATAAAGGTGTCGACATGGTGCGACAGTTGGTGTATTTTTCCATTAGCGTTCAAGGTCATTCTATTAAAAGCATATGGGAATTATTCTCATTGAAGACAAACAATTGTTTTAAAGAATGCATGTCATTGTGAATACAATATTCCTGTAACAGACAGGAACGAGAGAGAGAGAGAAAGAAAGAAAGAAGACACGCTGCTCCGTAAAAGTTTAATTGAGATAACGAAGGATATATTCTTGAGGTTCCTTCCACTTTTGTTTCTTCCATTTCTGAAATTCCTTCCATTTTTGTTCCTTCCATTTCTGAAGTTCCTTCCACTTTTGTTTCTTCCATTTTTAAAGAAATATTTTTAACGGCGAAGCCCTGGAAGACATCTCCGATGTCCCGCTAGTCACATGATATATTTTAAAAACCTGAAAGATGGATAAAATTCATGAATTTGAGATTCTTAACTTGTATGATTTTCGGTGTCCCTGGAACGGTCATGATTTAAGCAATGAAAATCGAACCGAAGGTTCTAGGGCTTCGCCCGATTGTAATTCTCAAATTTTAAGATACTCAACTTTTATAATTTTTTCGGTGTCCTAGAACGGTCATGATTTGAGCAATGAAAATCGAACCGAAGGTTCTAGGGCTTTGCCTGATTGTAATTCACAAATTTGAGATTCTTAACTTTTCTGATTTTTCGGTGTCCTAGAACGGTCATGATTTAAGGGTGAAAATCGAACCGAAGGTTCTAGGGCTTCGCCCGATTGTAATTCACAAATTTGAGATTTTGAAAAATCAAAAAAATTAGTACTTTTTGAATGAACCAAATTCATGAATTTAGGTCTTAAAAACCTGAAAAAGGGTCTAAATTCATGAATTTATGTCGTTTTTAAAAGTACCATTTTTGAAAAAAATGGCACTTTTTGAATGAACCAAATTCATGAATTTAGGTCTTAAAAACCTGAAAAAGGGTCTAAATTCATGAATTTATGTCGTTTTTAAAAGTACTAATTTTTTTGATTTTATGGTGTCCTGGAACGGTCTTTTGACCATTACTAATGCCTTGCTGAAAATCTTCAAGCTAGTTTATTTCATCTTTACTGACTGATCATAATTTGGACTCCGAATCTCGCATAAAATCCAATGGACAATCCAAGTGACATTCCATTTAGGGGTATCAGATCTTATCGCACAGCGAACGATAACAAGAGCTCCCGTACGACAACCAACTAGTGGATTGGCTATCGCACGACGAGCTTTTGTCGTGCCTTATTGCACTATTTGAGGCATCGAGAAATCATGGCTGTATGCAATGTGTGAGCGCCATTGTATAGGAATGTCACTTTCTCTGTGTGCTTTCCTGAGCTTTCTCAGCTGCATTTGGCAACAATCTGGAGATAGTGTTGGCACCAACCGGCACAGAAGAAAATCTCACCTTGTTTCGAATAGTCATCAAGGGCCGGCGATAGAATGGACAACTGCGAATGTCACATTGTCGTCGGGAATCGATGTAAAATTTCAATAATTTGTAGGTATGGGGTAGTCGTATTGTCGTAATACTTTATTGATTTATGTTGAATACGACGATGCTCAAGACCACCAGAGATGTTTTTGAAGTTTCCCATCAAATTTTACAAATTTCCCGGTATTGTCCTCGTCAAAAGTGAACTGTTCTATCGTCAAGTGACGATGCTCGTCACGAGAGCGAAAACCGCATACTTTGCATGCGTAAAAGCAAGCAGCAGCAATTAATCCATCCGACGAAGTGGTGGAGAAAGCGCCAGAGTTCCATAATCTTTCTTCATCAAAAAAAGTTCACCGGAGAAGCCTGTGTCTTGTGAAGTCCAACTCCTATTTCTGTTAATTGTGACATTCCAGAATCATTTGATTGACGTAGATCTGTGGTGGGCAACCAAGTTGGGATAGCGGGCCACCAATTTTAAAAGGCAGTAGTATAGGTTTAATATTCTTTTATTCCGTACTTTTAAATGCACATATGGGCTGCTGTACCGTGCGCGCATATATAGTGGTCGTATTACATAACAAAATTGTACATGTAAATGTATACAGCAGTATTGTACGCAACTAATTTGTTAAATATCAAGGAATCATAATTTACTTTCTACATTTCATGTAAGTATTGAAGAGCGAAAAGGCCTATGACAAATCATGGAAGACTTTCTTATGTGTAATTAAACGGTAATTTGACTATTTTGGTAATTTCACCGACATAACCTTATTTCATCGAAAAACAGCGGTCTGTAAGTGCAGTGCAACCATCCGCCTGAAAACCGCACATGATAAAATTGAGTTTTCCTACAATAATTGATCATGCTGCATTTACATACGTGCACATATGTCACCCAAACATATACTGCTTTCAAAAAATGTGCATACGGCTCCACAACTGGTATTTGTGTGCGAATGCCAATCGAGTATACGAAATATATATTAGTGTAGTGATATACAAATGAGATTCAGCAAGAATACTTGAAAAAAATGTTGGCCTGTCAAAATCTTGCGGTTGGATTCCTCCATTCTCAGTCAAGGTCTAATTAATATAGCCTCTTTCTAAGTTCATTGAGGCGTGGTTTGTTACGTAGAGAAACATACTCGGCAGGGCATCGAATACTATGTGACTTTGCATAAACTCGCGCAGGTGATGACAATTTTTCTCTTCTAAGAGGAGCATGGTTGGATAATTCGAATGTGAATTTTTGTTTTTTGTGCCATCACATTGCTCATATAGTCGTCAATTAATGGTTTTGGAAATTCGAAAGAGAATCCCTCATCCTGAGAAGCAACTCCCAAAGGTCGAAGTCGGAGTGATTCATTTTCAAATCATCTATTCAAATAATGTCCGCTGGCCATTTCAGATATGAGAAGCGGTGGCGGACCACCCAGTATGTCCCGGAGGGCCACCAAGTGGCCCGCGGGCTACGCGTTGCCCACCACTGTTCTAGACGATTTCATCATCTGTCATGAAAAATAAACATGCATATTCTGTATATTGTCAAAAGGCAAACAAAGTGCCATATGGCTTGTAGCTTGAGGTTCACGGCTTATGACTGGTGACTTATGAAGGATCGTGATGCGACTTAGCTTATGGCTTGTTCTGCATGCCTCCGACTATAGAGTAAGTATATTATATGCTTAAGTATATTATATTATGCCTCCGACCTTAATATATTCAGTCTGACAAGTCAGCATGACGAGCTCTGATGCTTTCAACATTGTTTGAACTTGTCTACTGTATCAACCTGTTCTCCCATAACATTGAGTTGAGGCGGAGGAGGTAAAAAGTTAGACACTTTCGTTTTTGTCCAGTTAGTGGACAGACCATGGGTTGACGCTTCTTCACCTAAGATCTCCAGAGCACTGGAAATGGTCTCAATCATGGATGCGAAGATATCTGCGTCTTCGGCATAACAAAGGTATGTGAAATGAGAATGATAGTCGATCCTAAGATTTGGACATTTTGAGATGGTATCCGACAGCCAGAAGTCAATCGCTACGTTGAAGAGGTTCGGTGCAGCTACACAATCTAGGCGAACACTTAAGGAAGTCTCGAAAGCGCCAGAAATGTTCCCATCAGACCGTACTCTACAAATCGTGTTGGAATACAGCTCACGGAGGATGGGTATACAAAATTATGCATATTATGCATATATCTATGTATATATTATACATATTATGTATCACGGAGGAGGTATATTTAGGTGGTACACCAGTTTCTTCAAGCAAGAGCCCTGGTACATTTCGGTCTACCGAATTGAACGCCGATTTGAGGTCTATATAGGCGGCGAGAAGTGGTTGACGGTATTCTCTTCGTTGGTGGGAAAATAGACGGTGTGGCAAGATGCAATCGGAGGTTGACCGCGTCAAAGGAATTCAAAGGAAATCTTCCATCTCGGAGACGAAATTCCACAGTCAGCTGCCTTCAATAGAGGAGCTGGGTTAGAAAAACTCAACATAGGGTCAACCATGTTTATATTAGCTCAATGTTTGAATCAATGTTTTTCTGAAATGATCTTGTAATGAGTGTTGATGAAGTGCAATATTTTAAAATTTTATTAGTACTCGTAAATTGTACCCACTGCAAGGTGTACAGACTAATAAGTTGGGGCCTAGAAGAAAGTGAATTGAATGTGATATGTGTGTGATTTAGTGCGCACAGTAAATACAATAAATAACTTTTAGACTCTGCGCTGAATGAAAGACTAGTTGATGACTAAAAACGGAGTATTTTTTATTGCTTTCTCCAACTTCTAGAATATGGGCTGATGAAAGATCCATTATCGATGAAATTTGAATAATATTTTGTGAATGTTATTCGTTACGTCAAATCTAAATAATCGAGTTTCCAAGTGCTCAACATCCGAGTTGCTCACAATTATGAAATTTTCGTGATTAAATATGTGTGTTTTACAAAGTAAAAGTAAAAAACTCATTTTTATAGCATTTTCATAATGCCTACTATTTCAAATGCATGGTTTTTCGTGATATTGCAGGGATGTATCTGGAGACGAAGAGTAGAACTGGTGTCACAACAAATCAGCTAACCTTTCAGAAGTTCCAAGATGATTATTCAGAATCAAAATGGCAGCCTCCACTCACAAATATGTGTCAGTTGCTTCCTCGATGACAACATTTCAGTATGCTGATGTTTATATTGAAGAATTTTTGTTCCCTCGTGATCTGTATAATATCACATTAATTTTTATTTACCGAACTGTTTTTCGTGATTATCAGGGGAGGATGAATAGAAGCTTAAAATATTGAAATTTCGAAAAGTACCAAATTCATTGTCACTAGCTGAAACAAGTTGCAAATTTGCGATTGTATTCAGACTAGGATGCTATTAGCTACTTGGGTCTTTGAATTTGATCTTGACATTCAAAAGCATGTGCCTCATTGTGTAACATACATGTTAACAAAGAATGAGACCGAATTGAGACACATCGATATTACTATTACTGAACTGCACAACCAATTTTACGACTCCGGCGAAAGGGACCTTCTCCGAATCCAAGTCTGAGACAGCACATTTGGGTCTTATTTAGGCAAGTTGAATAAGATTTGTTACCATCAAAAGAAGTGAGATGTGAAAATAATTTTAGATTTTAGTACACACATAATAAAAGATATAAAACAGTTTTATGATATGAATCATGAAACAGAAAGATCCATCGCGGTAAGACACTTAATTACCAGTATTCACGAGAACAAGCTGTTTCATGCGACTTACGGTACCTAAATTGACGTACGCAAAGTGACGCGTTTGTGGCTTTTATGCATTTTTCAATTACGGTAACCAAAAGATAGTACAATGTTATTGGTCACTATATTTTGCTGCTTAAAAACTGGGTCGTACTCTTCTGACCTTGACTTCAGGTTCAGAAACATACTAACTGAAGTTGATCTTACATTTCTTTTGTCTCCAATTTTTCACAAAGATCAGTGTGCATGTATTTTTCAAATTACGTTTGTACAGTTTCTTATAGGAGTTAAAAGTTGGGCATAAAATGATACCGTAGGCACAATATCTATTTCAAAAGTTATGTTCACGTTCAGTACATCAATTGCATGAAACAGTCTTGTTTCAATGCCATTTTATAAAATAAAGATCATTAGCAATATGCGTGCCAAAAACATAAATCTATGTTTTGCTTCTTGTGTATGAAATGATTGTGACTTTCATTAATGTGCCCGATCTTTTCATTCTGTTGGTCTGTTGACAATTGGTCTGTTGAGATGTTTTTCTTTCAAATTTATAGCTGAACCTTACCAATCCCGTGGAAAAGCACCAATCCCTTAAGATTATAAATTATTGAAGCATGTTATTGATGAATGAGAATTGTTCGATTAGCTGTGGCGCTCAGTTCCTCAATGCCTGAAATCAGTGTTCATTTTGCATTCACTTAAACTCATAAATAATTTTTTGATCAGTAATGAATTCAGGTCTTACTGCCGTTCATGAGCTTAATTAAACGTCAAATCAATAAATGTCTCGAAACGTGGGCTTCAGCGCTGAAAATCGGCCTCTTCTTCAGTTCAGTGGGAGGTAAAGAAGCCTTTCATACATCAGTTTACAGGCAGGTGATCGGTTTACATCAAAAATGCATAGATGCTTATTGACAATTTGACCAAGTGCCGACATGTAAGCATGAATGCCTACATGTAGGCACCTTCTTCAGACAAGTTTCTTGCTTCAAGTATTGAAGAATACTTCTATGGATTACCACCAGTGGCGTCTTCTCCGTAGGCTACCTGTGAGGCCTTCGGCGCATCCTCAAAAATATTTTTCCAACAATTATAAAAATGAAAAGTGTCATCATTCATGTAAATTCGATAGCTTCTCGTGATAGCTGTGCACAGCTTTCCGTCTCAAAATCAGACGCTCAATCTCAGAGTGAACAGTTTTGCAGCACGTGCTCGAATCACAGCTGTTTTCTTCGAACAATTAGACGCATAAGCTTGTCGTGTGATCAGACGGAGCACTGATGTTCAGACAGCGAAAGAGAGTTGTGTGTGTGTGTGAGGCAGTAAGCGCACGCGCCCGCAACAATATTGGCTTTCCCGATAGACATAATGCTTTGCCTTCTCCAATTTTTGCAATGAAATTCTACGCGATTCTTGATCGAGACGCGGTACCTAAATATAGTAACGGAAGCGCAACGCAATTGTTCCTAGGATTCGCTTAATGTCAGAGAGGCCACTACATCGACAGTAGCAGATGGCGGACGTTCAGACAAGACTGCGATCAGATGATGAGCGTTCTGCAATGAATGCAGAGTAATGCATCTGACTCGAACACCCAGATTCGGTAGAATTCCATAATTTGTTTTTACGTGATTGATGTGACGCTATGCTGAGTACTGCAGATGAGATCACAACCACGCCTTTCGTCCGAAGGGAATATACTGAAAAGATGACAGTCGTCAAGCAAGGTAGGCCAACACCTGATATGAAAATTGAAATTACTCACAGAGAAAGAAATATGGAATACACAAGACATTTTAATGCATCAAAATTTCAAACATGTGGGTGGCTGACCGGCCGTGAGAAACGCAAGAGGCTGTTGGCATTGCCTCCTTTTTTTCTCGAGACAATGCGGTCTCAGCTCCTTGAGTAAGGCGGTTAAGCGACATGAGCAATCACTTCTCATGTCCACATTCACTTGGCCTTAAATAATGTTCGGGATGTTGTTATTAAAAATTCATTTAAATTCATGAAAATTAATGTTGCACATAAAAGTGTTTGGTATAGAAATAGTATTCCAATGCCGAGTGAAGGCCTGATATGGTCTGGGAGCACGCGACGCCACTGATTACCACCATTCAAACAGAAATTGTTAGATTAATATGAAAGTGTGATTAAATGTCTCATAGCGCTATCTTCTTCTTGACATGATCAAATTGAAAAATGACGGCACTGAAGAGAGCCTTCAAAATTTCGAAAAATCATGAAGTTTTGAAACGTCATTTTCTCCGCAAGTAAAGGATCAAATTTCAAATACTTTTGAAGAATACTGAGAGCTCAAAATGCTGATGCGTAATCCTCCTTATCTCTTGCCTTTTATTCTGGTAAATAATGATTTACAGCAAAAATACTAATTATGAAGTAAGCGTGAAATAGAGTGATCATTCTATATGAAAATTGAAAATCTAAGTATGGCTGAGGTGGAATTTTTACTGCTATGCTTCAAAGGAGCGAATGGACAATCTGTAGGAATCATTAGTTTGCTCCAGCAAAGAGGTTGATCTCTGTGAACTTCCGACAAAGATTTGCATGTATATGAAAAATGCTTGTATGCATTTTTTTCTTTGGCATTCTTTGATTAAGAAGGATAATCCTGGTTCAGCATAGCATAGCAAAAGATATTCATGAATGGAATAGCAATATAGTTAATATCAACAATTGATATTCAACTCTCGCCTAAAACCATGACTACAAATCACAATCGTTTCCTTCGATGTCACATATTTTGTTCATACATGTATGTGCGCGAAATTACACCATCATTCACTTTGCGCAAAGCAACGAAACGTGCATTTTATAATTTTTTCACAGTTAAATTTAAAATTTGTGATTTCAAAAATGCACAGCTTTATTTCAATCTCTCTGAAATTTTCAACAATTAAAATGCAGCGTAGACCTATTTCTATTTCAGATCTACTCTCTTGTACATTAAAAGAATGACATGTATTTGAAGAACCAATAGAAAAATGCCTGCATGATTCGCGGTCAAATTATAATGAAAATGTAAATCCGATACGAATACAATTGTTGGACGCATCTCCATCAACTCTGTTTTTGCGTTTGAGGTATATGATTAGATTAATATCATTGTTTTTATTGGAAGCTGCATCATTCATTTCAAAATCCGACTGCAGATTCTTTCGGATTCATACTGTGAGTTTCATTGGCGCCTATCTTTTCAGAACTGGTTACCTGTAACATTCCAAATGAAAATTTTGGAACATAGAGTGAGGATATATGGGTTGAATAACAACTCAGTTACATCGCCGGTGGCATAGCCTCGATTTCATTAAATGAACTCCCTGTTATCGGGTAGGCCTACCTCATGTAAGATGGGTAATTTTTGTTGCTTTGCTGAAATTATCAAATAATTAGCAATACTGAAGACGCTATAACATTTTGCAAATTCTTCTAGTCATTGACTGGCTTGGGGATGCTTTTGATTGAATTCAATGCCAGTGAAAATTGCTTTTATGCTCAACCTTGTGAATGAAAGTAGGCTACTTTCTTGTGCTTGTGTCACTTAATTCCAATTAAGGTATTATTCAGGCAAAAAATGAAACTTAATTCAGTGAATGCAAAAAAACATCTAAAAAAGTTGATCTAATCCACATGTATAAATTTTTAATTGAATTCTAACCGCATAAGGAATTGATTCGAATCATTTGTAACTCACGTCTCTGCAATGATTTTTATTTACCCTAGATTGCATACTGTCATTTAATAATTTAGATATTAATCATCATATCCACATAATTTTCTAAGTTTTCCGTTTTATTGTATGAAGACTAAAATCATGCTGTTCATGAAATTTCAAGCTAATTAACTTAATTTCCTTTTCAGTTGAGTGTTTTAAGATTTCTATCAGAAAAAATTTCATTCCTTTTGATATGTAATACTTAGTTTCATGCTACTTATATGTTAAAATCTCAAGTATTGAATAGACAGTAAACACATGAATAACTTGCAAAAGTCAACTCTTCCAGAAATAATTTAATAATTCTTTAGACCTCAGGGGGACAATCTCCGTAAAAACTATTTTTTTGATGCAAAAATTTTCACAATTTTCTTCTTAGCACTTCAAAGTTTCGATATTTCAACTACATTGAAATGCATGTGAATATCAGGTTTCTGAGTATTACTTGCATATATGCATGACTCGTGACCGCGATAATGTTGTTACTTACGTGACTCAAGCGTTATTACCACAGAAGCGATTCTACTGTTTATCTATTTAATGGTAGATGATGAAGCACTGAAAATTAGCTAATGACAAGAAAATCAAATACCTTATGATGAGTAAGATTGATTGACTTTTGAACATTTATTTCTGTTTTGTTGATTGTATTTTCCAAACCATCCGTTAGTCCTTCTGTATTAAGCATAATGTCAAGTGAAAATGAATTTTGTCCACTGTCATATTTAATTTTTAAGACTTTGTGAAGACTCGTTTGCACAGAACCATGAAGTGATAGCCTGTCACACACTATCATGAGCTGAGAAAGTGTCCGCAATTAAGTATGAAATTTAATAAAATTGGAACACTAAACCACTTTTTTGGAATGTTTAAGTAAGCCAGGCCGTGAGCTTATTCGTTATCTTTAGCCATAGGTATCTGGAAATCTTGAACGAAAAGATAAATAGATTAACATAATTTCATTCCAAACGCATTTCTGTTGTTAGATTGAAGATCAATCAGCGTGATCTGGTGATAAAATGAACACCATTGTCTTGACATTTCACTTAGTAAAAAAGACGAAATGAAGAAAAGCAAGTTGCACTTGCACCACTAGGCGCCCGCACAATAGGGCAGGTGTTGCATCGGCAAGGGGAAATGGTAGGCCAAATTGTTTTATGCCGCATAACATCACATGATTGTAATGTGGCTTTTCGGGCAAACGTGACACTTATTTAGCCTATGCTTCATGCCAGTTTAAATAGAATAATCAAATATTGAGTTATATCCTCAGCTGAAAGAACTCAATAGCTACCATTTAATCCTATATCAGGAATCATCAGCAGGCCTAGTTCACATCTCTCAACAGCGACATAACTCCCTATTTAAAGTTGCAGCCATGCCCGGGTCAATTTGAGATTTGCCATTAGCAGTCAGTGAAATTTCGACGGGCATTCATTAAATATCACTTAAAAAATCATCATTTTTCAACTGAGGATGCAACTCAATACTTAATTACTCTATTTACATTGTGTTTCTGAAAAGCAGCTTTTATTAATGATTGCAGGCGCACTAACTTATTGCAACTTTCATGCCAGTTAGTCACAAACATAGGCCCATATCCTACGTTCAATGTCCTATTAGGCTATTGTTGACTATCGTCCATACAATTTCAGCGAACAGACTGATATTAATGCCTGATTGGCCACAAGTCCGTGAGACATTGCAATTATGCTACTTCGTTAATTAATCACATGACCATTGGAAAGAAAACCTCTTACTATTTTGTCTTGTGCTCAATTTACCTCTAAATGCTAAAATTTCCCTAAAACAAGCGAATTAACACGATGCTTCTAAATTAATCTCCCTATTATTATCCTTCTTAATAAATCTCCCTTCGTGGTGAATTTCTGCCTCTGGTTTCTGTAAGTTCACTGTATCGAGGTCACTGTCATATATATCGTATGAAATCTCATCTTCAAGTTTAGAGAGAAAGAAACATTTTACATCAACTTTTCCTGATAAAAGGTCGTCGGATTTTTTTTACGAGGCTCCTGCTCCGACTTATTTTCTCAAGACTGTTTGCCATATTGTTGCAGAAGAGATGATAGGTCTGAGAGGACTTTCTTTTACTTGCAGTTGCAATTTGGTTAAAAGTATAGCATTGTCTGTCCGAAGTTGCAAAAAACGCTGCGACCATTACACTTATTCAGAAGATTTCAGTCGATGTACACATGAAATGTAACATTGTTACATGCTTTTGACCTCGAAATAGTTTATTGATCCCTGAAGGCTTACTGCGGCATAACTGTCGAATAAATCAAAAATATGTTCGATGCATTCTAGAAATGTATAGCCTACACGGTAAAGTCAAATGCAGTAAGCAAAAAACTGCCTTTTGAAGATTCCATTTAATGAAAAGATTCCACCTAGATGCCGCATTCAGTCTGTCACGAACCAACAAACGAAAGATGTGCCAAAGGATCAAACACTTATAACAGTACGAGTATGCTTGCCGATAATATGGTGGAATCACCGACGGTGGAAGCCAACAAAAAAGTCTGAAGACTGGAGAACATCTTTCAAGAAAAGAAAGAGTTGATGAAAAATGTTTCATCAAAAGTAATTATAAAGACATTAGATGGTGTAGTAACTCAGCATTTATTAAATCCCTGATGCGTAGGGAGAGCGGGGCTAGTTGGAACGCGGGGTTAGTCGAAACATTTCATTTGTTTAAGTATATAAAATAAAACTTTAATGTTCAGAAGTAATATTTGAATGATCATTTCAATTTACACATTTTCGCTTCAATTTGGGTGTAGATAAAATCCGAACAACAAATGAATTCCGAACAACGAAAATCTACTCGAAGCTGGTAAAAATATTGCGCCGAACATTCCAGATTTCACTAGAAAGTGGTTAATTCAATCTGTCAGTCAACTTTAATCCGCAAGAAAGTCATAAAATTACATTCCGATCAAACCCGAACAAGTCCGAACACCTCCGAACATCTATAATACGGTACCACCGAACAAAAGCGGAACAATGAGTATGCGGTTTCAAGCACAGGACGTTCTTTGTTCTACGCAATTATGATTGACCTTCATTGCTTTCGTGCTATAATTCCCCTCCGAACTACTAAAAATTTCCCTTTTACCCTTTGGTTGTTCGGACTTCTTCGAATTTGCTCGGAATATAATTTTATGACTTTTTGCGAATTAAAGGTGACTGACAGATAAAATTAACCATTTTCTAATCAAATCTAGAATGTTCGGCGCAATATTTTACCAGCTTCGATTAGATTTTCGTTGTTCGGAATTGATCTGTTGTTCGGATTTTATCTACACCCCTTCAATTTCGTTCGTTCATTGTGAATTGTTTGATAAGGAGACAAGTAAGTTTATTTTCCGATGTTTCGAGTAAATATTCTTTCTGCCAAAAACTTGTTTTTATCGGGCGCAATAGAAACATTATCGAAGTCACTAATCACTCAAAAAGTAGCATTTAGAACACTGGCATCACACAAGAAGCAGCTTTTACTATGACTTAGATGTTAGCAAGTTGTACTTACAAACCCATATAGATCACACTTGGGGTTTGTTGAAACCTTGTTCCAACAAACCCCATGTTATGTTCCAATGAGCCCCGTGTAGATTTATATTACTTTAAGGCTTGTTTTTGCAATGACACCGGCATATTGTCACACTGTATTTTATAAATCCCTAAAACCAGAAGTCTTAGAAGTAAACAAATATATTGATAGAGTTGTGCTACTGCGACATAATCATATTGCAGCAAAGAAAAAAGTTAGAAAAATTAAAATCAGTCCATGTCTAAAGATAGATTAAGATTAATTTCCGCTTTCTCGAACCTTACAGAAGTTCTCATCAGTAAGCAAAAGTATGTCCGAGTGGGACTCGAACCGCACATCATTCAACGGTAAAATCATCAATTACTGTTACCTTAGCCACAGAATCTTTGCTAGATAGCTGCACTGACTATCTACCTGGTTCTTTTTATTAGACTACTACTTACTGTTTATACAGTATACTGTAGAAGTCAATTTATTTTTCAGGACTCGTGTTAAAGTTGGTGGCGACATGCGACATTATAAAAGAAGATCTGACAGAGGCAAGACTCCGAAAGTAGATATGGAAAAGGCGATGGAGGAGGTGTTATTAAGAGACCCTGTCGATCGGTTGCAAATGACTTTGATATTCCTCATGTTACTCTGAGAAGATATTGCATAAGATACAGAGAAAAAATCCAGAAAGATAATGAGAAAATTTCCCTGGAAAGATGTTCCTATTTCAACAACAGATTTGTCTTCAATGCTGCACACGAGAAAGCTCTCGTTGATTACATATTGAAAGCTTCATCGCTGTACTATGGGTTATCTGTTAAAGAGGTAAGGAGTTTAGCCTATGAATATGCAGTAAAACTCGATCTTGATGTACCACTTCGTGGCAAGAAAACGGAAGCTGGAAAGGATTGGATGTCTGGATTTCTTAGTCGACACAAAGATATTACAATCAGAGCTACTGAATCTACTTCCTTGAGTCGAGCTGCATGCTTCAACAGATATAACGTGCGCTTATTTTTTGAAAATTACAGCACTGTTGTTGAGAGGGACAATTTCCCTCCAGACCGCATTTGGAATGTGGATGAAACCGGGTGCACGACAGTGCACAAACCGAACAAAGTTATCGCTAAGACTGGTTCGAAGCAAGTTGGAGCTATTGCATCCGGTGAGCGAGGTCAACTGGTGACAATATGCTGTGAATGCAATTGGAAATACAATACCGCTTTATGTTTCCTCGGGTCAACTTCAAAGACCATTTCATCCGAGGTTCTCCAACTGGATCCATTGGGGTAGTGCATCCAAGCGGCTGGATGACCAAAGACAATTTTCTGTTATTTTTAAAGCATTTCGTCAAATATGTCCGTCCAAGTGCTGAAAACAGAGTTCTTCTACTGCTTGACAATCATGAGAGTCATGTGAGCATCGAGGTTGTAAATTTTGCCAAAGAAAATGGAATTGTGATGCTTTCCTTCCCTCCCCACTGCTCACATAAACTTCAGCCGCTTGACAAGGGCGTTTATGGCCCATTCAAATCATATTATAATAGCGCATGCGGTTCTTGGATGAGAGAGCACATAGGCAAAGCGATGACTATTTATGATGTACCTGAAATGGCTGGAAAGGCGTTCACACGGGCAATGACTCCCAGTAGCATTCAGTCGAGATTCCGCGCGACAGTTTTTCCGATGAATACAGATGTATTCAATGACGGTGATTTCATGCCGTCTTTTGCAGCGAAAATACCAGATCCTACGGAGGCGACCACTTGGCCTACTTCTCCACTTCAGGAATCGACAACTTCACGAATTGAAAATCAGAGAGTAGTGATGAGACCAGAGGCAATCAGACCTCTAAATAAACCTGCTGTGGCATCAAAGAGGAAAGGTGGACGAAAGCCAGGGAGAACCAAAATTCCTACAGATTCACCAACATCAACGCCCACAAAAGAGAAACCAAAAAAGGCAAAAGTTGTATTTGTGGATGATGAATGCAGCAATTTATCCGAAGAATCTGTGGATGTTTCATTATTAAAGACAATTGAACCAGGCGTGGGCAGCTTTGTGCTGGTGAAGTTCACTTCGAGAAAGTTTGCTGTGCATTCCATTGGTGTTATTGTAGAACTTAAGTCACAGGAAATCATCTCGAAATTCATGAAGCGTTCGACTATATCATCGTGGACTGATAAGCCAACATTCTGTTGGCCGGAGAATCCAGAACTGAGTTGCCATTTTCGACGAGACATTGTGATGGTGTTACCACCACCCCATCAGTGCTCTGGCACCTCTCGCTGTCATAACAGATGGCTGTTTTCAGTCGATCTAACTGAATATGATCCGAAATGAGTACCAGTGACCGTCAAAATGTTAGTCCTTTCCATGATTTGTGATTGCGCGTGAATTCAATTGAATAGGGCCTACTAGCAAAACTTTATCGCAGAAAGGATAACTCTCGCTGTCTTTATGCTTGCTTATCAGTTTCTATGAGTTTTTTTAAGATCGTATTTTTCTAAATTCAATTTCTATAAAATTTACGATGTAGGCCTTGGCCCAGGTATATGCTAGGCCTACCTTTTGATGCATTTTGCATCTGTAATTATACACACAGATTTGCGATGATATGAAATTTGTTTTCTATAAAATGTTTGTTGATATCCAAACTTTATTTTTATTCAACTCATGAGAAAGACAAAGTTGTTGTCTGGGTTTTATCATAGGCCTACAAAGAGTTCAAATCTTGATATGTTCACGTGAAGACACACAATGGACATAGATATCAGTTTCCTATTATCTAATGCTTTACTGCAATACCATAGGTAATGCAACTGCATGTGCATTAATTCAAAATTGAAAACAAGTGATGCGTTTCAACAAACCCCATACGATGTTTCAACTAACCCCTGGATGGGGGTTAGTTGAAACATTAGAGTTCCCCAGTTTAATGAAGTAATAGAGCAATTTGTGCTAACTTTCAAGTACTGCAAATATGACTAACTGGATTTTCGTACCCTTAATGTATTGCGACTATATTTTCAAGTTCAGCTAATGTCATCTTCATACATTATTATGAAAAAAATAAATATTTGTTCCAACAAGCCCCGCTCTCCCCAGTTCGATTTCATCAAATGAACATGAGTCGAGACCCAGTGCCACCTGTGAGATGTGCAAATTCTTACACTTTTGGAGAAATGTACACGAATGTGACTGATCATGATGGCAATGCGGAGTAAAGAGTAGTATGCCACAAATCCTCCATGTCATGACAACTTGGAGAGGTAGAGTTTGTTAAATTGGAAATTCGATGGGTTACCATTACTAAAAGCTCAGCTTTATTATAATGAGATTATTTCCTTAAGCGTGATCATATCACAAACTGCCACTGAAAAAGCAAAACATCGTAATCAAAGAAGCTGATTTAGAAGAGGTAAACGGGTCCACAATACCATTCAGATTCAAGAAATAACGCCTTGTGAATCAAAAAATCATGGCAATGAAAATTGAATTAAAAACATGCAAGAAGCTCTGCATGCATTCAGACAAGAAGCTCTCAACAAGATCTCAACTTTTCCTTGAAGACTTGTTGTGACTTCATGAAATTTCCTTGATCATCAGTTTAATCTCCGCTTAATTAATATGCTTATCAGCAAATACTCATTCCTTTTTATATGCAACTTGTTTCATACAACTTGTAAAGTGGCTTCATCTCGGTAGTATAAAAACACAGGAATAATTTGAATAAAATTTATCTTTTTAAAACTGTTAAAATAATTTTTTGGACCGCAGGAGCGTAATCTCCGCAAAAAACTGAATCTTTTCATACAAAAATTTTCACTGCATACAGATACTTTATTGAGTCGGCACTCTACCAACACCATACTTACTCTACGATAAAGACATTAGTTAATAACTTGTGTAGCCCATCACCCCGTACAGTTGATCTTAGTGGCACACTTGTGTGGTGGCGATACGAAAGAAAATTGCTGCAGAAGGCGGTGTGCAGGAGAAACTGCTCAGATGTCATTGGCACCCACCGAACCACCGAACTGAATAGAACTGGTCGAAATAAAAGGGAGGTAATTAAATAACTGACACTGTAAGTCGAACAGTTCTACGTCAATATTTATAGTTTTATTATATTAGCAAGAGGTGGCGAGGGAAGCTGAATCAGATTCGTCATGTAGCAGGGCTTAAAATAAAATGAAAAATAGAGCATCGCAAATAATGTGAGTTTTCATCACACCACGCGGAACTTCACCAAATGGCTCCACAGAAATTACTCGATGTGAAGGTACATGCGTCACACAACTAATACAGAAATAACTAATGGCAAACATTTTGTTGCAGTAGCCTCCTACATGTTATCAGGGAACATCAGCAAGTCTATAAATTACACCAACGCAATTCGTCAATGACGGAACAATAGCCTACATAATGCCGGTAAACTTCAAAGTTGTTGCAATTTGTTACATTTGTGCACAATTCAAAGCAGCATTTATCAGCCAATGTGATAGATACCCAAGCGAAATTAGCCT
This sequence comes from Prostheceraeus crozeri, assembly GCA_907163375.1. Classification (NCBI taxonomy): domain Eukaryota; kingdom Metazoa; phylum Platyhelminthes; order Polycladida; family Euryleptidae; genus Prostheceraeus; species Prostheceraeus crozeri. The sequence goes on along the minus strand of CAJQUW010014087.1, from coordinate 270,860 downwards.
ATAGTCACAACGTTTGAAGTCTGCAAGATAGAAATATTTGTTGATCATTTGCACATTCATATCTTACCTTCCGAGTTTTTGCTTCCGTGGCCTGCACAATGTTTTTCGCATGTGCACCAAACAGCTAGCATCTTAAGCAGAATAACAGTATGTTGCGGTATTAGTGTGAGAAATACATGTCGAAATTCCCTCTTGGGTCCTGTTCGGTTCTGCATAAGGTTGTGGAGCCGAAATAGGGAAGTCCGATCATTGAATCATTTTGTAAGAGGAATCCAATGAACGGAAGTCGCTTATACAATGGGTAAAAATTACAAAATAACAACAAATTTTAATAATGCAGTTAATTACCGCGCAATGAATTTCTTAGAAAAACTCTTGTGCAATATTGCATTCCATGAACTATTTATGTGAACGGGCCTCATCGCAAACTGAGCCAGTGGGTAAGTTAAATGCTTTCACAAGTGTGCAGCCTGAAAAGCGGGCATTTAAACAGAAATAGAAAGACAACTCCCAAGAAGCATGCGTTGTACAGAGCAAGATGAATTTTTCAAAACTATCAGAAATGTTTCATATATTTTCATCACAGATCACATCGGCTAGCGACTCTGAGATTTTTATCCGAGCCGATATTTTTCTATCTGGTGGTTCGATTTGCACATCTGAAAAGAGGATTCATTGTTCATTTTGAATGATGATATGGAACGCAAGTCAATCTTGTTTATTATTCTATTAAATCCACGCAGCAAATATCAAAAAATTCTTGATAACTTTATTCGATCTTGATGCAAATATGTGATATGAAATAAGACGAATTCTAATCAGTACACAAATTTGCGATGAAGCGGCAGTGTATATGAATTTAACAAAATAGTAAAAATTATGAAAAGTGACTATTTCTTGCTTGTGAACACATTATACGAGCTAAATCAATTTCTTTATAGGAATGTTCTTTTAGTGGTCCTATTTTGTTTTAAGTAATTGAATGATAAACAAATTGGCTGAATCAATATCTATCTCACTCTATTTCGATTGTGTTTACTTAAATCAGAAATAATAGTGCTCTACACATGTTAAATGCGCAAAATGATAATCTCATTCAGAAGCAAATTGGCACGTTTTCTGTTTGATTTACATCTTGAACAGACACACCCATGGTCCCATGCTCATGTGACGCGATTTAGTCACGTGAAGCTTGATTCTATCAAGTTTTAATTACAGGCCAAATCTCTTTCGCAAGATCTGCTTCGTAAATTTAGTTAATTGAAATTTCGTAGCTCACAAAACAAGATGAAAAAATAATCTGTTTAAGGTTACCTTCCGTTTAGCATGAAATCTGAAAAAATGTTTGAAATGATTTTTATGCAAATCATAGCTCCAGGGTTCAAGGTAAATCACATTTGGAATGAATATTCGTCATTCATGGAAGCAAATATCTGAGTAGGCTAAAAGCCAATGCTTGTTAGAATTCATTTTATATGCTTATTATTTTTTATCTCAGGCATTGAAAAGACTTTTGAGATGAATGGCCCAATGATTTTTCATGATCGAGGTGTGGACAGGACAAGAGAAACATAAAACATGTAAGGGTGTACATGTTGCACAACTTTTCCATAACGATGTGCAACATGATGATTAAGGTCTGTAAAAATGAAGAGAAAATTAGCAACCCTATTTAGACCGGTGCCTCTTGGTGTCATTCATCACTTATAATCGGAATTAGTGCAATCTGCTTCGTTATCATGCTGATTTTGTGTTCAGGCTTCCATATTGAGTTGTATTTGCGTTGGCGCAGCTGCGGCAGGGGAGGAAACGCTACTTTTAAAAGCAATTGCATGCAAAACGCGTCACAAACTTGAAATATACTAAACGTCGTTTGTGACTATCAGCATTACGGTAGAGCGATGAACTTAGAATTGAAAGGTGTTGTGTATTCCATTCGATTTAGTGATTTCAACTTCTGTGATTTTTGTATAAGTGTGAACAACGATAGTCTCAAACGGACCACGCATTCTGATGAGTGACCCGCATGACCGTTTAGAATATCTTAAGTTTTTACATGCAATTTATTCATCAGTTTAGCTCTCAACTAAATGAATATAGCAATAGGAATATCTCGATTCAAGAATAGATAACTTTGAAGATATTATCGCTAAAATCCCAAAGAGTCGAATTTCAGGAGGATGTAGGAAAAAGTCAGTTCAATGAAAGTTGAAAACAACAAAGTCGGAAATGAGATGATGTGTGCAAAGACGAATGAATAAGACAAGAAGTTCAAATGAGAATGTCGAAAAATAAAAAAATTACAATCTCGTGATTTTTTATATTCTAGAGTCATCTTTTGGGTCAGTAACAGAAAGAAAGCCAATAGATGAAGAAACTGTGACTGAAATAGCGGCCGAACTTGATGTTGCGGATTATGAAATCAGAGGTTACAACAATTGGAAAGCATTTGAGCCGAGACCAACTTCTTCGTGTCATTTTTGCGAGACTACCTACTAAGATGTAATTTCAACGAAATTAAAAATAAATATCTGCGAGAATCAATGAATTTCGGACAGTACTTCACAAATTCTGATCTCACATGTCATCAGAAAAGTAGACAGCAAATTCTGCGCAAAGAATTGAAAGAAAATGAAATTAGATAGATTGTCTAATAAGAAATGGAATGATATGTTTAAACGATGATCGAATTTTATTGATAACTTACACATTAATCAAATTTTTCATTATCTCACTGATTTCGGAACATAAATGCGCAGAAACCTACGGTCTACGACATCTGTTTCACGATCCCACAGTCATGCATTGTCCGGTTATGTAGATATGTGCATGTTATCCTAGTTTTGTGGATAACTATAAACGCTCAGAATCCACTGCAGATTAATTACACTTCTCCAGAGAAAAGTAGGAAAAATTAATTAGAAAAGATCCATGCTGAAATCGATGTCTTCAAACCAGAATTCATGAATTTCAATATATTTTGGCATGGACAGTCTATGTGTAACTTTTGTATTTAAATGTTGGCCATGATAAACTGCATACTATATATTTATGTAGCATAATATATTAACCATGGATGACACTACTGCTGAAATTATTATTGAAGCGCAAACATAAAGTATTTCGTCAAAAGTGTCATGCGCTCTTTCAACACTATATCGAGAAGCTGAAACATGAACTTTTCAAAGCAGAAGACATTTGGGCAAAGTAAATAAAATCAAGAGACATTCATGTAGATGCTTTGTCAATACTGAAAGGTCTAATAGCCATCATAACTCCGAGAAATTCAGCTCCTAGACATTGATTGATGTATTCGATATACTTCTTACGACTGTCGAGTCTAATTATGGTCCCGAACAATGGAATATTATGTTCCCTATTTCTGTTCCCGTTGTTTCCCCTGTTTATGTTGCATATAGAATTTGCTAAACATTGACATATTAGGAGGTCACCTGGAAGTGATGACAGACCACCACGATTCTTGAGAGATTTTGCACATGCCCTACGCGAGCCGCTTTCTTTTGCCCATGGTTATTTTAACATTTTGATTTGGTCTATCGATTGAAAATCAACAAATCCCAAAAATTAAAAAGTAGCAAATGTTGTGGCTGTACCAAAATCAGTACATACTGCAGTAAACGGTTTTGAACTGGAGGTGCTTTATGCTTAAGTCAAAAGATGAATATTGTTCTCCTTGATATGAGAAAACCCCAAAAATCTTTTTTGTGACTTTTTATGTTAAAATATTTAAGAGGAGACAAATGTTTGGCAGCACAGTCGCAACCTCAGTGTCTGCAAAAAGTCACAGTTTGCCATATATTGCAACTGTGTCTTGAAATGTTTGTCTTCTTGTGAATAATTTTGGCAATAAAACTTTGGCCGTCATCCCATACAAGGGAGAGTAATGTCAGTAGAATAATCAAATATTGAGTTGCATCTACAATTAATTTATTAATTATTAAATTAAATTAAATTATCAATGATTAATACATTAATCAAATGTTTAAAAATGGAAACAGACCTAAATAGCTGCTATTTCATCCTATATAAGGAATCATCAGCAGGCCTAATTTACATCTCTCAACATCGACACATCTCCCTATTTGAAGTTACAGCCATGCCCTGGTCAATTTGAGATTTGCAATTAGCAAGTTAGTGAAATTTCGACGGGCATTCATTAAATATCACTTTAAACACACTACTGGCAAATCGCCTAAGTTAGTCATTAAGTTAGCTGAATGCTGCTTTTCGCAAGCACAATGTATATAAAATAATTAAATATTGTAATATTTAATAAACAGCAGCATTTATTGATCATTGCAGGCGCACTAACTTGGGCGATTTGCCAGTAGTGTATTTAAAGTGATATTTAATGAATGCCCGTCGAAATTTCACTAGCTTGTTAATTGCAAATCTCAGGGAGAGTAATGCTTATATTTTGCATTTAGTATCAAAAAATATTGAATTCAACTTTCAATATTGAAAATATACGTCCAATTTCTCTATTCACTGCATCTTTCTAAATTCTCGAGGAAATTGAAATTAGAAAAATAAATCTTGCTTTTATCCGGAAGGTGACCGAATTTTTGTTTATCCCACAATTATTCTGCCGTGCTGAGTGTTTAGGAACAATGCAGAGTTCACCAGGGATCATCAAAATTGATTGCAATGTAATTGCTCTTTCCAATCAATTGAAGCAATCAATTAATTGAAATTGAAAACTACTTCCTTCAATTAATTGAAATTTAAAACTACTTCAATCAATAAATTGAAATTGAAAACAACAGCAATCAGTTAATTGAAACTGAGGGTAAAACAAGCAGTTGACTGAATTTGGCAATGGTGAACAATAGATCAGCTAAATGAATAAACAATATTATTACAACTATTATATTTTGAGTCCATCATATATCATGAGTCATAATTGCTTGCGCCTACACCAATAATAATGTTGAGCACCTATAATTATCATGGAATATCTGGAGGTATCTCATACTGTAAAATCGTCCAACCCAACAGAAGTGGAGGAAAGGACGTCAAACGGATGTAGGGCCTATGGTTAAATTAAAGTATGAGTTATGACATCACCAGGGTACGGGAAAATATTCAGTCAAAAGCATCATAATATCTAGATATTCATTTATTTCGCAACCTCGGAATATTTAAAAAATCTTCAAAATCTTTAAGATGCTTAGAAATCAAACTATGCTGTGAATTAGGGCAGTAACTCCGCAGGGTTAAGGAAAAAGTTAAATTCATTCCATCAACATATTTAGATACTCACTATCCCAAGCCAAGCATTCTAAACAATTATAAACATGAAAAATATAAGTAGGGCCCATCTATTTCCATTTTTCAACAATCAATATTTTAAAGAAATTTTCTGGAGTAAGTCGCCGGCGATTGTCAGACAAAATCGCTTTGTATATCGAAAACGTACACTCAGCGGACAAAGCTAACTGATACATTAACCTACATGTATTCGTCAGCGTGCAAATTTCGATTTATTTCATCGTCATCGACCAAGACAACGTTTGCAGTGGAGGAATTGTGATTGCATTAAATTTGCGTCGTGTTATCAAGAAATTTTATCATCTAAATCTTGTGAGTTCATTTAATGCTGGAGCTCTAACCGTAGGTCTTGCATGGTGGTGCGTTAGTGCTTTTAACTAACAGATCCAGAGAATTGAAATTAACAAATTTACAGGTAAATTCCTATTAACTTCGTCAGGGGTACCACAAGTTCCAACGTATCACCTTTTCCACCACAAGGCTGAAATCTGTAGGCTATCTCCTCATTCTCAAATTATAAAGTATGCGGATGATATCGTAATTGTCAGTTCATTCAAGAATGAGAAAAACATGCTCGTAAAGCGTGGATGAAGGTGAAAACTAGAAGCACAGAACTATGGAGTAGCAAAAGCATTTTAGAGTAGAGTAGAGTAGGGTAGAGATGTGTATATTTCAAGTAAATAAAAGCGAAAAGTACAAGCAAAAAAAAGTAACACTAATACTGTCGTTCATTATATAGACATTCATTAAATTGTTGGCAGAACCAAAGAAAAGCGAATTTAAAGGTCTCGTGGTAGTGCACACAGGAATACAAAAGCGGCCAGTTCGAGGAGGACGACGAGGTAAGAAACGTTTCAGGAGATGTGAGCTATTTTCACGCCAAATAAGAATATTAAATCCGGCTTCTTTAAAACGCTCTGCATTCGGTGGAAAGCACACACAAGGATGTAATTTACCGCAAATCAGTTTGTGAGCCCATCTCTGAAAGCACTCAAATTTTTATAATAAACGTGAGGGAACATGTCATAAACAGCAGATGCATACATGCATAGTGATGTTATTAAGGCATGATAGACATGAGAATGTTTTTTGGGTGTAACAATATTCTTTAAACAACGAATGATGTGGAGCCGACTAGAAGCATGCGCTAAGATGCTAAAAAACTGCAGAGATCAACTCAATGTCTTAAAAAAAATGACACCAAGAATGTTTACAGAATCAACTGCAGTAAAGTACACATTATCGGTTATAGTGAACGACCGTGAACGCTGAATTATCATTTCTCTACACTTATTGCGATTAAGTCTCAGTCTAACGTTGTGAAATTGAAGTTCGATATACCTGCAAGTGTGATTTTGTTGTCTTTTACAACTTAAATAAGTGTAGCGTCGTAAACGTAGCATGCTAAATGAACAGTGCACTCATACTCTGTGAACGTAATTGATCCCATGTATGCTGCAAAGATAAATTGGACCAATACGGATCCTTGAGGCACACGCGATGGTGCATCCGCATTTCTACCATATGAATTCATTGCCATAACTCGCAATCATTGCTCAGATCGATAAGAACGCAACCACTCTAAGAAAGCATGAATCAAACCTTTAATATTTAAATATTTGAGAGTTCTATTCACTTGTAACGCATCAAATGCCTTCGAAAGATGCAGAAATGCGAACCGCTTTAGTTTGCCTGACATCGAGATGCCTGGTAATTTAATCGTAAATGCTCAATAGAGCACTTGCAGAGGAACCAAGAGGTCTGTAAGCATGTTGGGCAGGGCTGTAACAATATATTAGTTCGTCTCTCACTTTATCCAAAACCAAACTCTCAAGGACTTTAGCAATAACACGTAGAATGCAGATAGGGCGAACCTCTTGAATCGTGGGAATACGTTTTTTGGGCACAGGACGAACTTAAATAAAGAAGGAAATTATTTCTCTTTAATAGACCGATTGAATATGACGCTCAAGGGCTCGCTTAAACATGCAGCACCGCAATTAGCAATTTTGTCAGAATCATGTCATGTCCAATGCATTTCCTTGGATTTGCTTAACCAATCTGCTGTAAATATCTTGACTATACAGAGGTGAAGAAATTCCTGAAAGTGAGAGTAGAGAAATTATTGACGAATTCGTCTGTAAGGCCTTGTACAAGGTTATCAACTATAGAGTAGCGCGCAACCAAGGAATGAAATGGAGCTTTGGTGCCTTTCCCTTAACAGTGCTCCAAAGCTCCTTTTTCGATTGACGCTGCATGTTATTCCATATTTGCTTTGGCTTCAGTATCTCCTTTTTAACTTCACTTGTAATGGTTGTATTGCTGCTTGTCTTTGTTTCAAAATGCTTGCCATCTTTTGTTAATCAGCAATTTGAGAACAGGTGTAGGCTAATCCATGGTTTCTCACGACCAGAGAATTTAGAAAACTCACACGGAACAGCCGATGCACATAAATTAAGATGATTGTAAAATACATTAACCATTTCGTCAATAGTCATATAGTCATCCAGATAATCGAAGTCCATTGCCTCTAACAGCCCACAACAATCGGACAAAAAGGAAGCTCGAAAGTCCCATACTGACACCAAACACCTTTCTTTTAGGAGTAAAGACCCTTTTAATGCACATAACAGAATGGCATTGTGGTCGGAGTTCCTGATAGAGGTCCGATGACAGCGGAATCTTCATGAAATTGGCACAATACCTCGTCTATTCTAATTTTGTCTAACATAGAATTCAGGCGGGTTGGCGAATTAACTTTATTAGTTAAATCCACAGAATTAGATTGTTCATCTCGCATAAGAGATATGACTCTGACCTTCTAGTTAGCGACGACTAGGAGTAACGAGCAGTCTTATTCTGTGGTTAGATCAAATTGTTCGGAGAGAAATTAAACATGGAAGTCATTAAAGTCACCTCCCACAATCAGGCTTCATGACTAAGATGTGCTGCTGACGCCATCGAAAGCTCGATTAATACAACACCTTTTTAAACAACAATTGGAGAATTTTCGGACAAAACCTACAAAGAACAATTATGCACCTAATTGCAAATAGTATATTTACTGAAATCAGGCTTACATTGACATCTAAATTAAATCTGTCATCGAAAGTACCAGTCAGAGAGTCTATTATTTCTAAATGCTCATGCTTGCATAGACTAGGTGGCATGTAGACATCGCAACGTATCAAATTCAATATCATATTTTAAATGATAATGGCCATTTTACATGCTATCCACATATGCGAGATGTAATGATTCTAAATGAACACACTACAATTTTCTGTGATGAAATTATACTTGCACTAATAAAAATGTTAATACTGTAAATTTGTTCATTTTGATATCTGCCTCATCTTCTACATTGTTTTATTCGAGGCCAAGTTCAACTTCGACATCGATTAACCTAATACAATGACCTCATAACCGCAAGTCGTTATCTCGGCAATATTGGACATCTATTGACGTATAAGAATACGTCAATGATGAACTCGAGGAGCAAAATATAAACAATCGTTCAGTGCTTAATCTAGACACAACATGCATGTAATCAGACACAGCTGCTTGTTGTGAATATGTATGGCGATGCCACCAGCACTAACCCATGTCCTGGCATGTGTCTCTGTGATAAACGTGATGCTTGCGGAAAGTAAAATTTCTGGGTCATAAATTCTTGATAATTTGCTAAGTGTGATATGTTACTTATTACAAGTGCTTCCAAGCAGACTTATTTAGTTTCAAAAATATGGAGTCAATCACGAAATTAAGAAGCATGTTTCTAGGTTCTTTTGGTCTGCTGTCCTCAGTTAGAGGCAAATATCTTATATTTCCTCCTTTTATATTTGAGGACTGAGGTACGGTTATTTTTATGTTTCACCAAAATGAAATGTGCATCTCACTAGGTTGTTCATTTTTATATGGGATGTATTTATGCAATGCAATATACCCAAAAAGGCTGACAAATTATTTATAACCGACATACTGAGAATGGCGCATCTAGATTCAGAATAGAGTTGTAAACAATGATTGAATAATCCATTATCATACTGCAATATGTAATCAAGACACTTTCCTGTTCAAAATAGTGGCATATAATTAAAGCTCTTTCACATATCAACCAGCTATATGCGATTTTTTGTATGCATAAGCGCATTCATAACATGAAATATGCAAACGCAGGCTTACTTTTTAAACTTTAATTATGACTCACGGCCGCAAAGGAAATTAATTTGTTATCAGTAACTTATTCCGCCAATTTCAAACCATTTCCCACAGTCTTATAGTACTTCATCTGTGCAGAATCCTGTAGTCTTCAATCCATTGTTAGAAGCATTCTTATGGAGAAGATTATGAGTTTGTGTTGGAGAAGCTGAAATCCAAGCCATGATAGAGCTTGTCGCACCAATGAATCATAAAAGTGTGAAGTTAAAGAAGACGTCAAGTAAAATTATCTTGAAAATCGGCGGCCCGGGCACACGCCAAATGCTCAGGACAGGGTGCAGTCTGAGCATGTGAGTCAGTGCTATCTAGGCCCAGGCCGGGTCCCACTATCCACTCTGGTCATATACCAGAGTGGGATGCAGTAGCAGGGCTGTGGAGACGGAGCCGAGCCGGAGCCGGAGCCTTAAGGAGCCGATGGTTTTGGTCGGAGCCGGAGCCGATTTATCACAAAGGCTCCGGCTCCGATAGTTTGAGCTTTGATATAAATCTAGAATTTTGAAAGTTATTAATTGGCATCATAAAAAAATTAAATCATTTGAAATCTAAAGATATGTCTTTTAAGTATACCAATGATCTGTCCTCCACGATATCTTTCTTTGCAGTTGCCGACTTCTTTTGTATTATATTTATTATATATTTACACACATGTGTAATATTTTTTTATTGCATATGTTTCGTAAGACTAATTTCCATATTGACAACGTATTCTCCAAAATCCATTAATTTGAAGACTTGTTATATGCATGCTAGCTAGATGATTGTAGATTCCTAGAGACAAGTCGCCAGTCATTTATGTACACATTTCCAGTTCAGTCAGCAAAGATAATATAGCTACATTTCTTGCGCAATGTCTTAAATCTAATACGGTTACTATGTAGGTCACCATCTATCGGTATGGCTACTGGCAGGAGCTACTGGCATCTGTGACAATGCCAATTTCCTTAGATTGTATTGTAGGCTCTTGTGCAGTCCCCCCACCTACATTTTTCAAAACAATCGATTATTCAATTTGATCAATTTTGATTGGAGGGATAACTCTTCACACTCACACGAATGACCTGACTACAAGTCCTCACATGGCTATAGCAATAAGCGACCCAGCCACTTCTAGTAGCGCCCTATTATTTTAAAGGTATCTCATTCACAATGAATTTCCTTTGACTTCAAAATTCAAAGGGTATATTTCAATGCGAAAAACCCGAAGGCAAATTACAATGTTGACTTGCTGACGAAGTTTGCGACCATGACATTGCAATTACCCACGTAGATTTTTACAACAGCACGGAATGCTTCACTCAAACCGGTGATGCTGAAACGGACATCCAATGGTGCTGCATCTTTTGACCAGAGAAAAAATGGGGGGGAGGACTGCACAAGAGCCGTATCGTGTAATAATATTTCCCCAAATGTCATAGACCTGTGGATTTCAAGAATTTTCATTATTATTTTTTCCGCCTGTCAACACTTTATGCTGATATCATGCTGACTTATATGTAAACAATAAAAAAAGACTGAGACGCTCTCAATAAAGGCGCCTTTTGGCCTCCCTTTTCTATTGTCTGTGACATTAAACCGCACGCGCATTCGAAAGCTAGCAAAGTAGATGGGATTTCTGCTCGGTGCTCGCAGTCAAATTTTTATTATGCATAGCACCCTGCAACATACTCTGTGATACTCCGAGTTCAGTTTCATCAGCCTAACCATCATCAGAGGAATAGTGGTAATGTGTTATACATAAATTGAATATAATAATATACATGAATCATTGATGAATTATTTAGTACAACGTTACGCCATAATGAAAAATACGAAATTAATATAATGTAAGTTAGGCCTTAACTTATTAAGTATGCTGCATAGAATTACAAAACTTGTCCTAAATTAGATATTTTTAATTTTTTTAAGTATAATTTTCAATTGTACATTTCTAGCCTACACTGCAATGAGGCTATCTAAATTACAATTTCTACAGATGATGAGTCGTGGGCTACCTACCGATCATATTATTCATGGACTAACAGACTATTGAATAAAGGCAATAACAAATAACAATAACAACCTAAGCTAGCCTATATACACTTTAATATTCAATAAAGCAATTGATATCTTTATTGATACGGTATATTTGGCTATATAACCGATACCCTTTCCATGTTCGAGTAGATGCAGGCCCTATAAGCTATTTAGAGGCATACGCTATCCAGTTTCATATTCAAGCTTTGTTAAAAAGCTTATACTACTATTCGGCCCCTGTGACGGCTAATTAGGTATATCATCATCACTCATGTGGTCTTATTTAATGTAGCCTCGTAGTAGACTGGTTGCAGGCTAGGCCAATTTATATTTAGCCAGTGCGGGAGATCTTTATCTAATTTAACCAATCCTGGCTATAACTTTATTTTATCTTTCAGAGATAGTCAATTCATGCAAAAATATATGACAAGTACGTTATTTGTCATTATATTAGGCTATTATCATTCTTATTATTAACTTAAGTCGTTGTTTGTTAATGAAAACTAATTTGATGATTGTAGCAACCCTATAAAGGCCACACCGTTATCAAAAAAACCCGTTCAACGGATCCAGGATAACCAGCATAGATAGAACCTGAATTTGAAGTCGGAGCCGGAGCCGAGCCGGAGCCTTTCACATCAGTGTCGTGGAGCCGGAGCCGATGAGATAACGCATCGGCTCCACAGCCCTGTGCAGTAGTCATCTTGTTGTCATTTGTGTGGCGATTGTCTATTGCTCAGCTTGCCTCAGCTTTCATGTCTGTCGTAAGTGTTGCGTTTAGAAATACATCTAATGCCTGATTAGTCGGCTTCGTTGACTGCTGTGTGATGTAATTGATCCAAAGCATGATACTGTATCAAATATCCTTACAAACCTTTCGACTCATCATCTAAAAAGTTAATGATTTCGCAAAAAAGATATAATCTGAAAGAGAAAGAGAGAGAATATTTTATTCACGGCAAATTCATGCAAGATCTGGCTCCGTCCGCTCATTAACAAAGGTTTGAAATTTATAGTCACGTAAGTCAATTAATTAAGAAATGTTTTAGTACCTTTCAGAAATAGGGCTAAGCATCGCTTGTCTTAAAACAAGTTCACAAATTGTTTTGGCTGAAGATTCATATTTCTTGTCTTCAATTTTTTCAAACAATTACATGTGCTGCGATATGATATTTATTCATGCAAACTAATGTCAGTATGATGATTAGGCTACCTACGTGCATCAGTGCATTTTGGCAGTGTCTCCAATAAAGTCAATGATCACTAATTGTGCACTCATGGTCAGTGCTTCATGTATGCACATCACATGTATACTTACTTCAGACATGTTTAGCAAAGCACACACGTCACATTAGCTAAAAAGATAAGATTCAGATGTCAATTGAATCGCTGCATTGTCAAAGGAACGGAATAGACGGTTTATAAAGACAGTACGATTAGCATTCTAGGCATGATTTTGCGATCGCATTGTTCTACATTGTTTTAAGACCTAATGTCATCACGGTTGGCTTTGAAACATGCGTTTTTACGAACTTGTAGGGATGGTTGTAAACTTTGTTTTAAAGGTTGCTATGAACCGTGTTTTGAAAAGCATGTTGTTTTTAGACAATGGCTTTAACGATGTTTTTATCGCCACATCCGTTTCAAGCATGTGTGCTTCCTAAGTGCGTCATGATTTTTAAACCACACCAGAGATCCCAATAATGATTTAGACTAAACTAACCTAAGACTAATTTCGGCCCGGTGCAATTTTTCATTTTTCGGATCGGTACCAGTTCGTGCTTTCATACATGCATGCGTGTTAGGGGTCGCATTACCGGTATTACCGAAACCGGTAATACCGGTAATTGTGATTTTTTTCATTACCGAATTACCGGTTTTTTTCAAATGAAATTACCGGTTTTCGAAGGTGTAATTCAAATCATTCATTCTGCCTATTCATTGCAGCCAAAGTTAAATAATACAGATCATCTGTTAAGATAATGCAGATCATCTGAGTTGTTCGATTAGAGGAGACACACTCACACACCACTGCGCGCTACACACAACCTCTACATAGACTATGGTGGGAGGCAGTCATCAGGTCGGATTTCTGTGGTCTTATGATCTCATACAATGGAAGGCGGTTGGCATACGCTTCATACAATGCGGCGTCTGACAATTTGCAACCTGATTGCAGCTAGCGCATGCAGGAGAAAGGAGAATTACCAATGCAGTCCGAAACGCAAGCCTTTGGGAGTATTGATTCAGTTCACGTGACTTCTGTAGAGCGAACAGTCGTGGTCAAACGGAGGACGATTTCAATGCTTACGGCAGTTCGCCTTAAGGACAGCATTACTGAGCACTGCTTTTTCGTGTTTATCGAACGTCATGAAGTTTACGAGCTTCAAAACCGACGGCATTTGGCGATTCTATGATCGGAAAGATTCTGGGAGCAAACCGGGTCAACATGCACAGTGCAAAGAATGCAAGAAAGTAATGAAGTGCGTCGGTAGGGCCTTCTAACGTACATGTACATGTAATTAGTATTTTCTCTGCCTTGTTAGATACAATATTAATTATCAGAAAACCGGTAATTACCGGTATTACCGGTTTTGTCGCAACTGGATTACCGAATTACCGGTTTTCCAAAAATACCACGGTAATGCGACCCCTAATGCGTGTACGTGACCATGAAAATTGCGTCATATCTCACAGAAATCGTTTTCATGACTTTTTCCGTGCAGATCGCGCTGCCGCTGGTCCGAAATACATTGATAGAATCTTCGTAGAAAGATCACACGTGTGTGCTGGGGAATATCATATCCTAAATGTCAATGTCTAATGACTTTAGTGTTTATAATGATAAATATGATTGGAAACCGAGCAAACTAACTCGATTGTGCATCAACATAGCATCCAAGACCGGGCCCGACCTGACCCGCTATGAACTCGGCCCGGTTCCCACACTGCCTACTACAACTCGTAACGGTGCGTTCACGGCAATTGATAAAATATAAATAAGATATTGATGGAAATCGGATGCAACACCAGAAGTTGCAAAGCTTTGAAAATGATAATCAGCGCTATCCGACGTATTTCGTAGGACATTTCAAATGGTAATTTTCATATTCTTAGAAGAACTGATGTCATGTACTATTCTCTCATTTTTTGATGCACTCTCATAAACGTCTAGAAAATAATGACGCACTATATATTAGTGCATAACGCTTTCTCTATTCATGACACATTCTCAATTTATGACGCACTGTGAAGAGCAGGTAACTAATTATGACCCATGCGACACTATTAGAGAGAATACGGTATCAAGCGAACTCATTCAACTTTCTGACATTCCTCCTCAGTCATATAATACGAGTGTAAAGGTGATGCATTCCTACACCATAAGTCATCTTGAGGAAATACTGTATGCTTATCATAACAGATAACGACAATTGTGCATGCCAGGTCGGATCGCATCATAGGAGTCATGATCGATTCCATCTTTTCCTTCCGTTTAAGCCTGCTATTTTATGTGGAACTTGACCATTTCCATGACATTGTAATAATAAGAAAGCTAAAAATGTAATGCACAGCTTCATTCTTTGCATTTGATATTCTCTGAAATATTGAGCCTATAATTCGCCATCTATCCACAACATAACAATAACATCTGTTATTGAACAGATCAATGAACACATAGAAGGAAATCCATCTTAAATTTCCATGCACATACATCCTCCAGAATCCCGAAATTTCAAAATCATGATGAGAACACCCAAAAACAGCAGAGATACTGATAATCAAAGGATACAATGGACTATTAATGAACAATCACATGACATCAGAATTTTTACATTTTTTAATGCTTAACATCTGCATTCATGCTCATAGCTATTTAGCTATCATTTAGCTTTATCATTTAGCTTCTTTTTAATTGTGATCTTTATGGTTGCTAGAAAACTAGATTATCCAATATTTCTATTGAGCACTGTGTATAGCTAGAATTTAAGCTTAAAATTGAGACTATGTTCATAAGTTCACTGTTAATTTGCCACTGAAGATAGTCATGTTTGATGACTGAAACATGTTTGGTAACTTAATAAAGTATATAGTAAAATGAAATTCCTTCGGCTATTATCTTTAAAACCTCTGTTATTATGAAAATACTATGCATCCGCCGTATACCCCAATGCAGTTGTATAATGCGTCTAAGTTATATGTGAAAGCAATAAATATATGCTACGTGTGACATGATGCCGGCGCAACCGCAAGCATGAGTCTAATTGAATGAATATAGGACCCATATTAATAGAACTAATGCATGATTATTATAACTCATGAATTCTATATATAGACAATGAACTTCTTTTATTATAACCCACATACAATGATCTACCATCACTTCGCTAAAGCGTGCGCATTAGTTTTTAATCGAAAAGTTTTCAAAGATGTTTTAAGTAGATCTGCTTGATGGTCATGTCTATCCGCACCGGTGTGCCAAAAATTTGATGTTGCAGTTCAACAAATTGTTTCGCGATAAATTGTCGTTTGTAAAATCAGAGTTTAAGTGTCAAAACATGACATTTATTCTTTCTATGGATAGTCACTAGTTAAAGTCTAATTGCGTTAAAGAATAAGAAACAATTATGCACATACATCGACTTCCATTAGCTTCATTTGTCGATACTTAATATCATCTTGAAATTTGATGCTTATGTACATGCGTACGTTGAGAAGTCATTTTGCACCAGCAGCTAGTTGTAACTAAAGTAGATGGTGCATTATTCTTTATTAATAGGCTATACGAAGCACAAGTAAACACACAGAAAGACGATGATGCTCATCATGATGATTCTCATTATTTTATCAAAATAGGATTCCTTCTGATGATGGAGAACAGATATCTCTGAAACTTTCTATAATTGGTTGAGAAGCGTGCCGAGAATCTTGAGAGTGACAGATTTGTGAATAAATGAGTGGCCTCCGCTCCACGTTGTCTCCAAGATTCACTTAGTCTTTAAGAAAGAGGCAACATGCGCAACTGCGTCTACGCAACTGCGTGAAAAGCGCTTTATACATGTAAGATAATGTTTCAAAATATGGCGATGTGTTGTCTATAAAGTTCTTCTGTTCAATGATCAGTGGCTTCGAGACATGATTTCATTATCTAATGAATCATTTTTCATGTCCGTTAGCTTCGACAGCGTATGTGTATGTCGAAGGCAGCTTTAATGAGTGTTGAG
This sequence comes from Prostheceraeus crozeri, assembly GCA_907163375.1. Classification (NCBI taxonomy): domain Eukaryota; kingdom Metazoa; phylum Platyhelminthes; order Polycladida; family Euryleptidae; genus Prostheceraeus; species Prostheceraeus crozeri. The sequence continues at coordinate 254,109 of CAJQUW010014087.1, read as the reverse complement.
TCTCAGATGGATAAATCTTTGCCCTCGTCATCTTGAATGCTTTCTTGAATTTATTTGAATTTGTCAACATTCATGTTCCCTTCAAGCTCCGTAACTAATTTCCCAATAATTCTCATTCTCATCAGAGACCGGAAGTAAAAACGAATAAAGCTTCTTAAGACAATCAACTATTGTGCTTTGCAAAATTTTTTTGTGTGGGCATTTTTTATTTACAATTATATGATTGATGATGCTCGTCTTTTGCACAAATTATATCATAACAATTCTCGTGTAATTATGATTATCAAATTTTATTCTTCACAATGGCTGATCGTATCAAGGGCTCCATGGAATGGACGCACCGCCACCCTTAGTTTTAGGAAATCGGGTGTTTTCGAAATGTGCATTGATTTACATGATTTATAGATGGTCATGGACACGTGGTTAAAACTAATCACACCTGAAATACATAAGAGCTTGGAAAATAAAACTCGGGAATTATTGGGTACCTAACACCTTGCATACTGATTTAGATTAGGTTGCTATAATATGTAATTTATATACATGCATGGTTTAAAGTATTTTAATTAATTATTGTGACTTGGCTAGGCACATTTTATACAGTTGATAGATAACATTAGCTATTGTTTATCCTCCATCTTTGATGAGTTTGTTATTGATTTTGTTAATAATAATGTGACAACAGAGGTCTGTCGCAGCACATTGAATATCTAAAGGGAATGACAACTATTAAGTCAATAAATGACACCAACAGCCCTGACTCCCCGACCTCACTCGCCTGACCCAGGAATCGAACCGAAGTCCGTAGTGGAGACGAGCTCGCATCTTCTTCACTAGGCCACGCTGTTCAAAATGAATGCGAATGAAGGCAGAAGTCATCTCTAAGTGATGTCGACAGCATATTGCCCTATAATTATTGACGGAAAGTTGCCGGCGTTCATATTGTAGCAAGACAGCATATCAGCATGTCATACGACTACGTCACAGTGTAGATTGACAACAAACGTCTGTCGTAGTACATTCAATACTATACTTCTGCATATTAACTTATGCCTTCACTAGCATTCCTTTTGAACTGTCATCAGTAACCGGAAGATGTTATAAATGCGGTAGAGAAAAATACCGGATGAGCCGAAATCGGTGTGTCAAATGTAATTTGTTCGTGTGTTCTTCTCATTCGAAGCCTAACTTTGTAATCTGCTATCATTGTTTTAATGTATAAAATTTTGAGTTAGTTCTAAAATTTTGTCAAAAAAAAAGAATTTCTCTTACTTTATCGTTCTTAAAAAGCGATATCGCAGTAAATGAGTTCATGAAACATGTTCTAAAGAAGTGCAGATGAATGTCAGATTAATTATCACAAAATTTCTCATGTTCTATAATACTCTGGAAAAGAAGTTTTTGGGATACCCGTGTACCCCCATTTCGTAGGGGACGCAGTCAAAAATATTATCGTGGTACAAAGGATATGCGCAACCAATACATGTAACAATTGAATGTAGCAATCTTAATTAATCGGCCCTTGTCACCTTATAAATTTGAATTGCTTAATCAGTTTCAATTTATTGATTCATGATACTTATAACTGTTGACTGCTGCATTTATATGAAATCTTCTATTTTTGAATTTCAAAAATAAAAGACATGATATGCAGGAGAAGTACTTTATCAATTTCCGTAGCTCTCCAAATGAAACAGAATTGAGACAGCATGAAGGAGGTTATAAAGAAGAATGAATTTCAAATTCCAGTGTCCAGCTACTATAACTGATTGCAGTCATCTTTACTCTTTAGAGACGTTCGGCTGCGTTTTCAGTATCCGAAATATAAATATTCATGGGCATACAAATGAATTAGCGAAATCAGTGTAGCTTAACTTGCTGCACACATCTCTTCATAAATAAATCTGAAAATTTTCTTAAATGAAAAATGAATTTCTTCATAATAAAATGTGAGATGATCAAAATAGAAAAAAGTCCTATTGTAATGTAGCCTATCTTGGTAGAATATGAAATTTACGAGTTTATCCTGTGCTAATATGACATGAATAACTTCATTTTTAAGTAGGGTCTGTCCATCAACGATTCGGTAGGAGCACTTGCAGGCACAGAGCTTTTGCGAGTCTTGACCAGCTCCGTCAAATCTGGCAAAACTTATGAAAACTGCTTCATGAATTTCACAACATCTAATTTTCAATTATCGTAGGCCAAGATCTTGTACACGGTCTTGTATTGCATGCGTTACCTGCTGCTTGGTCCCAGTTCTTTTCTAATTCAATGACAATTTTCACATGTAAAGGTCGCAATGCTAAAATCGCTAAATCAATATTCACCGTGAGAATGTGTTCACTTTCAAATTAAACATTTTAGAGGGGATTGCTGGAATGAGTCCGCACTTTTCTATGATGCCAAAATAGAACCGGAGAATGTATTGCTCAAGCATTTGCAACTTAGACGCAATTTCTGAGTGATCACATGATTAGAGGTAACATGCACACTGCATATGCATTGCATGTTTCCGATGACTGATGTATGACAGTGCTGTTGAGAGCTGGATTTATTTTTAGATTCATGAGTTACCTGCTTCAGTGACTCATGTCTGAAGTTCCGCCTTATAACTTTAACAAACGTTGCGGTTCATTTAGTACGTCACAACATTTAAGTTACACTATGCAACATGGGATAAAATCATTTATAAAACAGAATGAAAGTCTCAATCGAATCGAAATACATAACTCTTAAAATATATTTTTCATGAATCATTAATTCGAATTTAATGATCGTATAGCTGGATTATTAAAACCTTTTAACACTTACAAATTCCATTTTTTATTCGTAAACATTATCATTCCATGTCTTCGTAACTCTACTGTGAACATGAGGGCAAGATCAAACAAGCTTTGTAAATGCAAACACGTCTTCTTTGAATAAGTGCTGATTGACCGTGCATAAAGAGACTATTTCAAATCTATTTGCTTTTATCTGTAATTTTTCATAAGAAAAGTGTGTGAATGTTAAAATAGAAGATGATTGTCTTTCTAAGTTATCTATATTCTTCGGAAGTCTCCTAGTGACATTATCAAGGTAGCGAGCATTACATTTCGTTTAGAAATATATCAACAGTCTCAACATAGAAAAGCATGAAAAATATCTATTCCTAAAATGTAAGGGAATATACAGCATATGACAGTTTTCATAATGTGAATATCTCCAAGATTTGACTTTATGGAAATCCAATATAATAGAAACGATCAGCCAACAAATGTGCAAGTATTCATAAAATGAAAGTTAAAAGCTGTAGTTCGACACAATCGGTTTCAAAACTGAGTTGCAGTTGAACCTTTTTACTTTATCCGATTTCTTTAGAGTCAACTCCATTGAAATATTCAAGCTAATAAAACTTGTTATGTTTATTTATCCTATCGGAATACATATACTGTATCTATCAAAATTGAGGTTATTTTTAGAGTGCTCAATATCCTGCGTATAGAGACTATAAATAATAAAAAGTTTGGAAAAGACTGTCTTTCGTAACTATAAGTACTTTTAGTTTCACGGCGAACCGATCATCATACGAGTTAACAAAGGAAGTGTTATAATTTTGAATTTTAAAGTCACTTTAGTAGAAGTCTTACTGCTGGAAATTCATGAAAATGAATGTTATGAGTTAAGTTATGAAAATGAAACGAAAACATATATTGGCCAAACAGAAGATGAGTTCAAGTCACGATTCAATAATCACAAAAAATCTTTCTCAAATTATCAATATATGAATGAAACAACACTGTCGAAGCACATCTGATCCCTGAAAGAAAATGATAAATCCTTTACAGTCAAATGGGAAATATTGGAACAATCAAAGAAGTATAAGAGTGGTACACGATTTTGTTCACTATGTCAAGCAGAAAAATATCACATACTAACAAAATACAACAGCAACATGCTAAACAAAAGGAATGAAATAATATGAGCCTGCAGAGACATAGGAAAAAGTTCCAACTTTCTTCCATCAAGTAAAAATTCTATGTTGGCCTACCTAAGATATTTTCTACATAACTTAACTTCTATGAATTTCCAGCAGTAAGACTGCTACTAAAGTGACTTTAAAATTCAAAAATTATAACACTTCCTTTGTTAACTCGTATGATGATCGGTTCGCCGTGAAACTAAAAGTACTTATAGTTACGAAAGACAGTCTTTTCCAAATTTTTTATTATATATATATATATATATATATATATATATTTCCTTTTCAACAGCATAATAACTTTTAATAAAGATTCGATTACTGCGTTGATAGCCTATTAGGAGATAAGAAGGAAAATAAACTAGCTTCATTATGATAGCCATCATTGGACAGGCCGCTTCAGCAATTCAGCATCAAGTTGAAGACAGTTTACTAACACAGATTTTCAGAAAATTTAAAGGATAGGTCATTTCAGTGTATTAAGATATCTTGCGCCCTAGTTTATTATTGTGAATTTTTACATTGATTGATTTGTATTGCAAATACATCTTCGTACTGATTGATGTCTTATAATTCAGTACGTTGGCAAAAGGTTTGATAAAAAAATGATACGTGGTATTCAGAAAATGAGAAATAACAAAATGAATAAACAAGGCATCTTCAGACAATTGAAAAAGCAGTTTAGAGAACAGTTAGCAAGAAATAATGCTGAAGTTCATTACTTAAATACTGAAGCCTAAATGTGTTAGTGACAAATTATTAAACCAGTACGCTAATGAGGAAATCGAGTGAAGCAGTGAAGTAGGCGATATTCAGCTAGGTTAGCGGCATCGGAATTCTTCTCACTCCTATCCCACTGCTTGAATACTAAAGCTTGATAGAACTTCCACCTCAACTACAGCACTTATGAGCCTTACTGTATTTTGATCACAGTTATCCTCTTATACCTTGCGTGTGCACAAGTGCTTCAAACTAGTATAGATTTTTACATGGAATGACTTGTTTTAAGGATACTACACTATTATAAGCTTTTATGCATTATAGACTTGTTAAAAGATTTTAAAAAACGATGATTTTATCAGTGTCATCATTTTCGAAGTATGTTTTTTTGCTTTGATGAATCAAGGTGCATTTCATGGGATTAACGCTGTGTTCATACGAAGACTAAGGAAGTAGCACTTGTACAGTTTGAAGTAACCCAACTAAAATTTCAGTTAGATATTTGCAGCATAAATGGAAATAGTTCTTAAAATATTAAACACGTAAATATTCTGATGCAGATGCAGATGTTTTACATACTATTCCCGTGCGTAGTAGTGTAAAAAGCCCTATGAACTTAATACTCAATATTAAATAATGGCAGTCTGTGGGAATGCATGCACATGTCTTCATGTCCTTATAGTGTCCCACTGGACATATGTACTCATAAGCCTATACTCGTTTAGTGGATAGATAGCCTATACAACGCACAAGAATGAGCATATGGTGTAGCCCATCTATCATATGGAATGGGAGATATTTGCTCATCTCCTATCACGCGTCAGAATTCAAAAAATATATCGCAACTCTTTTGGAAAATATGCCTAGAATCACCCCTTACATGTACAAACGTGGTTATGTAGGTTTACGTCAACCAATACTACTATTGTATCTATCTGTTGTATACAGGTTATAGGCCTACAATATTTAATGAATGTGCCCTGATATATGCATATTGAGATTTTAATACTTTAACAGTTAATCTAGCTCCATTAAGATACCAGTTGGTCAAAATTTGGAATGTGTCATTGCTGCTCATAATTACAGTTCGTTGTCATACCGACTAATTCAACGGTATACATGCATTTTAGTGCCACTATAGGGAGAATCTTGAAAGGATTATACACTTTAGACTGATAACAGTTAGTCATGGAAATATTGTGTGTCAATATTAAAGTGACTCACACGTTAAAATTTCGTGTCGGTTATATTCGGCAATGCTATTTTTGATATCTGATTCCACAGTTTAAATTAACTTCTTGACACGAATTTCAGCATACTTGGAAATGATATTCAGGAAAAGATAGAGTCTAACCAAAACCGCTTGTTCGAAGAAAATTGAAATCGTGACTGAACGACGAGATTGACATATCTAAGACCTACTTGACAACAGTTTCCACGTTTTAGGAAATTCGATCTGCTAAACTCATTTGAATAATAAAATCACTCAAAAGAATTGTTCAGAAATATTCTCAATACACTACTCTAGTGGGCAATAAATTCCAAAGAAGCTAACACATTGCTCTGCTTCTTCTATGTGTGTTTAGGGTTGGCAGTGTGATAGACAAATGATAAAAACATGTTTAAACACGAAATAAAATGCTTCGATGAATTCTTTAAACATGTAAATCGTCGCAATGCAATTCCGATGCATGTGAATAGAGCTTAAAGTTATTTCTTCATCATGATCATAGAATGAACTTGTAAACACTTCTGCAGTGTTTGTCAGGTGAGTTTTATATTGATACTTGCAAGTAGTAATATCGCAGTAATATAATTGTATTGCTAATTATAAGGGCTGTACGCGGTACACCGGTGCACAGGTGAACAAGCTATTTTTCTTACTCTGGTTATCCACCCGGTGCACCAAAATGCGCGAATTTCGATGAAATTGATATTTTACTGCGTACATATAGTTTCAATTATAAGTAATTCATTTTATCTACCATCTTGCTCACAGCAATTGCTGTGACTAAGATAGCAAATAAACAAATAAAATGAATTAACTAAGTTGGAGAGAATAACATATTAATCATGCAGTACAATTAATCCAACTAGGAGAACATCTTGAAACCATTCCATTCTCTATAGAAGACAAAACATCAAGATAATGTTTAGGAGGGTATTGCAGACGTTTGCATTAGCAAAAATTGTGATAACTTTTTTGCAGCTGGAAAAGACATCTTAGCAGCGAAAAATTGTGCTTGTTTGTTCTGTTCCGAAAAAATGTTTTTTAACAATCTTGAGCATGTCATAATGTCATTGAATTGTTATTTCAAATCATGCATATAATCGTGATATGGTTTATCAATAAGGCCTATTGGTCGTGTTCATTGAATTAAATTTCCTCGACTGAATGCAGTGAATTTTAAATCAGTGAAGCAGGTCACTTCTGAAATCTGAAAATTCTTCAAATAAGATCTATATATGATAAGCAATGTTTTACAAGTAGGCCGACAAAACATCTTTGATCTTATAACGACGTCTTATATTCGACGTGTATTCCCCTTTTCCTTTCCCAATGGTCACAGAAATGAAGATCTTGGGTGTTACATGGTGTGACAGTTTGAGTTGGAGCATTCATTTTCGTAATGTGTTCAAAATTTGTTCAAGGCGTTTGTACATGATTAGAATACTTAAACGTTTGCTAAACCATGATGATTTGTGGATTGTTTTTAACAGCGTTGCACGTAGTATTGTTATGTACTGTTCTTCCTTATTTGGCATTCTAAACGCGGAAATTGTTCAGAAAATCGAAAGACTTTTTAAGCGTGCGAGAAAGATTATTTGTATGCCCAACTGTAAATGCAACAACAATGCCGCTAACTTTCATCAAAAACGTCTCCTAAGTTTCAAGACCTTCTTCGAAAAGTGCCAGTTGACAAATCATCCGCTACATTCAATCGTTTCTCACCCACGAAATGGAAGGCTGACAGTCCCTTACTGCAGAACGACTTTGCGACAGAACTGTTATGTGATAATGTCAATTTTAGTTATGAATAACCTCACTGATCTCACATGTGCCATTCCTTATTGACTTTTTTGTGCTATGTTACTTTTGATTTTTATTTGGACAATATATATAATTTATTCTTCTTATTCTTATTCTTCTTATAATGTATTACTGACATTATGCTAGTGAGTAATCGCAAAAGATCCGCATGATCTGGCGTCATACAGGACATTGGTAATAGCGCACTCTTTGAGATCCAAAAGAAAAACAGTCATTCAAATCTTCGTTATATTTTTGACGCAGAAAATGAAAATATAAAATTATTACGACCACCAAATTTTCGCTACACAATAGCTTGATCACGGTGAAGTATGCAAAACCAATTTATTATTGGCATACTCGTTTATTTGTATATTTATTTATATCATTTTTGCACATGCTTCAACGTGATCAAGCTACTGTATAGCGAAAACTTGGTGGTCGTAGGCCAATCATTTTTTACTTTCATTTCCTGCGTCAAAAATAAAACTGGGAGTAGAAACACTGCTTTTTTGGATCTCAAAGAATGCGCGATAAAGAAATTCTTCAAAAAATCTATTTTCTCAAAGCAGTTTCAAAAATATCGCGCGTAACACGAAATAAAGAATGTTCAATACAGCGTAAGAGGTGTTTAATACTAGATTACAATGATGAAAACATGCATAAATTTGTAAATCATTCATGTCGACATGTCACAGATAAATATGTACAAGAGATGCAATACTGCTAAGGCTAAATAAGTTTGCAGCTAAAAAAAAAGTTCCTTCATGATTCAATTGCTTGTTCAGACTTATTTAGCCTTAGCAGTATTGCATCTCTTGTACATATTTATCTGTGACATGTCGACATGAATGATTTACAAATTTATGCATGTTTTCATCATTGTAAAGAATGTTCAGAATGATGCAAAACAGATAGGCATCGGTGCTCGGATTTTCTATATCTACACAACCTCGGAGCAAATTGAGCGGTTGACTTATTTAACTGCATACTTCGTGCAGATGAATTTTCCTCATGTCGAGCATAGTCACATCATTGTTTCTTTCGCAAAATCCACATATGCCCGCTTCGTCAAATTCTTGCTTAGTGAACATGATTGATTCTGCATGATATGCATGTGGATGCATTCCTTCAGCAATTTCATTATTCATATGCGACTTCTTATGATCTAGACAAAAAGCTGGTACCCACAAATCAAAAGAAAACGAAACCGGAAGGAATGGCAATTAGCAGGCCTATTTGAAGACAACTTGGCGGGTTGAGTTCGAGAGGGAAATGTCAATCAAGTTAGAAAAGAAACAGAATTTCCATCGATTGCTTAGTGATGACATGTGGGCTTTAGCAGTTTATTTATCGGTCCATTACATCCACACCAGATTTTGTATGATTGTATAGGCCTAATCATCGATTACCTCTGGCAAAATACCTTCACGATTCGTTCCTTTGCCGTTGTGTAGCCTACATGGTTGTGAGTAGAATATATCAAGAAATTTGATATCAAAAACTTCAACCACATGTTCCAACGGCGACTCTCCAAATATTATCCCTTCCCATATATGAGATTCGAAACAACTCAAGCTGAGAAGCGACAATTGGTTGATGTTTATTAGTCATAGTGGCACGTTAGAGCATCATCTTTCTTTTCATCATCCATGTGTCACATGCTTTGTGTCTACAGAAAATTATTATTTCTTTGCGTAAGTAGCAGATATCTGTGAATGCGATCTACCAAGCCCGTAGAAGTATGGTACTATGGTACTGTTAATTTCTATGACCAAGCCACTGATCATGCAAGTCTATGGATCATGCATGAGCTGGGTGAAGATATCTGCACTCAATATGCACTAGAAATTCAACAGTTGGAGAAAATTTATTTCCTATCTCTTGGGGTAACTTAGTTACCCAAACATAAACGAAGGTAAAATCAAGAAAATTTTCGTAAATTCAAATCAAAATTTAAAAGCCCTTGAGTTTTAGATATTTTATATAAAATGATTAAAAGTCACAAAAAGCCAGGGTCCAAATCTAACTATATTCGGTTGTAGGCAGGCCAGAATGTCGTTTAGGGAAGCCCAAACATAATCCGCGGGTTAAACCAAGCCAATTAGTTTGATGAAAATCTCATTTGCGCATTAAACTTAATTCATTTCTTTATTATTCATGATTTCATATGAAGAGAAGCCAGTGTATAATGCCGAATCATCGTTGTTGTGCAGATGAGAAGTGGATTTTCTTTTCTGAATGAACTCGATGCTAAACTCATAGCTTGAAGATATGTTGTGGTGTCATTCATGTAATAAGACAGTGGGCCAACCATACGTTGATGTTATAACCTACATTCTACAACTTATATTCTTCTGCTAATTTGATCAATAATCCAAGTTTTCATATTCCTTTTATCAATCATCCAGATAAACAAATTATGCATATTTACTGTCACTGATGTTTCACCGTGCTTTGCAGCCTCTGCAGCACATTAATTTTGTTTATTGTATTATCATCTGTAATTTTTTAATAGACTGACATTATATTTATGAATAGTGCAGTGACTATTATTTGGCAGCCTTACAAAGATCACAACTTAATCAAATATATAATAGTAAATTGCATTTATCCACCGTCTCTGAACATATTATCATTCCACGTTCTTCTGAAGAAAAACATAAAAGTATTATTAAATGTCGGTAAAAATGTATTCAATTTAGAAAACCAATCTAATTGGCAAGCAAAAGTATAAAACAACAACAAAATAAATACAGGTACTGATAAGTTCATAGACATCGAGTGTTGGTCCTGAGATTAAATGCCACCAATGAGCTTATGTCAATACCCATTGCATGAATTACTCAGCAACTTCGATTTCTTCCTTCAATCTCGGAAGAAGAATTACTTGTCGCAGATAATAGTTCGCCCTGTGATATCTAGCTCTGATTCGCGGCCAAACCCGGTATTCAGGAATCGAATTGTCTTCTTGAAGGAATGAAGCGAGATGTGTTGCAATGCCCGGGACAGTCTGGGCATCGAATTCTGTTAGCAGACTCATCAATAAATCAATATCGACGAAGCCATCATTGTCACTTAGGTCCGAGTCTTGATACAGTTCTCTCGTGAGATATCGCTGTGCTAATGCCGTACATATGACGTCACTTGAGAAGCCGAATTCCTGAGCAGTCGACATTTTCTTCATCATCTTCTGCAGATGAGAGACCAAAGCAGCGTTGTCATATGACAATTCTGCAGGTTTATTTGATCTTTGGTGAGTGAGGAACCATCGGTAAGGGCAACAACAACCACCACCACAAACAAAACCCACAAAGCAACAACAAATTGCCCCACAACCAACAAAAACGCAACCAACCCAAAACCACAATCCCCAACAACCAACCACAACCAACCCAAACAACCAAACACCCAACAAACCCCCCAATCAAAGCCAAAGCCAAACCGCCCCAAAACTACCCACCCCCCCAACAACTGATGGTATGTTCTTCGATAAGGGTCATGATATCGATACCCTGATAGCAGGAAATGTCATTGGTTGGAGAGAAGACTGATTGTGAGCAGAAAAGGCAGATTGGACCAGATTCGGGATCGTTCTCAGGAACTGTGGCACCGCACATTGCCACAAGCATTGCCTGCTCTCCGAGATCAGTAGTGATGTTTGCTTCCCAGCGTGAACGGCAAGTCAGTTTCGTTGGATCGGAATTTTGGCAAACAAGTCTTGTTAGTTGAAAGATAGAATTTGGATCGTCAAGATCTATTATCATGTCCGCTCCATCAAACGGTACGAAAATGGAGCGCAGAATGTCATTCAGAGCCTTGACAGTTTCAGGAGCAAGTTCAGAGGGAATTCTACAATTCATGTTTGTCAATTTCAATAATAAAGTGAGTTACGGCAATACTGTCCTGTCTCTTGCAGAATGATGTGAAGAGAGATGACTGAGCTTTATATAGTTCAGCAGTGGAAAGATTATGACATGCCGCGTGACAAAATGCAAGCTAAAATTAGAATAATGCGTTTGAAAGAGGTAACGTTGGTTGGATGTTGCTACCGTTTCAGTACAAACAATAATCAGTTCTGATTAGCAGACAATTTTTGATGACGTCAATGAGGCGATTAGCATTTCAAACTTCAGTGGTGAACACACGGAAATCTTGCTGGTCGAAAGAGAGTCTGAATCCATATTAGGAGAAGAAAATTGTTAGCACATTTGATTCACACAACTGATTTCGCGTTGATTGCAATTCGAATTATAGTAGTACTCTCGAAGTAGAATATTCCTATGTACGTTATCTGTTATGGACATCTGCACTCTTCTTCTCAAGTATTGAACCTGTTGACTCGTAGATAGCAAGTAGTGGGCGTGATGTTATTTAGACCTCCTCCTTCAAACCTCATACATTTGATGACTTAACTTAGAACATAACTTTCAACACAGAAACCGGTGAATAATCAGGTGATTAGAAAGTGTGCTTTAGCTTTGGTACCGAGAGGGACGCGAGTTACTGTTGATTCTAATGTTTAGGCCTACACATTAAAGCGCAAGCACGCTATTGACCAGTTAGCGAGCGCTTCCTTAAAATCAAGCGGCATCGCGAATTGCTGCACTTTGCATGATCTCCATGCAGGCTCACGGCTGACCCGTGTACCTTGACCCAATCAGAAAACGGATTCAAGTATAAAATTCGTGGCTCGTGAATCTAAAAGCAATGAACAAGCACTTTGTTGTAACAGCCTAATCTTGTCTGCTGTGATGCTGTGAGATCCGAAATTTCATAAGCCACGTTTTTCAGACTCAATATGAAATTTCATTCCGCGCACAAAATGATGGGCCCACTCACATCCATAGGGGCCTACTGTCTTCTCACATACAAGAATGTAAAAATACACGTACTTAAACAATCAATCGTGAATTCAAGATAATGTAATTTTATTCAGTTGCAAAAATTATTATTATTGGATGTGAGGCTCCATCATTTGACGACATTCTACAGTGTCGCAATTACTATGAGAGGCTGTGATCAGAGTTGATCAGAGTGATCAGAGTGATCAGGCTTGAGTCAGAGTAATCAATGTAAGTATAAAATCATTTGCTACTTGATTCACGAACACTATTTTGGCTGCAACTTCCTAGGCATTTTTGCAACTGAGTTTGGACGCATAATTCACATTGCGATGCGATAGACATTCAATGTATATGAATGCGACAGATTTTTTAGGAATACTGATGTCTCGAACGGTATAGGCCTATTTATAGCATTCATATCAATCGCTTGTCAATTCATTGTCAAACGCAATTGTCAAAAAAGTCTGTCAGAATACCAAGCATAGTTCAATAACCTGTGATAGCTGATATCGAACAAGCATGATCATTTCCGATGTCTGAATGAATTGTATTTCTTGAAGCGATGAAGCCGTCCTTAGAGATTGTAGACTGAAAAGAAAAATAAAATTTTAGAAATACGCGGTGCTAAAATCGACTCAAAATGGAACATGGTGTCCTAACCAGTTTGACTTAAAATAGTTAACATTAGAAATGGCAACGTTGACCACTGCTCAGCGAATCCCGGCTTCTTGGGTTTTATACCATTTGAAAGAAGCTTTATTATTACGACGCAAGTCGAATTCACAACCATGAAGGTTTCAAACGCATCGGGAAGGACAAGAAAGCTTTGAAGGAAAATAACGGGTGTTATTATTGCTGATGACAAATAAAAGCAAAAAAGCAAACCCACCGGTGAGGTGAATTAGAAAATCGTAAGACGCATTGCTCACGAGAATTGAAGAATTCTTCGAGTTTCATCGCAAAATCGAAAATCTGTAAAACCTGTTTAGATCTTCAAACTAAAGGCCAGTACCACATTTTTTCGAGAATTTTAATGACAGTGCCACAAACTGTTTCTTTTCTGACTTCATATTGCTCAAAGTTCATTTCCTGAATAACAAATCCTCGATGGTTAATCTTTGTGTGGGTTATTGTCGCCCATCGAATTTATTATGAAGATAATGTGAGCACACTTCAGTTGCCTCTTGCTTCAATTCACATTTGCTTATAGATTATAAGCTGATTTATCGATGCGCAATGTGAAAAATGGTTAAGAAAAGAATTATAGAATACTTATGATGACGAAATGTATACATCTGCGAAGTAGCTTTCTTTTATGTTGTCATGTGTGGGTGTAGACAATCATCGGTATAGACGTGTTGAAAAGAGCGGCGGCAGTTCATCTAACAGATAAAAATCACTTGACATGCTATTAGACAATTTAATGTTTATTGGTTCCTCCATTCAATATCAAAAATAGTTGGTGGATGTGATTCTTTACAAGCTTCCTACAAAACAGTGAAATAGAGTGCATGATGCGAACTACACTATTCTCTCTGCTGTCAAGATCTATTTTTGGTTTTCCGGTGATGCAAGATTGTGCTTGTTTATTGTATCAACAGTCAACAGTCAACACTGACACGTCTGCTGAAAAAAATTCCGTCAAACAATTCAGTTTCATCACTGTCTTCTACAATAAACAAAACCTCGAAGAGAGAGAGAGAGAGAGGAATATAGAAGGAGAATAAGGAATAAGAACTAGAAAGAGCGAGAAATTTTTTTTCATGACAAGGTCACTTTTAGGTCGCACGTTGCAAAAATGCTCGAAGGGACGAAAGATGTTATCAAATATGTTGGCTTTGAATCTTGTGTAGGTCAAATAAGAAGGTTTCCATGCATCACCTCATGCTACGATGTTATACATAGTTGTGATGTGCATGGCTGGCATTATGTGTATCTTAAACGTAAGCAGTGCAATCATTGAAACCTGACACTTCAGAGTTGAAACCGGTCCTGGCATAGATTATACGTGTATGGCCCACGCGCCATGGCGGGCCCTGACGGGCCTTGACTAAAAAAATTACATTATGATATTATGCTGCAATATGTAGGCTTAGAACGAATAATCCTATCTATTTACATGCATCATGTTGCATGTTTCATTTCAGCACATCCGCTAATATCCTATTGCATGCAATAAAAGCATAAGTTGATAAAATGCGCACGAAAATTAATGCTTTAGACGAATTGAGAGTAACTCTTCAATAGTAGCCTATCTATTGAAGAATTTGTCGCAATTGAAACCTTTTGCAGTAATTAATCATTTGGTAAACTGCGGTTTGGCAGGTAGCAAGCTACGACATTAGAAGGCATTCGCACAATCGACACAAGGTCATACTCATGAATGCAACATAAAAATAGTGGAACCGATCATTAAAGCATCAGGCAGGATTAGCTTAAGTTGTGCTTAGCTGTTTGTGTTTCATGATTATCGCTAGCGACTCCCACAAACGTCTACTTTCATAGGCTACAAAAAAACGAACAACTTCAGTAATGTAACGTAAAGTGATATCGAATTCAGTTGAAGCACCGATAGGTGATCTTGGGGTTTAAAATATTGGGGTCTTCAATTCCGGAATACAGAATTGGGCACCAGTTTTTTCATTATCGATTATTTCGAGTAGATTTTCACATCAGACGTGTCAGTAGTGCCAGATTACTATGGAACTGAGTTCGGAGAAAATTCGATTGAATACATTAGTTTGAAATCACTTTGTATATTTTGACCTTTACTAAGCCACCGATGTATGCAAATAAAGCACAACAAAGGGTCATTATAGACTTAGAATTATTGTCGAGGATGCTTATCTTCTTCAAGTATAATGTTTTGATTAGTAAGGGTGACCACAAGATGTTCTACAATTCAATGAGTAAGTTTATCATCATCTGAATAGCATAAATACACAGCAGAAGTAAAATTGAGTTCTCCATTTAGCGTCCAGCTTTCTTCGTATTGTGATGGTTATGACAACTGTACATCGAGAGAATACTTTCAGCAAAGAATTTGAAACGCGGGTCAAGATGACTCCAACTCTGCTGTACATTAATCTATTTAAAGTATAAGAATGAGCATTTACTATACACTGATAAACCCATTGCACAGTGATCAAACGGCCCTTCTCTTTCTGCCACATTGAACTGCTCGATTTGTAACCTAACTAAATGAAACAGATTTTCAGCCCAAATTACTTTCCATGCATGAACTTTTCATTCGGGATTGTGAGAAAATTTCGAAGTCTAATTTGAACAAATTAAGATAACTTGTATGTCATAAGGAAATATGTCATCGCAAATATATGCAATTTTAAGCTGACAATAATATTCTCAAAATTATACATTCAATGACATTTTGCTATTCTTGCGTGTTTGAGCATTATCTATATGCTGCATCAAAACAAAAATAAACAAAGTCTCCAAAATTATACTTAACTTATTATTGCTGCACAATTATATTACAAAGTAATTACAAAACAGTGATCAAGACATCGCTTTCCAATCTCATATTCAATTTAAGTTTTGCTCTATTGGGATATTTGCCATTTCTTCAATTAGCCCGATTTCTGTGACAAAAATATCTATTAATTCTACTTACATTCTGTTTCAATAAGTACCACCAATTTATCACTATTTAAAAGCATCTGCCTAAGGCAGAATAGGCTACTAGTAGTCTACAAATGTGTCATTTAAACACGCTTTAAATATCAAGAAAATTTGCTTGCTGCTTATCTTAATGCGTATTTTAAATGTACGGAGTGTGTGGAAATGCATGGTGTCATGTAGGAAGAGAACTTCATATCCGAAATTGTAAAGATCTCCGGATAGTCGTGATCTTAGGTGGAATTGCTTAATACGCAAATCTGTTTCTCATTTTTGACTAAGGATGAAACTCAATATCAAATAATTCAACTTTCATTCTAAACCTAAGTTTACCAATATTTCTATAGATCATAAAGAAACTTATTTGATACAGTTCGAAGTAGCTTGTGTACAATGGTTCAACTTTCTCATTATCTAGATAAGAATTTCTCATACCGTCGGACAATCAGTTGTTTGAGAGTTTCTTCAATAGTCATAGTTTATCAATTACATAGGTATACATAGGCTTGCCTGATAGAATCTTTGGATCAGCCTCTAATGATTTAATGGTTTTAATGATCTAACGGATTTAATGGTTTAAGCATCATTTTGATTGCTTTCGCATGAGTAGTGTAGGCTTAGATAAAGAACATAAATTTTGTACTATTTTGAATAATTAGCTAAATTGTATTTCTAAATTGTGATCTATTTGTAGTGGCATCAATCTTCCCCACATACTGCGATGGTTGGTGCGATGCAGTGGTGAGGGAGAAAACTTTTCAGCATGGAGTAGGTACTGTAATTCAAAGGATCCAGATCTGGTTGTAATCCAAGATCCACTCGGATCCCGAATCCATTGTAGATAAGAAGGAATGCTTGTGATCTAATAGGAGCTAAAGGGAGATGAATTAAGTGTTATATTCAAGGAAATCATTCCCGTTTTTTATTTCTATCTTCATACTTTCTGTAATGTACATGTCCCTGTATTTCATCATATCAGTATTTATGGACATGGCAGTGCTAACGCATGAAATAAGAAATTGGTGTTGCAACGAGTTATGAGAACGTTTTCATGGATAAAGTATGCAAGTCTGAGCAAATATAAAGGAATTAATTCCTCCGTATGATGATAAGGAATTCATTTTCAAGCTATTTGTCTGTATTATGCTTTTATTTCGAGTCTTAAAAAACGACAACTCCACCCAGTGCCTTGCGAGAGGTCTTCTATGCTCTATCAAATTCTTACGCGCTCATCCGTCTAGAATGTGGGAAATCTGTAGATTCTCTCCCTTTCTAAATTAATTTATAAACAGAATCACTTCTATTTCTCAATGCTGAAGCATGGCAGAACCTTCAAGACTCAATTATGAACATGGCCTATGGCCTATGCAATAATCCATGCTGACAGTTAACCATATTGCATCTTTACGGAAGAGAGCAGCTATAAATAGTGTAAAATACTTTTGTGTATTGACAATTGATTATTCTGGCAAATTTTAGTAATAATGAAGTGGGAATACTCATTTCAATGAAAACAGATGTGCAGCCTCTAATTACAGTATCCCAGCATTTCATAATTCTTTACTGTGATTATGCTATCTCGTGCGAATTAACTTAACTTTACTAATGTTTGAACGTAGACTTTTCAAAGATTGAGGATTCTATTATTCGCGAATGTCAGGAAGTTGTAAAGGAAACGGAATCAGAGGTCTCAACCATGGGCGTAGAGAGCCATTTGCATGCAATTTACAGTAAATTAAATGAATGTTCGTTAAATGAAGCTATCAGATAAAGATGCACACCTGGGGCCTATTTCATAAAGCACTGATAGCAATATATAATCAACTGATAAATCAGCATCCTTTTTCATAAAACGAGGAATGAGCATCAAATCAATGAAAAATATCGACAAATACTGTCAGCAAAGCATTTCAGTAGACCTACTCAAGAAAAGTGCCACCATGGATTGCAGATTCTGTCAGTAAAAGTGGCACGCAAGCAACTTCATAAATGATCTTTTTAAAGCAAATTCGTTTTTCGAGCACATGCTCAGTAGGCTGTTCTTTCATCCTATGTAGATGATCCACTCATGATTCACTGCATTTCTCAGTGTTTTAATCATCATATCATTGAAATTGTCCCCTATAGTTATTGCTACCTAGGTATGAAGCGGAACACTGACGAATCGCAAATTAAGTGATATTTAGGATAATTTACAATGCTCTGTTGCCAAGGAAGCCCGTGGAAAAACATAAACATTCAAAGCAATTAGGCGATATTTTATTTGCGCACTTGCATTGAATGTTCATCTCTTTCCGGGGGTCTTCATTACAAATGGAACAAAACAATCAGGGCCCGTTATTTCGAGACAAGATTATCAGTCAATTTTTCTTTTAAAAATTTCAAAATCATATCAATTTTTACACATAGGCTATATTTTTAAAATTCAATTATTTGAATGCTGCACATCAGAAAAAAGTCTAATTGAGAACAAATATTTTAATCAGTTAACTGCGAAAAGGAAAGAAAATACAATCAGTCACTTTCAATGTCTGAAACAGTGAAACTTGTGTCTTTAAAAGCTTTATTTTGGGCCGCAATTTCTTGTTTTCTAGCCGCAAGTTCCGCAGTTAGCAAAGTCGTTTCTAACTGTCAAACAAGATGTTCTTCTGATTCAAAACTTCTCTGAGAAATAGCAATTTCTGACCGGCGGATGACATTGTGTGTGATATCATTCAACTCTTGAAATCTTCAACTTAACCATGTACTGTATATAGAAGTCTGCCGTTAGCCAATCAAGACAAAGGTAACGTAGCATCGATACAACGCAATCAGAGACAAATATAGGTCAAATGACGTGCAAGCTACAAGCGTTTTATCAGCTATATGTTGCTTTTATCAGTCGTTTATGAAATTGACAGTCTATCAGTTGATAACTTGCAACTGACAACTGATAGCTTATAAAAGTTTTATGAAATAGGCCCCTAGACTTGAATCAAGCCTTGAATGACAGCCAAATCAGGTTATATAGCATATCATTGTTGACCTAATAGCTGAGGTAGAGGATGACTAAATCTTGTCTGCGAAGTATACCAAGAAGTTAAGGAAGCGTCGCACAGGTGCATCAAAATTAGCATTGATTTCAGCTGCAGTGAATTCAATAACAAATTCAAATATGTACATGAAATGGCCTATACCAAAGTGTTTGCCTATACGCATTCAAGCGAAGGGTGCCTGTTATGAGAAACTTCTTATACTCGTAGGTCTGCTTTTGTGACATTGTCTTGTGTCCGTTTGGTTGACAAGAGTCCAAAAATTGACTTGTTCGAAGAACCAGCTTTTTGCTCAGATGAAACTTTGCTGTGATGCTGATCATTCATTTTGCCTAATTTAGTTCACTTGTTCTGAACTTTGCCACTAATTGGATAAGTGCATGTAAGATGTACGAAGAACATCTTTCATACTTTTCACTCAGTAACATAATATCGATAATGGTTCTACACGTGCAGATTTGCTGGATAAGACATTGTGTTTTCGAAAGGCAATATCAAATAATGAGCAAGTATGGACAATGTATATAAATAATTTCGGTTGGTATTGATAGTCTACTGAATCACGTCACGATTCGCTTATACCTTTGAAGATATTCCATACATAATGAAACAAAATACAAAGTTTAGAAGCTGAAAATCATACGTTTCCTGAAATCGAGAGCATAAAATCATTCCAATATATGCATGACATTAGTAGGCTTGCATATTTATCATAATATTGAATCATTTTCTTCTATTAAGCTTGTCACATGAGTGGAAACTTCAAAAATAGCAAGCTTGTCGAGAAGATTTCAAGTAGCATGATTTCAAATGTTTTGCAATTCGATGGATTCGTTGATGTATGCCTAATTATAACATGTATGAACAAATAGATACTGTGATATCATCATGCGCGCTGATTGTCACCGTAAATTAGACCTGGTGGAATCCTACCGAATGACCTTATGACCTATTTATTCATTCATAACAATAAAAAGGTTAGTGATGAAATTTTCCATAACCGTCGGTCAGTGGGTGTGACCGTTGATATTTTATACTAGAACGAACACTATTTCGGAACAAAATGTGCAAAGTTCATAAAGTGTCCTAATATGTCTATCCGTACTTTAATCTAATCAGCTTGAAAATCAACTGAAAAAAAATAACATTTTCACGATAAAGTGGTAGCTAGATGAATCGGCGGATTAATTGATACTGTCACTTTTCAATCATCGACTCAAGAACATGCAGCATGAAATTACGAGTTTTAAAGCATTGAAGCAATTTGAATCTTAAAATTTATCGATATTTGATTTCTGCATTTCAACGAAAGACCACTATTTTGTTTTAAAAACCGTTTCATACAGTTGCAGAAAATCGCTATCTGATTTTCAGCCATTCAATGCATCTGCTCGCAAAAATTGCTTTTTAATTTCTTTAAATTTTACATCATTTGAAGGCCTACATTTCAAAGCTTTGTTTACTTGAGCAAACTGCAGGTTTTTTGTTTTTACATTTGAATACATTTGCCTTTCGTTTTAGGCAAGCAAAAGATTGAAAGCATGGCTTGTTGCCTTTTTGCTGTCATTGTACAAACCACACTCTACTCTTCGATAAATGTGACATCAAAGTAAAAAATATCAGAGAAGGTATGCCTAGAAAGATATACACAGGCATGCATGTGTACACATACGTGTACGTATCAGAGCTGAGGGAATGTTCTCAATAAGACGGCTGAAAATAATCAATTGGAGCATTGTACAGTATATGTGTGGTATATGTAGTGTTCTTCAGCAGCATTTTATTCGATGCTGACAGGCATAGAAACTATTCTTTCTATGTGTCATCTGAAAGTTGACAATGAAGAATAGGATTATCATGCCGGATAAACAATGCTACGTACATCAATACATACCGCATGCCCATCCTATGTTTCTTAGCTTTGAAGAAAGTGTATATTGTCCTAAAGGATGAGCCAAGGATGAACATGCATGACAATATTTAATTCCAAATGGACACTTATCCTATTCGCTCACCAGATCTCGATAGATTTGAACACAATCGTCCAATGTTCTAATCAAGAAGCCAATACGCTGATCCACGCATGATTTTACTACAAAACTTGTTTGACTGCGGAAAAGGAGTCCGAAATGTGGCATAACCGCTCAACAATGCTGCTTTTGTCTCATCCTGGCTCATGTCGAAATTGTGTATCTGTCGAAGAAAAGCACTGTAGAATAAATGTCCGAAAACATAGAGATCGATTTGTCGAAGAAGTGCCCGTGTCGAATAAATGTGCACATTCATAATGTTCATGTCTATCCAACTGATCATGGCTTAAGGTGACTAGTTATAAATTAAATTAAAGATTAAAGGGTTTGATTAAGGTTTGCAAAATATTAAGCTATTGATGAATGATCAACCTTCAAGTCTTACTACAAAGCCGACCGCATGCAAATAACTTCTAAGCCGAATTATAACTTATTCACCGCAGATGTAGCATTCCATGACCAATAGCTATAATGAATGAACTAAGGTCACGTCACAAGAGAGTGTGTTGCCTCAGATCCATGCCAGAACGGTGAAACCATCAGATATGAGGCTGTTGCAGAGATGACGGTTGGCATTTGGATGGACTGCAGAGCTTCGTTGGCAGCCCAATAGAGTTACTGACTTGCTTCATCAGTCACTTCTTGGCAATAGGCTTTGACGCTTTCAATAGTTTGACTACAATATTACTTCCTTTTGATCGAGTGAGATTGCTTTTGTGAAATGAACAAGCTTCGTATACAAGTGCTAATAATGTTTACTTTATAATTTAGCATGCATGTATAATCATTTTCTACTCAGGATACAAACATTGGAAAGTATCATGCAAGTAAAAGAAGCAAGTATTATCTGAGAACTATTAATTAAATAAAGTAATTTTCTGATAATTTTGTGATTTTCAATTGTCAAAAATTAATTAAATACTAAAAATGCCTAATCGAAAACGAGAAGTCGTGATAAGAAAAAGCGAAATCGAAAGTGATGACGAACCAAATTTCATTGAAAGCCACGATTCCAATGCTTTCCCGGGGTTTGGGGCCAAATCCATATCAGTGACAACACAAACGCAATTGACAACAAATCATGACAGCAAAATTATTTCTGTTGATAGGATTGCAGATTTCTTATCAGAATTGGATAGTTGTTGTCATATTCAAGTGATAACTAATACGGAGATGTGCACATATGTTGGGAGGGGGGGTGCATGAACCACAATCGAAATAGTCCATAAAAACCAGGATATAAGAGCTGAAAATGATGCATCGCAGGTAGTGAGAACATTGACTAACACCTAAATTGGAGGTCGCGATACCATTGTCGAATTCTTCTGCCAGTTGACAGTCAATGTCACCAATCACAAAAAGCGCTCGCTGAAGTTCAGTTTTACTTTGTCGAATAATTTTCCAATATAGCCACCTCATGTGAAAATATATCCATGTACAAAACCACTGTCCTTTTCCCTGTACGCTTGATTTTGGTCATTATAACTTTGTCATTATATCATATGTAATGTTAAATGCTGAGGAAATACATGTAAGTTACTGCTCTATATCAGCAGCAATAGACTAATAGACAATTTTTAATTTGCTAGTAGTAATGAAAATAATGGATAAGAATTTGAATTGTTGTGTTGTCTAAATGATTTAAGCGACTAAATTGATGCTGAAAATTTTATTGTCCTTGAGAATCTTTTGAAAGAAGATGACAAAGTTCACATGATGTCATTTCAAAGCTTCTTATTTGCACATTTCGATTACACAATTAAGAAAGTCAATTGTGCGAGTAGATTGTGATATATATTATTATTTTCATATATTTTCAGTATGATGATTCATTATCGTGAAAAATAGAAAATTACTTCAAAAAGTCATTGAACGAGCTTGTCAGTGGTAATGTTTTCAATGAATAAGTTGTGATCTGAGGAATTTTTTTAATCTAAATTCATGATTGCAGCGCTAATTTTTCTGTATAGATAGAAAACATGGTCTATTGTTCCATAATTGTGCAATTAGAGGGAAAAACCATCGCAGTCGACATATAAAGTGATGTTATCAGGCCAGCAGATCTGAGTGCTTCTTGAGTTGGTCCTGCTGTTCGCGTCAAGAAACGTGAACAGTTTACAGAACCCAAGAAAAGGTTAAGGCGATTTGAAAAGGTCTCCTACCAATTGGATCGGATCAGGGGTATACGCAACTCCATGATCCGGATCTCATCCCATAACTTTTCACTGTGATCTGCATCTGCAACACCATGACGGGGTATGAGCCGTATCCGATCAGGAAATTACAAAATAATATTTCGGAGAGAAAATAAAATATTGATAAAGATTTTACTATCAGGATTACGCCTTCAATATGAGACTATGTTCATAAGTTCACTGTTAGCTTGAAACTGAAAAAGTCATAATATGAAATATCCTCGACCTTTTATCTTTAAAATATCTACTTACATGTATATTTGCCTTTTATTCAATACACTGATAATAGATAAACCATGAAATTTGCTGTAATATTCTTCTCTCTTGGAACTTTACATATCAGGAAAGGGAACTACACTTTAACATTCGCAACTGCAAGAATCTGAACGATGAAATAGCTGGCACAGAGGCAGAATGAGATGCAGATGGGCATGACACGCATTTAAGTGACAAAGTGATCATACATGGCTTGAATTTCATAATTATGATTGTGTTATCACTTACAATATTGATGATAAGAAAGTATGTTATTAATGCAATTTGGAAATTTATTCCAGTGAAAATGAGACATTGTATTTTTTTTGATTGAGTAAGCAGTACTACATGTACATATGTGCAAAGCCATAATTTTTGGCAATGAATGTATTTAGGTCATTTCTATCATTTTCATTTACATTTGTCTATGAAGCTCAACACATTCAGATTTAGGAAGCCTGTTGATGTTCTGCAGAAACAACCTTTTGTCTAATTTTAGCTACATTTACATGTAGTCTCATTCTCACATGCATCATTGATCTGAAGCATGATAACAACACATTTACATGACAGGAAAGACTTAAAGAATTTCCACACCAAAAATTAGGGCTTTCGACTAATTTTTAAGTATAGTCAGAGTAAACATTGAGCATCTTAGTTTCACCGGAAACTTTGATCTGCGTCCCATTAATTTTACATGTGTTTTCCTATATCCTGTCTTCCAATATGAGAAACCGGGTAGAACTCAGTAGGCACATAGACTTCGTAGCAGCCATGGAGTATGCAGTCTATCACTTTGTAAAGGTCTTTCTTTTGGCCTCGTTTGCTTCGTTTGCTGTGGAAAATCGTCTTGGCGACAGGACTAAAAAGATCATTCCTAGATTTGAGTGCTGTTATGTATAAGATCGCGTTTAATATGATTTCCTATCATGGTTAAAATGTGGGTCTATTCAATGATGGATTGTCATCGATAGTGGATCTATTCCAGAAAAGGCAGTATCCGTATTTAGAAATGACACGTAATTTTTATGGTGAGATTCATCGTTGAATATAGCACTATAATTTGGTTTCAAGTACTGATACAGGCTTGTAATTGAAGCGGGGATTGTAGTTATTTAACTATGAACAACTTGAAGCAAGCATTAATTTGAATAAGCGACTACTATGTTGAAAGAGTATGCAAGATTTTGCCGATATAGAACATAAAATTCTATTTTCACTATTCAGATCGATGAATATTTCTCTGCATTGAAGCATTCGACAAAATTGAAGGAAACGTTCACCAAGTATGCACTCAGTAATGCTAAAGTTGCACTGAGCTGTAAAGCTGTATTTTACATCGAACAAGCTTCATAACATGCAAAATGCGGTCTCAACAAGCAATCATACAGATATATTGTCATATATTGGCTGTATCAATACAGCCAAATAAATAAATAAATAAATATGCATTGTCAGGATGCGGCTTTTAACTTTATACAATGTAACCTTGAAATACTTAAAGGTTGACTTATAAAAATCGGTTCACCCTTCAGCATGCGCTGAAATTCAAGCTACAAGTGTGTAACTTTTGGAATTTTGCATATATTTCTCCAAAATTCAGATTGTGTGCCAAATGTAGGCCTACTATCGAGCTGATCATTAAAAAAACGAACCACTTAAATTTCATTGAAATTCAATCGATTCTCATGTATTCCAATCGTGTCACACATCAACGTACAATACATCATTCGAGAGCTTGTATTCTCAGTTTTAAAATGAGCTATGATAGACGTGTATCCGATTTTGTATTTGCTGAGCAGTGCTCAAAATATGAAAATCGCTCAATTTGCAAATCGCAACTTTTCCATATGAAAGCATGTTAGTATGATGAACAATCACACACGGGGAGAGGGAGCATTTCCTGAGCTCTCTTTTGACACAATGTTCATCAAAATCGGTGAACCAATAAAAAATTTGTGATATCGAGAATTTATCCCTTTTGGAAGAATTCAACCCTTTTGGGTTGAAAATGTTGGTTTCTCCCTTTTTCATCAAAAATGCTCATGTTTGGTAGTAGTAACCCCATCCCAAATTCAAGCCCGGTGCGGTGCAGTGATGAGTCATCATGCTGACTCAGCCCCCCCTCTGGAAGAATGGGAGGTGGCCAAGGATGTGTGGGGAGGAATGGGTCCGAGAGGAGGAAACAGTTCCCCCCCCTCTGGAAGGAAGGAAGGAGTTTTCGGGTAAGGGTTGGGAAGGAAGGTGATGTGGGAAGGATAGAGTGAGGAAAGGATGGGTGTTGATGGTGCTGGGATGAGAAAAGTTGGAATTCGGCATGAATTTTCGGATTCGAAAGTGGAGGTCAGATTCGGAATCTACGTGAAATTTTGGGTAGGGAAGGAAGGCGGGAGGAGCAGCAAGGGGTGGAATCTCTGAAAACGGCAGAGTTGGAAAAAGGCGAGGTTTGGTGGTTTTGGGATGAGAAAGTCCATTTTTCGAGCAGAAGGAGTGCTCGGATGTAAAAACGGAGGCCAGATTCGGACTCTACGTGAAATTGTGGGTTAGGAAGGATGTTTCCAGCGACATCGGAGAGAAAAAGTTTTGAGGACGTTCCCCCCCTCCTCCTGCCAAACTTTTAACTTTGGTGTTAGAAATCGTAGAAAGTCGTGTGATAGCTCATTTGAAAGCTAAAAGTGAGGAAAATGCAGTGGAAAGCTCAGTTTGGACTAATTTTCTTGGCTTGAGGGAGGAAAATGACAGGAAAACGTCAGAGTTGAGAAAGTCAGGTTTTGGATGTTTTGGGATGAGAAAGTCCATTTTTCGACAGGAAGCAGGCCTCGGATGGGAAAATGGAGTGCAAATTCGGACGTTTTGACTAATGTTGGGTCTAGGAACTTCTTTCCAGTGACATCGGAGAGAAAAAATTTTGAGGACGTCCCCCCCTCGGCAACGATCTTCCAACTTTGGTTCCAGAGATGGTAGAAAGTCGTGCAATAGCTCGTTTGAAAGCTGGGAGTGAGACAAATTCAATGGAAAACATGGCTTGTTCCACTCTGCCTTCGTTTAGAGGTGAGACGTTATTGAAAATTTTGGACATTGGCGAAAAACGACAGAGTTAGAATGTTTACGAAAATCGCTCTAGCGGGTGAAGCAAGCCTCGGACGGGAAAACAGAGACCAGATTTGGAATCAGCGTCAAATTCTGCATCGGCATGGTAAATTTGAAAGCCATCGGAGAGAAAAGATTTTCATCATTTTTCTGAAAAACGAGTTAGAATTTTTGCGATGGCTGTGGGCTGTAGAGCCAAAACGAAGCATCGGATGGGAAAATGGAGGGCAGATTCGGATTCAGCGTCAAATTCTACAGGGAAATGGTGAATTTCCAGCTCCATCGGAGCACTAGAACCGGAGATAAACGGGTTTAAAGATTTGGATGATGAGTATTACGTCATCAGCTGATCGCCATAAGTGGAAACTCTGCTTGTGGAAATCAGTTCCCCTCCCGACTGGGTTGGGGTAGGCGAACTCCGGAGTTCTGATGATAGCATTGGAAATCTGAAAAACCGGTGTTCTGTCAGAAACCGACTTAGAAAATTTCATTGCTGAACTCAGCTAAGGTGTCAGACTTAGAGGTTCGTCAGGAGATGGCCTTCGTCTCCATGCCATAAAAGACTCCAAAACTTTAAAGGCTTGTAACTTTGCTTCTACAAGTCCGTTTGACTTGACTCAAAAAAGGTTCGATCGCTATTGACCTGCCCTAAGTGATAGACTACCTATAAAAATTTCATAAGTAGTGCTAAAAAGTTGAAAAATTTAAATTCACTAGTTTTGGAGGTTTTCTGGGGTTTTCGACCCTGCTGAAGTCAATGAAAGGATTTTTAATGATGTCTGAGCCAGTCTTCTCATGCTACAAGCAGCTTTTCACTGAAAGCGAACAAGACACGGAGAGTTTTGGTGTAATATTCCACTGACAGGGTGTTCCTTCGGGACGGCGGACGATGCCGCAGTGATAAGTGTGGCAAGGGAGTGTCTCATAGTTTAGACCGAAACCGCTGGGGCAACTCATGTATCATGTTGGGCATTTGACACAGTTCTCAACGTAGCACTTTGAACGCCAATCGGTTGAGTCTTAGCTATCTTGTCATGGGTGGCATCTAAACATCTCCATTGCAAAACGCTGGTGAATCACGGCTTGCTATCCCTCTCTGCGGCTTGCTATCAAGCTGATCAAAGCAACGACTTACCAAGCTCCTGTAAATAACTCCACCGCTTTTCATGTCTGGCGATCAAGTCATGGACGGTGCAAGTCACGGAGATTTTCGGTGTCATACTTCCTGTGTGTGGGCGTTCTTTCGAGACAGCGGTGAAGTCCGTACCGATGAATACTGCACGGGACGTGGGCAATGGTAATCCTTGTGAAACCTCTCTGTGTCATGTTTCCAAGTGGTTGCCTTTCGTCTCAACGTTGTACTCTGACCGCCAGGGCGACATTTAGGCATCTGCTACAGGTTACCTCATAAAATCTCCATTCCACTTGTCTCCCGATAGTTGGTCAACCATGGGAGAATGAACCATCAGTTCTTCTTGTCTCTATCACGGAGACGATATGATGATGGGATGAAACGGGAGGACATTCATGCGCCACACGCAACACATCACAGACTTCTCTCTTCGCTAGTGAACTAGGTCTTGTCAGTGTTGTCAGAAAGTGTATCATGGTTTGCAAAAGTTTTATTGCAACACAGGTTGATGTATAGTTAGAAAGTTTGATCATCAACGTTTTATTCGTAAGTCTAGTCAGAAACTTTATCATGGTTTGTAAAAGCCAAGCTGGTGTAGTCAAATAATATTACCGCGACACACGTTTGAGAAAATAAAGTTTGATCATTGAAGTTGTATGACTGACCGAACTCATCACAGCACTAGAAAGTTTTATCGAAAAGGTTTTACTGCACAATGTAGATTGTCTTGTAACTTACTTTCTCAGTGTTAGAAAGTTTTATTGGAGACAGTTGCCAAATGTTTCCCTATTAGAAAATTCAAACTCCATGACTGTTAGATTAGCTTCATCAGGTTTACTAAAAGCAGTTTTCTACTGCAGTAAGACTGAGAGTTTATAATGTTATATGAAAACAGTGTTCACCACAGTGCTAGAAAGTTTTCCTGCACTGTGTATATTGTTTCACACAAGGTCTTATAGTCAGCGTTGAATGTTTCATAAAACAAGATGTTGTCACAAACGTTGAGTGTGTGAGAGCTAGTTCCATGCCATTGAATCGCGTGGGTCGTAAAGTCCATAATCCAAGGCTAGGCTCCTCTACGGTTGGATTTAGGGTTTTATATCACATGTGTTAACTATTCGTGTAGAATACGTGAAGCACATGTTCTCTTAAAAGTCTAAACGCAAATGTTGAAATAAGTTTTGTAAGAAGTCTTTGACAGGTTGTTGTGAAACTTAGCGAACGTTGAAAAAAGTTTTATAAAATGTTTCTGCAGTCACTCTCGTTAGTGTACCAGCTTTACTAAATGTATTGTTTGCCTTTATCAAATTGAATGCATGTGTTTTGTAAATAAAGACAGCGTGTTTGCACTCTGCATCGACAGCATACAAGTATACACATAACAACCTGTAACGTTGTTAGTCGAATGCATGTGAGTTAGGAAACACTCAAAGCATGTGTGAGATAAAAATCAAACTGCTAGATGAAGTGAAATACAAAAGTGTCACAACTAGTTTACGGGAAATAAAGGAGAACTGTGACAACGTATACACTCATCATAGACAGATGAACATATAGTCTAATTTTCTGACATTCAAATGAAAGTAGTAAACATGAACCGTGGTGTAAGAAACTGTATGACAACAACTTTATGTTGGCAAAACTTTCATAGATTGCAGTCGTGTTAAAGCTGATATAAAGACCTGCAGAAACGCATAAGTCTTAGTTCAACGACTCGAGCATTGAACTCACAAAATGAACACGTCTGTGTAGAAAACTCATCAGTAGGAATCAGCAAAGCATGTCATTGGATGATCAAGTCAGTGGAATTATTTCATAAGTATGAAACAGCGAGCATTAGGGCTGACCATGAGCATGAAAGGTTAGTATCAAAGTTTGCTTTTCATGTACATAACAAATGAAACCGTGTCTCATTTCTAAACGAAT
Source organism: Prostheceraeus crozeri (assembly GCA_907163375.1). Lineage (NCBI taxonomy): Eukaryota > Metazoa > Platyhelminthes > Polycladida > Euryleptidae > Prostheceraeus > Prostheceraeus crozeri. The sequence goes on along the minus strand of CAJQUW010014087.1, from coordinate 224,251 downwards.
CGTGCATTGATCATAGAATCAACATTGAAACCTGCATCAAGTGATTTTCTGTGCGAATGCAGACGATGTAAAAATGACACACGGATTGACATTTAACATTGCTTGCAATAGTCAACACGCTGACATTCAAAGTGTTTATCATAAAACCTATCAGTGAAGAAACCCCTCCTGTGCCCACAAAGAATCATAAGTGCACTATGACGCCTGTCTGTCGCACTGCCCCTCAGCAGATAGAGTAGAACACAAAGATGAATGACAGCGCAGCCGGTTGGCGATCGTCTGTCGCGCTAGCCCCTCCGCAGATAGAGTAGAACACAAAGATGTACGCGCTCTCTCTGACACCCGTCTGTCACATTAAACAGAGAGCTATCGCATCTGTCCCACGAGCAAGGATGCAGGAACGTATCGTCATCTCAGACCTCCCACCTAGCTGATTCCCACACAGCCCATTGCTATCGCGCCGGAAGGGAGATTCGCGCGATAAATGCATCTACGTTTGTCAAGTGGTTGAGGATGGCAGTCAATGAAAATATGTCTTCCTCTTTCTTCCTCCGACCATAAGTTTAGAGCAATATTATTGCACGAACCAGACATTTGAAAGGCTGTATCATTCTCATATAAAGCAGAGTCTCGTGTATTTTACTATCATAATCATGTCCGAGAAGCTGACTGCTCAAGTTACCCCATATAGGATTACTTATATGGGCGAAACGTTTCTCTCCGATGAGTGTGAGGATATAGTATTTCAGTTTATGAAATACTATTCCTTGTTCGATGAATCGAACGTTATACCTCCACCCGAATCCCCAATGATGGATCCGCAGGAATCTTCGAGTGAGATCGAGACGGTGGCAAGTGACGCCGAGACGGTGGGGAGCGAGGCCGAGATGGTAACCAGCGAGAGCGAGACGGTCGAAAGAGAGGACTCGGAAAGTGATAACATGGAAAGTGAGGACATGGAAAGTGTGGATGTCATTGTGATATCGGATGATGAAGTAAGAGTTTCACACATGCATACGAATGGCTGTCATCTCAACTCGTACATGTTTTCTTTCAGTGATGGAGTGAGTGATGGGCGTTCTTTAGTTCATAAAATCATCATGCACACGTACAGCACACTGTTTCACCACATTACCTCGTGAATGCATCATGAGTTCTTATAAGAACTTCCTTCTAATGCAGCTAAAGGGGTCCCAAGCCCGCCACATATCTTCGGATATGGAATGCAGAGGATAAGGATATATGATGAATGGAATGAAATGGGAGGACACTCTTGCACCACATGCAGCCACAAACACATTTCTATCTTCATTAAGATGACATTCAATCACTTGAATTCTAATGTGACCATCACATCCTTAGATCTCAGTACAGTCAACTCTCTGACGTACTTATTAAACCTATTATCTCTAACTTAACAAACACTCAAAGGATTCTAACATGATTTCAAACTTTACAAACGTCAACTTTATTTCTAACGTTACAAACAGTGAAATGCTTGTGACACTATTTTATGCTTTACCTATCTTACTAACACTAAAATGATTCTGACAAAATTCCTAACTTTACAAACAGTGAAGTGAATCTGACTTCATTTATATTTCACCTATCTTGCAAACAGGAACATGGTGATAACTTTATTTCTAACTTTACAAACAGCAACATGGTTATAACTTCATTTCTAACTTTATAATCATCAACTTTATTTCTAACTTTGCAAACAGTAAAATGGTTGTAACTTTATTACTAAGTCAATCCACTCTATTGAAACGACAAGAAAACGACACAGTATGTACATGATCTGTTATTGAATCCCATACAGCTTTTATGTTATACTACCAATTCATTTCATGTGTTCTATCCCATACACTCAAAACCTGCAACGACATTTATTCTATTACACATGAAATCTATTGACATGTGATACATTACACTAAATCTTCGATATCAAATACTATCATGAAACAACTACCACTACCTGACGCTAAACATGCACTGATTCCCACATTCATGACATTAGTAATTTTTCTATCATGTGTGACTACATACTCATCAATATGAAAGGCTTGCAGTGACTTAACTCTTAATGTGTCCATGCCAAGCTTTTGGAAATAATTTTTCATGTACCACGGTGCGCCTGAATCAAGTTTTGGATTAAAAAAATATACCATGAGCGAAACCAATTTTTTCACGATCTATGACCTCTTGGGACAAAATAATCGCAAAAATAAAAATATTCCAATGTACAGATTTTTTTACAAAAAGCTTTTTTCAAAATTTTTGCCCTGTTGTGCTAAAAAAGTTTGTACAATTACATAGAATGACTTTTTCTGCCTTGTAACTCCTCCCAGCTGCTCAAATATCTCAAAAAATATTATCCAGCAAATGCATAGCGGTTTAGCTCGAGCAAGAATATTCTTTTTTCATTCATAAGTTATAATAATATCGACAGAAACTATTTTCATAAAAAGAAAATATTTTTTTAATTTTTTTTTTTAAACAAAAATCAAACCAGTTTAGTATTTCCCCATAAAGCATTAGAATCACATGATGTCAATTTGAACAGATGATTTAAAAGGAACACCAAGTCCAGCAATCAGCAATTCAACAACTTAATTTTGACTGCCGACAGAACATAAAAAAATTTATAGTAGTATTTATCTCAAATGTAACTTAACTTCATACATGACTGTGACGGCGGTTTTTTGATATTCACCCTTGAAACAGTCGTTAATCAACTAATAGGATAGCAAATATTTCATATCCTTATCACATGTGTTACACTTCATTCACAAACAAAATATCTGGCAATGAAGACACAGGTTTGCAATGTTTTTCCCTTATCATGGTCAGTAATTGACTAGCACCATCATGGATAGTTCGCTTACTAAGTCCTCATACTGCAATTCAGCAATGATTAGAATTTGGAACTATGTGGCCGTGATATCTAAACGAATTTAAAATTAGTCTCACATTAAAATGCTTAGAATGGCTATCCCCGCGTGGCTTGAATCTTGTCTGTGCCGAGAGGATAGGATATCAAATATTTCATGCATTCATCACTGTGTACAATCGTTTGTTCACCAAATCATTCACATTCAAATGAAGTATGCAGGTTTGGCAATGCAATCTATATTTTCCCCCAGTATCATGTAGCACCATCATGTGATAGTTTCGCTTACTAATCTCACATACATGCATTCAGCATGATTTTGATTTTGATTGATTGAATTTGAACTATCTAACGAATTTAAAATTATAAAATTATCATAATCTTTAATGCTTTGGCTTCCGCCTGTGATGTGATGATCTGTGTTGTGCCGAAAAAATCATAATGAAAATCGCAAGAAAGTGTGCACGGTATGCTACCGTAAAGGAAAGCGGGGTATTTCTGAAAGTGACATGAAAAGCATCCAGGAGTTTGTTATTGACGGTTTACGACGACGGAAGATTTAATTTTCCAGAGGAGCATTGTGCAATGCTGCCATATGTTGCTTTCTAAGAAACGACGTGGATATGATGTGACTTTTCCGTTGATTTCTGACTACAAACCCCAAAACGACCGATAATACTTCGATCAACCACAATTTGCACCTAGTCGTTTTGTCGGGGTTGCTCGCGCGATTTGCATGAAGCCAATAAGATGAAGAAAAAAGCTGGTCGTCCTCAACAACACCATTTCAGTGCCACAAAAGACTTCCCCACTATGTTTTTAAGGTATATAGCCTTTGTTTTTCAAAATTATATCCAGGATGTTCCCACTCGAGAGATTCTTGTCGATCAAAGCGCCAAAGAATCACATATTGATTAAATTTATTAGATTCCCCCACAAAAATCACTAAACAGCGGGTTGCATCAAGCATTATTGATGATGTTCGAACTTCACTGTCTACTTTGAGTGGTAAGAATAAAAATATTTCATTGAAAAACCCTAACGATAGTCTCCAGCTTTCGGTTGATGATACGAGGGGCGTACCAAAAGTTCGTGACGTTTGATTACTGTGGTTTTAATTCGACTTTTTTCTTTGATCATTGATCGTTGTCATGTTGTATCAATCATGTGCATTGCCTGTGAAGTATTGTCGGTTGATCGGTAACCTATAGAGACACAAACTGAAGCCGTTGTAGGGAAGCAAGGACGCATGTCAGGCAGACCGATCTTCGTAAGAGAAGTAAGTATGGAATTTTACTTTTATGTCAGCATGACGACTTCACAAATCGTAAGTGACATCTTGTCTACTCTTTCTATCCAAGGAACGGGAAGCACCAACCCGATCGGCTGAGCGTCAAAAAACATTCTTCGAGACAGTGCTCCTGCAAGAGCGACCATCAAGCAAATGTTCCCAGAGGGACGGAAGTCATTGGAAGACGTTGAGCGCTGTGGCCATCCATCCAGTCAAGCCAGCGAAGAAAATGAAGATTGGCTGGCGTGGCTGCGAACTCTCTGACAGACAACCAACATTTGATGAACTGGAGGAAAAGTTTGGCCAGCTGTCGCATGGGACTCTTGAGACATCTTCCATGACCGCCGGCCTTGAGTTGTCCAAGTTTTCGCTCGTTGGGTAGCCTACCAAAGCTGCTGACTGCAGAACAGAAAGGCGCTCGGGTCCTCCTCTATCTATTGCTCTGGTCTTCTGGAAGACTATGACGAAGGGTGGAGGAGACTACTACTGACTTCATCTCATCGTCACAACAACTCCTCTATGCTCGTCGGTCTTCTGGAAACTATACGACGGTTTTTTGAGGGAGACTACTGACTTTCATCGCATCGGGCGCGATGAAGTAGGCAATCGGGGTATATCGATTCAATGGTGAAAGAGATAAAGAGAGCACCGAAAACTTCATTCGGGGAATTTCCGCAGGATTGGCTTGAAGAAGGAATGAAGAAACATGAGAAGAGATAGGAAAAGTTTATTGAAATTTAAGGTGACAGATCGAAAAAAGTGTTGTTGGTATGCTTTTAATTCTGCCGATAAATATTTGTGCAAATGGAAGTTAAATTTTTCATGTGAAATGCAACTGTCAGAACTATAAGAAATAATTATCTTAGATAGCACTTGGGCCAAAATGGACGATATTCAAAAATGATTTGAATTTAGTCCCCACAACCGTTTTTAAAATGAGTAGAGATATTCGTTATGCTCCTTCCCAATCTGATTGTTATGAGCCAGGTCTTGAAGAGCGAATTGTTAATGCTTCACACGAAAACATTGGAAAAATTGGTTTCGCTCATGGTATATTTTTTTTAATCCAACTTGATTCAGCCGCAACCGTGACTAGAGAATAGTCGGTTTTGAAATTACCTTTTGTCACAAGTCCAAAACTAAGGAAAATAATCATGATACTAGGAATAGTCCGGTTTTGAAATTACCTTTTGTCACAAGTCCAAAACTAAGGAAAATAATCATGATACTAGAAAATATGGGTTTTTTGAAATTACCTTTTGTCACAAGTCCAAAACTAAGGAAAATACTCATGATATTAGGAATGTCGGTTTTGAGGGTCCGCCGAGGACACTTTCATCATTAAATAATCAATTTTGGAAGTATTTTGAGACCGGTAAAGATAAACGTAGAGCCATGCAATTTTACAATGTTATTCACCCCACAATCATCAAATTTACATCAGATCCTTCAACTCCCATCATTGAGCTGATTCCCCCTCCTGAACTTCATTTTTCTCTGCCGGACCACCTGCCACTCTTTATTCGGCTTTGAAAAAGAGTGGGGACCAGCGCATCTTTGGCTTCGTGCTTGCAATGTCCAGAGAAGCCCAGTACATGGAGGAAGTTTTTCTGGCAACAGTTCAAGACATCTCATGCAGAATTTTTGACCGACTTGAGAGCATCTGCCCAAGAGAATCTGTGATTCTGGAATACGTCAATGCGTTCCGTTGTTTCAACGAAGTCGTCAGTTCGTGTTATGGTCTAGTGTTAGACCCCGATTTCAAAATAAAAGTCTTGGCTTTCAAGGATGCATGTAGCAGGCTATCGTTAAATATTACCCCTAAACTACATGCAATTTTTTTCCACATTCCAACTTTCTGTGAAATGACTGGACGATGGCTGGGACATTATAGCGAACAAGTGATAGAATCATTGCATCACAGTTTCAATGATGTATGGAAAACCTTCAACATTCAAGACCAGCATCCTCAATTTCCTAATCGATTACATCGATCAGTCTGTGTATTTAATGCTAGACATTTTTGATTACGAATTAGTACACTACGATTTCATGATTCGAACAAGTTGTTACTTGATTAACGATCGTGTTTTTACTTTTCCTCATGTACATAGGCCAACATACTATTGAGACATAGTACTTGAGGGGTGAATATAAAAAAACCGCTCAGTAATGTATGAAGTTAACCCGCCGCACAGTCATGTATGAAGTAATTTCTCACACGATGATGAAAGTCATCCCAGTAGCCATTTATAATAGAATATAATGCTTACTAATTTAAATTATTAGTTAAAGTAGTCCTAAAGAGGACTGATGGCGTTCTCCAATCCGCAAGTGTACAAAGGCAATGCTCTGTAACAATTCTCGTGGCTGCGAATTAAAATTGATAGCTTTGGCCCAATATCTGGTAAAAATTAAAAATCTTAAGACTTGTAATACTACTCATAAAAACTGGAAATCTTAATACCATAGATTCCAAACACTGCCGTATACACGTTCAAAACAGACTTCTAATATACTGTACCGACTATAGATGCTGGTGGGAGGAAATAGAATAACAATGGTCACCACCATGGTTAAGGAAAGTAAAAATGGATATTATAAAACAACAGGAAACCGATGAATAAAAATTGGAAAAGTGGAGGTAAAATATGGAAATACAACGATGCTACTACACCGATTACAAGAGAACTATATCTGACACTACACAAAGTGGATAATGGTAAGAGGTGAAATGGAGGTAAATAATAGAACTACAATGGCACTCTACTACACCGAAAGCAATGAAACTATACACACTATACCTAAGATAAGTTACAGTCTAATAAAACTACTTATAATTATTTTCATTAAAATTTCCCTGCAGTCAAATTTAAGTTGATAATTGCTAGCTGAAGACATGGTGTTCCTTTTAAATCCATCAATTCAATGACAACATGTGATCTAATGCCTTTATGGAACGCTAATAACTGAATGACTTTTTGTTTCATTAAAAAATAAAAAAATATTTTCTTTTTTATGAAAATAGTATCATGTTCGATAATATACTACTTATGAATGAAAAATAGATATTCTGCTACGAGCTAAACGCTATGCCATTTGCTGGATAATATTTTTTGAGATATTTGAGCAGCTGGAGTGAGTTTAACAATAGAAAAAAGTCATCTAATGTTACAACTTGATTATTTTATAGCAAAAAGGGCGCCATTTTGAAAAAGCTCATTTGTAAAAAAATCATAACATTGGAATATTTTTATTTTTGCGATTATTTTGTCCCAAGAGGTCATAGATCGTGAAAAAATTGGTTTCGCTCATGGTATATTTTTTTAATCCAAAACTTGATTCAGGCGCACCGTGGTACAGTTGACATACAATCAATTTCAACGGATGCTCCAGTCATAGCATGTTATTCCTGCTTTCGCACTCATGTTGTCATGCTGCATCAACAAGTTGCTTCTATCTAACTTTTACATGAATAAACCAAACGCCCTGATGCAATATGATTATGTCTCGACATGCTATCGTTGTTTCTTTTAACTATGTCACTGATTCAAACAGTTAATTACACTACCTATTCATTAAACTTTGCAATCTCAATCTTTGCTTTCATCGAATATGAACCTCTAATTTACATACAACAACTATGATATGTGTTCTATCTTATACACTCAACCAGTAGAGACATTCATTCTGTTACATCCATGAACATGACGCGATAAAATTCACATCATCTCAAAACCCTTTAACAGCGCTTGTCTTCAAACATATGCTGAATCTCACACAGCTTGTTTGTTACACTACCAATTCATTTCAATGTGGGCTAATCTTGCATCACTCATTTCATGTAACACAACTTTTCACTTTAATTATTCCTACAATGTTACTGCAGTGGTCTCAACACAATCCTTACCATGTATTCTAACACTCTAATCACTGTGCAATGACTGTTGTGAATTGTATCGCATTCATGTACATGACCCAGGCTTGTAAATTCCTGTTACTCAGGTGTGAGAAGGTTATGAGAACCTGAGAAGCTTCAGCGCTTCATTTCAATTTACACGAGTAACATTTGATGCTTTCATGTCTAGCAACATGTATGAGTTACTTCATCACTCTAGTTTAATGGAGATTTTGATTATTCATTCTTAGCTCGCTGAAGATGAGTGTTTTAAAATCATCACACTGTGAAGAGAGATTGCAAACTAATGAAGATAGAAATTTAGTATCTGTATACGTTTCGCGTATATTTCGCGTACGTTTCGCGATTCATCCCTTTCATCAATTTTCAACCCATCCTCTGAGTTCAACGGGTTTGGAACCGTCAGAAAGTGAAAACACTTTCTGGCCTCATTATGGGTAGCCTCATAAAGGCTGTTTGGGACATTCACTAGCCTCATGAAGGCTGTTTGTGGGGTTCTCCGACTCCTCTCTACTTTTGCTCGAAGATCTCTGTAAGAAAGAAAAATAGTGTTAGAGTTGATTGAGAGGCAATGACGTTCGAGTAACTTACTAGGAATTTTCCTCTTCACTTTTCTCACTGAAAAATCACACAGTCGACCGTCTACCTCCATACTGATATGAATGCAGGTGACCCCACTTCCCTCGTAGCACTCCTGCGTGGTGTTTAAATCATCTGTAACAGTAGGCACGTCACATACTTGGTTTCTGTAGATTGGCAGGTGTACCTCTACGTGTCTTCTCTTCATTTTCTTGTTGATGTCTTCAGCCTGACTAAGTCTCCTCTTCAGCTCATGATTTTCTTCTCTCATCCCTTGACAGTTCCTCTCTATCACACCAAGTCTGGTAACCTGCCTCTGATGATTCAACTCGGATACTACCTCCTCATAAGTTATCTCCTTCTCCTTCCATTCCCGCCTCTCTTTCATTAATGTTTCCTCTCTCTTCTGCAGCTTTAATACTTCCTCCTGTAAGACTTTCACCGTTCCCACTTTAATTTCTAGTTTGGCTATGTCCTGCACCATCTCTTTATTTTTTCTATTCATGGCCCCATAGCGATCTTTGAGCAGCATGTAATGGGCTTGCTGTGATGCCTTCGCCTTCAACTCATCTCTATCTAGAGCTCTTGTTTGTTCGCGTATACCGCCTTTCTTTGGCGTAGAAGTGTTAAGTGGCTACTCTACATGTTCGGATGCGTGCTCAGATTCCTGTTTACCACTAATGAAAACGGCTCTCACCTCCTGTACTTCCCCTTCCTCCTCACTGCTGCTTGTATCGCTGAGGAAGGATCGTTCCCATCATCATCCAAGTCAACAATGTGTCCTACAGCCGCCCTCTCCTCCTGCCTTCGTCTATACAAGTCATCAAACCACTTTTTGAACTGGCAGTTAGAAATAGACGCACTAGGACACTGGTCATGTCTTTTCCTAAATTCGACAAAGTCAGAGTCTGCTTCCACAGCATGATGGACACATGTCTTTATTTCAAAGACCTTCTTATGCTCCCCAATGTGTTCCACCTGCCTCAAGTGCTTTTTGTATTCGGTTCCTCTGTATACTTTATCACATGAACATCTTGTGACGCTGTAGCGCGAAGACTTTGATAAAACCATGTTGAAACCGCAAGATAAAAGTCAGTTATTTACTACAGTTCTCACAAGAAAGCACTCTTTATCAGAAACATGTTTGTAATAAATGACATAGGACAGACAATGAAGACCCTAACCTCAAGACCCTAATGTTAGAAAGTGCATCGGTGATGCCTGCAAGATCTGACTTTAAATCTCTAACTTAGAACGTTTGGTAGCAAACGTCAGACGACTCACCGTTGAAAGGAGGACACAGGAGTGAAATTGGGTAGGGAGAAGCGCCTTACATACTTCTCTCTCACAAAGACAGAATATGCCAATGTCCAAATTTGGTCATGTCTCCTTCAAACGATTTCATCTCACCATATTTGGAATCTCAACCGCTGATTTTCCTGACTGACGCAGGGAGTCAAGATTGCCATAAATGGACATTCTCGCTTCGTTGTGACGGAAGGGGAATGACGCTCGGCGCACGCTTTGTGACAGCGATCTCTTTATCCTGAGTGGCAAGTTTGTATGACCCTCAAGTGAAGTGAATGTATACGAAGATGAAAAGATGAAAAGATTGAATAGTTCCTAGCGTGTGATAAAATACATGGAATGACAAACGTACAGATGCTCACAATGATACTTAGGGGCTTCACACCATTTGAATGTTTTCTTATATCATGCTCACTTTCGAAGAGGCTTGATTCAATGGTTCATTTGAAGGATGCTTGTAAAGTTCAATACTGCATTCCCATGACATTTCAATTTTATGTGTTTATACAAGTGTATAAGCTTTCACTGGACTCGCATCGTCTTATAAAGTGTTCGTTTACGCAGCGCATAAAGTTATATCTCTCAATGAAGTTGAACTCAATCTCTCTCTCACACACACACACATTGTCACTTTAACAGTGACTGGAATACAGTTCTCACACATGAACTTTATTTCTAACGTTACAAATGCTGAAAGGATTCTAACATTATTTTATACGTCCCCTATCTTGCAAATACTGAAAGGATTCTAGCATGATTTCAAACTTTACAAACATCAACTTCATTTCTAACGTTACAAACAGTGAAATGCTTGTGACACTATTTTATACTTTACCTATCTTACTAACACTGAAATGATTCTGACAAAATTCTTAACTTACAAACAGTGACATGGCCACGACTTTATTTTATACTTCGCTTATCTTGCAAGCACTGAAATGATTCTGATATTATTCCTAACGTTACAAACAGTAAAATGGTTGTAACTTTATTACTAAGCCAATCCACTCTGTTTGAATCCCAACTTTATGTGAAAAGAAAACGACACAGTATGTACATGATATGTTATTGAAACCGACACAGCTTTTTGTTACACTGACAATTCAGTTCAATGTGAGCTAGTCTTGTATCACTCATTTTATGCGACATAACTTTTCACTTTACTTATTCCTGCAATGTTACTACTATGTGTTCTAAACTTTATGAGTTCGCTTTCACTTCTATCTCACACTTTCTTCATCATCTAACCAAGTGAATGACATTGATGATACATTATCTGACTATGCGCATTGAGTCACATTCTACACAAACAGATATTACTAACATGGATCATATAAAACGCCAAGTCTTGTCATAGGCTTGACTATGCCATGGTCTTAGTGATTTATCTATGCAACTTACACTTTTAAAACGCTAAATCCTTAAATCTCACCACAGGGACACCTATCCTATGGATTTAGGAGTTTTGCTGTATAATTTAGTAAACTTATGTCTCTGTCAGCATACGACTTTTAAAATACAACACTGACTGATGAATGATGTTCATATATTCCTAGCTTGGATAACAAGAAACTTTCCTGCGTTGACTATTATATATTTTCCTCATCAACTCTTTACACACTTATGATTCCAATCACTAGGTTACATACAACTCTTCTATTGAACATGCATCAATCACCTTTCAGCTGACTACATCAAATGTAAAGTGTATAACATAATGAGCATGTAACTACCTCTCATCAATGATATGATATCTGTCTTTTCACTATGAAAATTAAGTCTTGCCTTCAAAGTCATTTTATAAAGCCAACATATGCATCACGTATTCTACACTAAAAGAGATCGTTCATTTGTGTTATCCAAAGCCCTAAGTCCCTAAATCCAACGGCAGGTAACCCTACCCTTCAGATGATGGAATTTAGCTATGTCATTCACCAATGGCTAAGTTAGTAAATGCATGTATATACTCTACAACAACAGTTGTCATTGATAAATGTTATATAAAACGCTAAATCTCTAAGTCCAACCACAACTGTCATTGCCTGCTTTACTATAGAACATGTTGCTCTGATGATTCTTCCACCACCCTTACTATTTCCATTTGAGGGGTAGTGAAGAAATAAATTCATGACTTCAGGTCAAAACCTCTCTCTACACACGTTTATATTTCACACCATGTAAAAGATCCTTGCTACTTATCATAGGGGCTTTAAAACTTTAAACATGATGATTTCATGGCAGTTAAAGCTTTGAAGATGTGTGTTGGACAAGTTTAACACTTGTCATGAAGTTGAGTTCTCATCAGATGAATTTAATAAGAGCTTCTTCATTTTCTAAGAAAGATAGAGATCCTTGAATCTAGTGTTTGTGTGTGCCACAGTCTGTAACTTTTCTTTGTTAATAGGGTGGCCTCCAACGAATTGGTGACCGGGCGTTCGGAAGGACCGATGGAATACTTCGATTACTCGAAGTATTCCGTACGCTGAATTCTCAGCAACGCCAGATATTCTAGTGCCATGTCCCTAAATAAAGGGTTCTCCACAAGCTCATGTGGAATGAGGTGGACGGGACAGCGAATTGCTTCGCCTTTCTCTGCCTGCAAAGCAGCCAGGAGAAAGACTTTCCCCATCTTCACTCTGCATCCACAGCGGAGCTCAAGGATTCGGCTCATGTCAAAGAAAGCGATATCGAACGACATTGCATCAAACGACTTGTATTTGATGAATGAGTGTGAACGTCTCCCTTATATTTCTTACACATTTTTGTGACTGGCTAGCAAGACATAGAAGAATTGAACAAATCGACAGTGTCCATGCTTTAACAGCAAATGGTGACTTGCGCGCGCGCGGAGTGTAAAGTAACGAATTGTCAACGTGAGAATCCCTTCAGTCGACCACAATGATCTCCCTTCCAGTGCGATATCAATGGGCTGTGTGGGAATCAGCTAGGTGGGAGGTCTGAGATGACGATACGTTCCTGCATCCTTGCTCGTGGGACAGATGCGATAGCTCTCTGTTTAATGTGACAGACGGGTGCCAGAGAGAGCGCGTACATCTTTGTGTTCTACTCTATCTGCTGAGGGGCTAGCGCGACAGACGATCGCCAACCGGCTGCGCTGTCATTCATCTTTGTGTTCTACTCTATCTGCTGAGGGGCAGTGCGACAGACAGGCGTCATAGTGCACTTATGATTCTTTGTGGGCACAGGAGGGGTTTTTTCACTGATAGGTTTTATGATAAACATTTTGAATGGCAGCGTGTTGACTATTGCAAGCAATGTTAAATGTCAATCCGTGTGTCATTTTTACATTGTCTGCATTCGCACAGAAAATTACTTGATGCAGGTTTCAATGTTGATTCTATGATCAGTGCACGATTCGTTTAGAATAAGAGACACGGTTTCATTTGTTATGTACATGAAAAGCAAACTTTGATTCTAACCTATATGTTCAGCTGTCTATCATGAGTGTATACGTTGTCACAGTTCTCCTTTATTTCCCGTAAACTAGTTGTGACACTTTTGTATTTCACTTCATCTAGCAGGTTGACTTTTATCTCACACATGCTTTGAGTGTTTCCTAACTCATATGCATTCAACTAACAACGTTACAGGTTGTTATGTGTTTACTTGTATGCTGTCGATGCAGAGTGCAAACACGCTGTCTTTATTTACAAAACACACGCATTCAATTTGATAAAGGCAAACAACACATTTAGTAAAGCTGGTACGCTAACGAGTGTGACTGCAGAAACATTTTATAAAACTTTTTTCAACGTTCGCTAAGTTTCACAACAACCTGTCAAAGACTTCTTACAAAACTTATTTCAACATTTGCGTTTAGACTTTTAAGAGAACATGTGCTTCACGTATTCTACACGAATAGTTAACAGATGTGATATAAAACCCTAAATCCAACCGTAGAGGAGCCTAGCCTTGGATTATGGACTTTACGACCCACGCGATTCAATGGCATGGAACTAGCTCTCACACACTCAACGTTTGTGACAACATCTTGTTTTATGAAACATTCAACGCTGACTATAAGACCTTGTGTGAAACAATCTACACAGTGCAGGAAAACTTTCTAGCACTGTGGTGAACACTGTTTTCATATAACATTATAAACTCTCAGTCTTACTGCAGTAGAAAACTGCTTTTAGTAAACCTGATGAAGCTAATCTAACAGTCATAGAGTTTGAATTTTCTAATAGGGAAACATTTGGCAACTGTCTCCAATAAAACTTTCTAACACTGAGAAAGTAAGTTACAAGACAATCTACATTGTGCAGTAAAACCTTTTCGATAAAACTTTCTAGTGCTGTGATGAGTTCGGTCAGTCATACAACTTCAGTGATCAATTTTATTTTCTCAAACGTGCGTCGCGGTAAAGAACTAGTTGACTACACTAACGCTTACATTTCATGACATGTGTGTTTCATAAAACATCATGATCAAACTTTTCTAACTATACATCAACCTGTGTTGCAGTAAAACCTTTGTACAACATGATGAAGTTTCTGACTAGACTTACAAATACAACTTCAATGATCAAACTTTCTAGCTATACAAACCTGTGCTGCAGTAAAACCTTTGTACAACATGATACACTTTCTGACTAGACTTACGAATAAACGTCATGATCAAACTTTCCAACTTGACATCAACCTGTGCTGCAGTAAAACCTTTGTACAACATGATGAAGTTTCTGACTAGACTTACGAATAAACGTCATGATCAAACTTTCTAACTATACATCAACCTGTGCTGCAGTAAAACCTTTGTACAACATGATGAAGTTTCTGACTAGACTTACAAATACAACTTCAATGATCAAACTTTCTAGCTATACAAACCTGTGCTGCAGTAAAACCTTTGTACAACATGATAAAGTTTCTGACTAGACTTACGAATAAACGTCATGATCAGACTTTCTAACTATATATCAACCTGTGTAGCAGTAAAACTTTTACAAACCATGATACACTTTCTGATGACACTCACGAATAAACGTCATGATCAAACTTTATTTTCTCAAACGGGTGCCGCGGTAATATTATTTGACTACACTAACTTTGCTTTTACAAACCATCATACACTTTCTGACGACACTCACGAATAAACGTCATGATCAAACTTCACTTTTACAAACATGTGTCGCAGTAAAACTATTTGACTACACTAACGCTTGCATTTCATGACACTTGTGTTTCGTAAAACTTCAATGATCAAACTTTACTTTTACAAACATGTGTCACGGTAAACTATTTGACTAAACTTTGCTTTTGCAAACCATGATACACTGACGACACTGACAAGAGCTTGTTCACCAGCGAAGAGAGAAGTCTGTGATGTGTTGCGTGTGGCGAATGAATGTCCTCCCGTTTCATCCCTTCATCATTTCGTCTCCGTGATAGAGACAGTTCTTAAAAGAACTGATGGTTCATTCTACCATGGTTGGCCAACTGTCGGGAGACAAGTGGAATAGAGATTTTATGAGGTACCTGTGAAGATAGCTAAATGTCGCCCTGGCGGTCAGAGTACAACGTTGAGACGAAAGGCAACCACTTGGAAACATGACACAGAGAGGTTTTACAAGGATTACCATTGCCCACGTCCCGTGCAGTACTCATCGGTACGGACTTCACCGCTGTCTCGAAAGAACGCCCACACACGGGAAGTATGACACCGAAAATCTTCGTGACTTGCACCGTCCATGACTTGATCGCCAGACATGAAAAGCGGTGGAGTTATTTACAGGAGCTTGGTAAGTCGTTGCTTTGATCAGCTTGATAGCAAGCCGCAGAGAGGGATAGCAAGCCGTGATTCACCAGCGTTTTGCAATGAAGATGTTGGCATTGTTGGCGTTCAAAGTGCTACGTTGAGAACTGTGTCAAATGCCCAACATGATACATGAGTTGCCCCAGCGGTTTCGGTCTAAACTATGAGACACTCCCTTGCCACACTTATCACTGCGGCATCGTCCGCCGTCCCGAAGGAACACCCTGTCAGTGGAATATTACAGCAAAACTCTCCGTGTCTTGTTCGCTTTCAGTGAAAAGCTGCTTGTAGCATGAGAAGACTGGCTCAGACATCATTAAAAATCCTTTCATTGACTTCAGCAGGGTCGAAAACCCCAGAAAACCTCCAAAACTAGTGAATTTAAATTTTTCAACTTTTTAGCACTACTTATGAAATTTTTATAGGTAGTCTATCACTTAGGGCAGGTCAATAGCGATCGAACCTTTTTTGAGTCAAGTCAAACGGACTTGTAGAAGCAAAGTTACAAGCCTTTAAAGTTTTGGAGTCTTTTATGGCATGGAGACGAAGGCCATCTCCTGACGAACCTCTAAGTCTGACACCTTAGCTGAGTTCAGCAATGAAATTTTCTAAGTCGGTTTCTGACAGAACACCGGTTTTTTCAGATTTCCAATGCTATCATCAGAACTCCGGAGTTCGCCTACCCCAACCCAGTCGGGAGGGGAACTGATTTCCACAAGCAGAGTTTCCACTTATGGCGATCAGCTGATGACGTAATACTCATCATCCAAATCTTTAAACCCGTCTATCTCCGGTTCTAGTGCTCCGATGGAGCTGGAAATTCACCATTTCCCTGTAGAATTTGACGCTGAATCCGAATCTGCCCTCCATTTTCCCATCCGATGCTTCGTTTTGGCTCTACAGCCCACAGCCATCGCAAAAATTCTAACTCGTTTTTCAGAAAAATGATGAAAATCTTTTCTCTCCGATGGCTTTCAAATTTACCATGCCGATGCAGAATTTGACGCTGATTCCAAATCTGGTCTCTGTTTTCCCATCCGAGGCTTGCTTCACCCGCTAGAGCGATTTTCGTAAACATTCTAACTCTGTCGTTTTTCGCCAATGTCCAAAATTTTCAATAACGTCTCACCTCTAAACGAAAGCAGAGTGGAACAAGCCATGTTTTCCACTGAATTTGTCTCACTCCCAGCTTTCAAACGAGCTATTGCACGACTTTCTACAATCTCTGGAACCAAAGTTGGAAGATCGTTGCCGAGGGGGGGACGTCCTCAAAATTTTTTCTCTCCGATGTCGCTGGAAAGAAGTTCCTAGACCCAACATTAGTCAAAACGTCCGAATTTGCACTCCATTTTCCCATCCGAGGCCTGCTTCCTGTCGAAAAATGGACTTTCTCATCACAAAACATCCAAACCTTGACTTTTCCAACTCTGACGTTTTCCTGCCATTTTCCTCCCTCAAGCCAAGAAAATTAGTCCAAACTGAGCTTTCCACTGTATTTTTCTCACTTTTAGCTTTCAAATGAGCTATCACACGACTTTCTACGATTTCTAACACCAAAGTTAAAAGTTTGGCAGGAGGAGGGGGGGAACGTCCTCAAAACTTTTTCTCTCCGATGTCGCTGGAAACATCCTTCCTAACCCACAATTTCACGTAGAGTCCGAATCTGGCCTCCGTTTTTACATCCGAGCACTCCTTCTGCTCGAAAAATGGACTTTCTCATCCCAAAACCACCAAACCTCGCCTTTTTCCAACTCTGCCGTTTTCAGAGATTCCACCCCTTGCTGCTCCTCCCGCCTTCCTTCCCTACCCAAAATTTCACGTAGATTCCAAATCTAAACTCCACTTTCCCATCCGAACCCTCCTTCATGCCGAATTCCAACTTTTCTCATCCCAGCACCATCAACACCCATCCTTTCCTCACTCTATCCTTCCCACATCACCTTCCTTCCCAACCCTTACCCGAAAACTCCTTCCTTCCTTCCAGAGGGGGGACCTGTTTCCTCCTCGGACCCATTCCTCCCAACACATCCTTGGCCAACTCCCTCACCTTCCTTCCAGAGGGGGGGGCTGAGTCAGCATGATGACTCATCGATGACTCATCACTGCACCGCACCGGCCTTGAATTTGCCACGGGGCTACTACTTTTGGTATCCTCTGAATCCTTGCGAAAGTTGATCCTAGTCTGTCTTTAACAGAATTGACTGCGATTCTTGATTCATCAATATCCAAGTCAACAATTTGACGAAGGTTGCTTGAAAAGGGATTTAGTTAAAGTCGTAAACGATCATCTCAGGTTGAATGGTCCGATCACATATATGGATTCGTCTGTCGCTGTTACTATAAAGGTGACGCAATTCTATATTAGCCATTGAGCGCAATGCGTAAGGCCTCAGCCACACTGCGAGCTTTTCCAAACGTTTCCGAGCAAAGCGTTTTGCAGCAGATATAAAGTCACCATCACACAATGTTTTTAAATACTTTAAATTATTGAGATTAATATTTAAAGTCATTCCCGTCACAGCAGTTGTAGACTGCCACACAGCGAGCAAAGCAAACCAGAGCGATTAATAGCTTGCTGACATGCGTTTGCTCTGCTTTGCTTTGCTTTGCTCTCAGTGTGACTAAGGCCTAAGGAAAGTTGTATTAGGAAACAGCAGCTGTTCAGACAACAAAGTTGATTTCCTAATTATTAACAATTACTTAACAAAAATTAATGATTAACTGCATGTACACAGTGCAATAATGCTTATCACGAATTATTATTTATCAACGTGCTACCTTTATTGGTGGCGCGAGCATTGTATATCAGATAATCAGCTTGTTAAGTGCTGAGTGTGAGCCTTTATATATAAAGGTGAATTAGGCTAAAATATTCATTGTCAACAAAACACATAAATCAATTTATAAATATCGATTTCAGCACAACATGTATATAGTATTATGCTCAGTTTCAATCATGAGATAGTAAGTCATACTGATCAGTCGAAAAATAAGTCCTTTCACAATATATAATCGGGTATTTAGTGACGCATTTAGTTATATGAAAGCTTTGCAGGATGCAGCATGCACGCTGATACAAGCTTTATTAAATCGACATTAATTAATGCCCTTAGACTCGGAGATTTTGAAAAAAGACGGCTTGGCGATCTGTTGCAGGTTTTGCGGTATATCCAATTTACTTGATTTTCCTGCTACATAAAAAGTTAGATATTAAAGGTATCCCGTTTTCATTCTGAAGTCAAACAATGTTAATCAACTTATCTATTAGTATTTTTGCATTTGAAATGCACTGGACAAGCTATATTTTCAAATATAAATAAAGCAATAAAGCATTTCTCGAATTTCTTCACAAAATACATCAACATAAAGCAAATAGGAAGGTAATGCATTTTATAAAACGCTCTGTAACTCAGTAGAATTACAAATTTATTGCCTCATAATAATTCGCTACATATTGGTTCATCAAATTGGTTGAAGTAGGGAGATGGATGAACTTGATATTCCAATTTGTGTTCCATAACTCAAATCTGAGCAGAGTTTCTGCTCAAATAGCAACTTCCATAAAACTGTTCAACGGCTTTGTTGCAATGGTCGCATTTGGCTTGGAATTATGGTTGTCAGGCATAGATGGAATGGTCACCTTTGGTTTGGAATTTGATTTTTTAATGTCGCACTTGGATTTACAACGTTCATTTTGGGTCGCAGACCTCAAATATTTGGAAAAACTCAAAATGGTCATCAATATTTTTTACAATTGTATTGGAAGGCAACTTTTAGAAAATACCTTGGAAACTCATATTAAAGATTGTGTCATCGCTTCTAAATTTGCTAATAAATTCTTCGAAAATATCTTCATGCTATTTCACACTAATAGATGCTCGAGTATATTGATGACCATGCTACTTTCATAAGTCTCAAGCGTTCCCCGTCACGACATGAATTTCAGATGAGTTAATCTAATTACATAACACACCGGTACCTAGAGTAAGCTGACGCAAGCATAAAATTAAGTGGTTTAAAAACGAGCAACATGCAATTAGCATGCTTAGTTTATTGTTATAAGCTATTGACCTTTTCTTAGCAGCCGGGTTCAAAGTATTTCAGGTGAATGTTCTATCGTCATAAAAAAGCAATCAGACCGATTGATTTCAAAGTCGAAGTGCCGTTGAATCATGATCATGATATGCCATGGCAGTGAAAGTTGGAGCAAAGTAGTATAAAAATTTGAAACAAATCAGCTATAAGATACTAATCGGCAGATAATGTGCAGGCCAACTTGATGTGCACATTCGTTTTTACTGCGGGGTTCATATGTATATTGGCCATTTGAAATTTGCATGCTTGTTAGCATGCTCAATAGGCAATAACATAGCTCAACAGCATTCTATCCATGAATTATACAAGGATTTCAAAATGGTCGATCAGAGATGTTGGTCAATGTTGAATATTCTACTTTCTAATATGAACAGTAAAAACTTGAAGTCTTTTAATCATGCTAATTGGAACTTAATTGAAAGTCTAACTTTTTGGAAGATTTATGATTATTGACTTCCACAATGGATTCAATAACACGATGTTTGCATGGGATGTGAAGTTTCGTCAGTCGCAGAAGAGACATAGAAGAAATTGACATGTTATATGCATGTAAGCTGAAATATAGTTCCTGTGTGAAAATTAACATAACAGCGCTCACGTTATAAAAAAGATGAACTGAGGTGAATTTGTTCACGTCGCAATCATAATCATTATAATCCTGATCTGCATTTTACAATAATTAAACTATGAATCAAGACAATTATGATCACAAACCCACACTACAGTAAAAGTGGCTAATTCGAGAAAGACAAATAATTTCAGATATTTTTGGATAGATATTTCAGATTTCAGAGCAATTATACAGAGATTGTCTCTATCGGCCTATCGAAGGACATGCAGACACTTTGTAAAGCAGTTAAAACCTTTTTCTGTGGGTTCATGAAAAGCTATCATCATATCAGATGTAAAAAGATAAGTGAAACGATAATTTAGAAGAGCAGATCCTGATTCAACGTTTGATGCGGCTACAGTGGGTTCAAAGTGCAATGTAGGCGGCGTTCATAATAATGGGACATGTTTCTAAATTGAGTTATGAACAGCTTTCGCTCGATCCTACTTTTAGGCACTGTGGATAGTGTCTATGCATCGTGTCTGATTCTGTGATTGTGTCATTAACAACCACCTTCGCTGGACACGTTGTTTTATTTCTTTCTGTACTCAACTTTACTGTGCGAAATATGTGTTATTGTCTATCATGTCTTTGATGCCTATACATACAAGTACTTTGTTTGGCCTATGCATATTCTTTGTTTGAGCATGAATATTTATTATCTTCCTTCAAATAGCCGATTTTTATAATTTTTGACAAGTTGGAAAGCAAAATCGACAAAGTGAAGACTAAAATATTTTCAAGGTCTAGCACAAATTGTCCGCTTTTACAAGTAGCAACATGAACGTGACATAAAATAGCTCTCAATCCACATGCACATGAATGGAGAAATATGCAGCACAAAAATAGTGTAGGAAAACAATATACGACATGAGGAAATCCGAGAAGAAAAGATATTTTAACTTAATTTCAGTGAATGCAGTGAGCCGCCTCCCTTGATCGATCAGTAGTGACTTTTTCAGTGAGAACATGGCGTAGAAAAATATCGCTCAAATTTTCTTTACATTCAAAATATAGAAACTACTAATGGTCAAAAATGAACTGTAGAGATCCTGCAGACTGTACAATATTTTCCTCTCGTTCTAAACTTATATCTTTTCTAATAGGCCTATTATATGGTATATGAATGCATTTTGTATTATCTCTCTAGAAGTTAGTGCATGATCATTTTCATGACCGCCACGTGAAAACTAAGATTGGATGAATAAGAAGTGCATTCTGTGTGCATTGTTAGCTATTGGTGGTCCAGTCTCCTCAAGCAATTCCAAGTAAACATCCCAACACTCGCAATTCTATTGAAGCGATGTTTGACAGATTCCCGTATTTGATTGTCCAGTATATATTTAAAAATGTTACTCAAACACATATTTATAATATTGAACGCATGCATGCACTTTGAAGAAGACATTGATTTGCGGTACGTAATGAACAACTCTGCTCATAAAATCTGCTTGTAACCAAATAAATTGATTGGTAGCGACACAGAATTAGATTGTTTAACTCTTTCTATGGGTAGTGCAGTTTAAAGTTCATGAACTTCTCGAAAATGATGAGAAAAAGATTCCATTTTAACCTCATCTTACTTAATTGAGAATATTCAAGGATGACGTAACGACATCTTTTATCTTATTCTTTGCTTGAAGGACTTTTTCCATTGACCATTTTTTCTGCATGTATCGAGGAGTGTACATGCAGATAAAAATCTGATGACTCAACTGATCAAAGAGTTTCTGTTTGAACTGCTTGAAAGTTCACTCATTAACCTTTGAAATTCACTGAAATGTACCAAAAAAGTAATACAATATAAGGAAGTTGCCGGATGTGATGTAAAGTTTTTAAAAATAATTTCGTATCAAATTTATTGACGGAAGTATCATTGATGGTCATTTCTTTCATTAGTTTCTATCATCATTTGCCAACACCGCATTCTTTGTTTGGGAAATATGTGTTTCGATATTTTTCATTACTTCGTGTGTTTCGTGTGTTTTTGTTGAGAGAATGGGACTTTGAAAAATTACTTGATGTTAAAAGCTTTAGCTTTATATTTGATTGCTCCATTTTTTAAGTCATAATCAATTATGAAAGAATTCCAATTGGACGACATATATTCTTGACTTAGGTGCACATCAGTTCTGGTACCATAATATACACACTGTGAGGAGAATGTGGATAGAAAGTGTGCGAATACCACCTCCATGTATCGTACTAATGACTACTTAGTTTTATGTCACAAAAATTACGCGAAAGAAATTTGTTGTTCTGTTATCATCGGATCCAAATGCCTTGGCAGTTGATAAATAGCATCTGCTTTCAATAGCATTCATGATTTCGAAAAATTAGTTATCTTGTGAATTTATAAAGATTGAAATTTAAACATCAAGGTCCTTCACGCAAGTGTGCTTCATAATTTCAAAGTGTTTTCTGTTTTATAAATATTTATCATATATATATATATATATATATATATATATATATATATATATATATATATTGTGACGCATTTCAATTTCTCAATTATCTGCTGCGTCATCACTTTTACATACCACAACGAAGGTCAAGTGAAGTTTCACTCCCGCGCGCGCTTACCCATGCCGCAACGAAAGACACTGGGATGACATCGATTGTTTCCCCTCTCAACTGACTTTAAAAAGCGCCAGCCAAGAGCGCTCGACGCCCAATATCGTGCGTATCGTGAGACGAGAACCGGCGTATTTCTCTTAGCGTGGCTGATTGAGCGGCAACGCCGACAAGCCGAGACGCACCAACACGCCTAGCGCACGAACTGGCTCTGGAGGACCAGCGCGCTCTCATTCTCTCTCCCGTTGTCTCAGTCAAGCCTGCTGCTGTCAAGTACCGAACTGTCGCTGCATTACGAACTGTGAACGCCTAACTTGCCCTTTTAAGGGCTGCTTTGTGTTATTGCTTGTACCACTGGACCCTGTCATCGGGGAACGTATGTTTTTGTCCTTCAATAAAAGTATAAGTCATAACATAATTGGGGGCTCAGCCGGGATAGGATCGATAGTCCTGAGCGTAGTAGTGTTTGAGTAAGCGCAAGTTTTCAGTCATATTGTTTCTGAGTTAGAGTTATTATTAAATACTATTAGTATTTTAAGTTTATATCATTCGTCAGTTGCGTCAAGTGTGTAACTTAAGAAATTACTCTCGCTTCTAAGTGTATTTTTACTAACATCCTTAAAAATGGATTCTGTTGAAGAGTTAATCAAACAAATTCAAGAAAATCCTACTATCGATCAGCTTAGGTCTTGTACTAAGGCTCGATTAATTGAAGTTAGTAAACATTTTGACATTGAAGTAACCGTATCGATTCGCAAAAGACATGATTATTAACGCTATAATGACTCATTTCAATATTGGCGAAACAAATTCAGAAAACAGTAGCACTACTAACGATTCAGATCAAAGCAAAAATGAAAGGCATATTCTTGAACTTGAAAAAATTCGTATTGAGCAAGAGTTTAAATTGAAACTTGAGGAAATGAAAATGCAGCAGCAATTAACATTGGAAAAACTGAGACTCGAACACGCATACGCTTCTAAAAATTCTGATGTAGATTTGGCTACCCAAATTCGATTGATTCCTAAATTTAACGAAAATGACGTTGAAATATTTTTCCAAAATTTTGAACGTGTAGCTATTGCTTCAAAATGGCCAAAAGAAAAATGGCCCTTATTGCTACAGACAGCTCTCACTGGAAAGGCTCAAAAAGTCTACGTTGCGTTGTCAGATTTCAGCGCTAAGGATTATGATGTCGTAAAATTAGAGATACTACAAGCTTACGAAAAGGTTCCTGAAGCCTATCGTCAAAAATTCAGAAACAAAAGAATAGATGTAGGAAGTACCGGTAGTTATCTCGATTTCGCAAAAGAGCAAGAAATTCTTTTTGATAAATGGTGCTCTTCAGCAAATGTTCAAACATTTGATTCTTTAAGACAGATTATCCTTATAGAGCAGTTCAAAAATTGTACTGGAACCAACATCAGAGCGTATCTCAATGAGAGAAATTTAACTAGTCTGCAAGATGCCGCAAGAGCGGCAGATCAGTATGATTTGACTCACAAATTGGCAGACCAGAAGCCCCAGAAAATTTTCAATAAAGGGGAACACGAAATTATTACATCACCACCTGTTGTAAGTGATATAAAGAAACTGACAGGAAAAGCAATAGAATGCAAAATATTGCAAAAAGAGAGGTCACCGTGTGACTGATTGTTGGGTTCTCAAACGTAAGGAAGAAAGATCTTCCAGTAAACAAGTTGCAATTACAATAACTGATCATAATAAAAGTACTGAATTTCAGAAATCGAAAGATGCTAAGGAATTACAAGTGTCAAAAAAATAGTGAGGAATTATTAATTGAGCAAGGTGAAAAAGCCTTTACCACGTTTGGTTCCATAGTTATTGACACAAATAGTCAAATTCCCATAAAGATATGGCGAGACTCAGCCTGCTATCAGTCATTACTTGTTAAAGGAGTTGTTCCTGTGTCCGATAATACTTTCCTTCAGTCAACAGTTCCCATAAAAGGTGTTACGGGGCGCGTTTCAGTGCCTCTGCACAAACTGCACGTGAAATCTGATCTTATCAATGGACCGATAAAAGTCGGTGTTATCAATGAGTTACCTATTCAGGGAATTCATTTGTTACTCGGTAATGATCTCATGGGAGCTAGTGTGTTTACGCCAATTATGACAGACAGACCTGTAGATGTTACAGTAACTGACGATAATTTATTCCCAGCTTGCGCTGTCACTAGATCTAAGGCAAAAGAAATGGTAAACAATAATGACCAAATTGATCTCAGTGAAACGTTTTTATTTGACACGATGTCAAAGGAGCTAAAAGGTGTCCAGTTCTTGAAAATGATTCCGTAAACCTAAAACTAGATCGCGAGACTCTAGTCAAGGATCAAAAGTCCGATAACAGTTTACAGAAGTTATTCAATCTAGCTGAAACTGCAGACACAGAGAAAGTTCCAAGTTATTATCTAAAAGATGACGTTTTGGTGCGCAAGTGGCGTCCTATTGATGCACCTGCTGATGAGGACTGGAAAGTAATTAATCAAATTGTCGTACCTACTCAATATCGCAAGAAATTATCAGTTTGGCACATGATCATCCCATGGCTGGACATTTAGGTGTCAGAAAAACAAGATTTCGAATAATGAAACACTTCTTTTGGCCAGGGATTATGTCAGACGTTTCTAATTATTGCAAAAGTTGCGATACCTGTAAAATTGTTGGCAAACCAAACTCAAAACCCGATAAAGCACCTCTCCAACCCATTCCGGCCTTTGATGAGCCGTTTAGTCGCGTTATTATTGACTGTGTAGGGCCTCTGCCAAAATGTAAACGCGGTTTTCAATACTTGCTCACTATTATGTGCTCTGCGACACGCTTCTCAGAAGCTATTCCACTGAGAAACATTACTGCTAGGACAGTGATAGACGCTTTGATCAAATTTTTCTCATTATTTGGTTTACCAAGAACCGTACAAAGCGATCAAGGAAGTAATTTTACTTCGAAAGTCTTTAAGCAAGTTTTATATGAGCTTAATATAACTCATTCTGTTTCTAGTGCGTATCACCCTCAGTCTCAAGGAGCTCTCGAACGATTTCACCAAACCCTAAAGAATATGCTAAGAACATATTGCCATGAAAATGACCGAAATTGGAGTCAGGGTGTTCCTTTAGTGCTTTTTGCTGCTCGAGAGACTGTCCAGGAATCTTTAGGATTCAGTCCTTTTGATTTAGTATTTGGTCACGAAGTTCGTGGTCCATTGAAAATGCTTAAAGAAACATGGCTAAAAACTGACCATGCTGAATCAAGCAGTTTACTTGAATACGTTTCCGATTTTAGGAAACGACTTCACGAAGTCCGAGATTTAGCGCGTAAAAATCTTGCTGAATCACAAAAGAAAATGAAATTCAGATACGACAAAAGTTCTTCCGAAAGACGTTTTTCTCCGGGAGACAAAGTATTGGTTTATTTGCCAATTCAAGGAGACCCATTACAAGCGCGATATTATGGCCCTTGCCTTATAAAACAGAAATTGAGCAATCTCGATTACGTCGTAGAAACTCCCGATCGCAAAAAGAAATCTCGTGTCTGCCACATCAATATGTTAAAAAAGTATCACGAAAGAGATTTGGAAAGTGAACCAAAACCAGTACAAGTCCTTGCCAAAAGCGAGATAACTGATATACCTCAATATGACAAAGAGGATTTTACTGACATAATTCCTCCACTGAAATTAGATAATTCTATCATTCTGAGCGACTTAGATAATTATCTCTCCATCTTGAAGATAATAAAAAATGTGATATCATTTCATTGATAGAAAAATACAAAGACTTATTTAGTAACAGCCCTAAAGTCACGAATCTGATAATGCATGATGTCGAGACTAACAACGCGAAACCTATACGACAGCATCCTTACAGAGTAAATTTCGAGAAAATGAAATTAATGAAACAAGAGATCCAGTATATGATTGAAAACGATATCATTGAGCCGAGTACAAGTGAGTGGTCTTCACCCTGTATACTTGTGGCCAAGAGTGATGGTTCGAGTCGCTACTGTACCGACTACCGTAAACTAAATGCTCTGACTGTACCTGATAACTTCCTATGGCTAGAATAGACGACTGTATTGACATGATCGGTAATGCTCAATATATTTCAAAACTTGATTTAATGAAAGGTTTTTGGCAAGTACCGTTAACCGACAGAGCCAAGCGTTGTTCAGCCTTTGCCACTCCTGATGGTCTTTGGCAATACCGAGTAATGGCCTTTGGAATGCGAAATTCAGCTGCTACTTTCCAACGTCTTGTTAGCCAAATTATTAACGGCTTAGAAGGTTGTGCTGCTTACCTTGATGATTTAGTCATTTCAGTTCCTCATGGGAGAATCATGTTAATCAAATCGAAAATTTGATGATTAGACTAAATTCCGCCAACCTTACTATCAACTTGAAAAAGTGTGAGTTTGGAAAAGCACTAGTTCAATACCTCGGTCACGAAGTAGGATATGGTTCAGTTAAACCTATTGAATCAAAAGTTGAAATCAATCTGTAAATTCACTCGTCCTACTACTAAACGAGAGTTAAGGCGTTTCTTAGGCATGGCTGGATTCTACAGACGTTTTTGTAGAAATTTTTCTCAAGTTGCTTCGCCACTTACTAACCTAACCAATGCTAAGGTTGAATTTCTATGGACTGACGAATGCGAAAAATCATTCCAGAATATTAAGATGTTATTAACGTCTCCTCCTGTATTAAAGTCTCCTGATATGAAAAAACTGTTTATCCTTACTGTAGATGCAAGTGATTTAGGAGTTGGAGCCATCTTATCACAGAATCATAACGAGGTTGATCACCCAGTGTCCTACTTTTCAAAAAAATTTGATAGGCACCAAAAACGTTATTCAACTATAGAAAAGGAAGCATATGGCTTGATCTCAGCGCTAAAACACTTTTCTGTATACTTGAGTACTACTGCGTTTCGGACTGTCGTTCTTACCGATCATAACCCAATTGTGTTTATGGACAAAATGAAGGATAGGAATATGCGAATCCTAAGATGGAGTCTCAGTATTCAAGACTTTGACCTCGACATCAAGCACATACGAGGACGAGACAATGTGGTTGCCGACTGCCTTTCTCGCGCATGTCTTTAAAGGCAGGCATGGACTCAGCTGCTGCTACCTCAAAACCTACGATCCCTTCAAGCCCTTCGATGTCCTACCAATCAATTCCGAATCTGCTATCCCTTCAAGCAATCCGATACCCTCAAGTTTGGAACCCAGCCTCTACGAGCCGTTGCTGCAGTGAAGTTTTGTTACTGATCACTGATTTTACTCTGAATAAAAATTCACGCTGAATTTTTATTCATTTAGAGCGTTGGAGGTGTGACGCATTCTCAATTTGTCAATTATCTGCTGCGTCATCACTTTTACATACCGCAACGAAGGTCACGTGAAGTTTCACTCCCGCGCGCGGAGCCTTACCCATGCCGCAACGAAAGAAACTGGGATGACATCGATTGTTCCCCTCTTAACTGACTTTAAAAACGCCAGCCAAGAGCGCTCGACTCACAATATCTTGCGTATAGTGAGACGAGAACCGGCGTATTTCTCTTACCGTGGCTGATTGAGCGGCAACGCCGACAAGCCGAGACGCACCAACACGCCTAGCGCACGAACTGGCTCTGGAGGACCAGCGCGCTCTCATTCTCTCTCCCGTTGTCTCAGTCAAGCCTGCTGCTGTCAAGTACCGAACTGTCGCTGCATTACGAACTGTGAACGCCTAACTTGCCCTTTTAAGGGCTGCTTTGTGTTATTGCTTGTACCACTGGACCCTGTCATCGGGGAACGTATGTTTTTGTCCTTCAATAAAAGTATAAGTCATAACAATATATATAATGAATATATGTAAATTATTAATACTACATATAATTATATAAATGATTAAATCGATCCAGCGGCCAATATGTGTGGTTGATTGTGATATATAAATCAAATTTCAATTTGTTCATAAGAAAAAATGATGTAAATGGCAAGTAATGTCAGACTTAGTAATGTTTCATCATCTAAGTATAGCGCATATTCCACGAAGATTTAGGGCGACTATTATCAAACGGTGCACTGTATTTCTGGTTATAAAATGATGGAACAATCATATGCAAAATTACCGAATCTGATGAACGACAGTTTCTGTGTAAATACGACGCATCACTTTCCCAATCTGTTTCTGCAAATATGGGGTAACCTGTCACTTGACTTACGTCGTCGAAAGGATCCGCGGAATTTATAATAATGATAAAGGCTCTATTTATCACTTCACGCAGATGTGGAAGTTGCAAATATACAGCATGCATACTTAGCAAAAGCTAAGACAAAGTAGCAGATCTTTGGTGATGCTACACCATGCCGGATAAGTGTAAGAAGTGATTCAACGGATCATGGAGAAGCAGACATAATTCCACTTATAGCATGACTACTTTATGTCTGACAGACTGATTCCATCTTTAAAAACACATGTTGAAAATTAGTGTCACTAGGCCTTCAATATCTATTCAATTCTTTTTTGTAGTTACGGAGATCCAAAGACAATTTACCCGTACTGATGCTCTCATAACACATGCGATAAGCCGCGTGGTCATAATAATGTAAAACAGCAGTATGTAAAGATGACAACGACATGGACTTGCGCGTGGTAGACCCTACTTATCAAATAATCAACAATTAAAAGTGAAAAATGCATGCTTCACTATAAAGTCACCTAGTAGCGAGTAATCCTAAATAATTGATTATTAAGTTCACAACATTTACAATCAATTAATATTCCCAGTTGCGATTAGTTATTTTTCTATTTCTTGGCTGTAGATTATATTCTGACTCAACCAATTTCAAATCTTACACATGAACAATGATAGTCATAAGGGTTATCCTTTTTACAGAACTTTACCATGCAGTTGGTATAATGAATTTCATGAATCAATGAATTCAAAATAATTGGTTTGTAAAAATCGTTGAAATTATTGTAATTAATTGTGATAATTGATGTTCGAAATTTGCAATTACTATTAAGTGATTGCAATCAAAACAGTTGAGTTTCAGTCAGCAATCAATTACTGATGAACCTGCTCCCGCGTATGCATCTCGATTGATATCTTTATTATTTATATTTAGCAGCCAATTATTTACACTCTAATTTTCAAATGCTTGTTTGCCTCACATTTTCTATTATGGGTGGCTGTAACCTTTCACTGTTTTGCATAATTCCTGCGGAGAATACTGCAATAGATTACGCAATATTTTTGAATTGATCATGTGATTTCATGATTGTGCAAGTTCGCTGATGCACATTAAAATGTGTATTTAGGCCTAAGTGAATGACACTCCACTTTTGATATTGCGAAATCATTTCAACAGTCTCAAAAGCTACCACATAATAATTGGAAAAATTTCGACACAATTTAGGTGGTCCATTTTTTATGATCAACTCTGTAATATGGTCGTTCGTCCTCACTCACTGAAGCAGTGTTGTTTAGAAACCTTGTTTAGATGCTTTCTTTCTAAATTACTTGCTAAATTTAGAAACAGCGAAATATCATGAGCGGGAACACAGGCGCTGATCGCATTCCCTATGCAAGGGTTGCTAGGATATTTCAGGAGCTTTGACGTGTAAGCTAATTTTGTTTTATTGTCGTTAATAGCTACGGAAACAACTTACTAAGCTCTGCCTACATCTTGATCATTACGCGGGAAAAATTCAGTGAGTCAAGTCAGACAGGTACCATGACAGAGCATGCCATTGCCACACGCCAATGTGACATAATCTCAAGGAAAAAGAACCCACATGCGAAGTAAAGAAGCTATGTAATGCTGTGATGGAATGTTTAAACTTTTTATATGCCTTCTCGCCTTTCGAAGCTATACGGAACTTATCAAACCATTCAATTGGTCAGATTGTTCAGCCATGATCTGCAAGCATGCCGGCACGGGGTGGGCAGGGTGGGCAAAGCCCATGCTGCCCTTTTCACAGGGTGAGCAGGGTGGGCAATGCTGCCTTTTTACAGGAGGGGCAATTCATTGCCTTTTCACGGGAGGGGCAAATTTGTTTAATTACCTATTATATTACGCTCGTATATTGCCCTTTTTTCAAGTACGCTGTAAGTGACTTCAATTAGGATGTTTCCTTTAGACAGGATGTACAAGTTAATATGTGTCGCCTTTTGTTTGACAGAGTGGGCAAGTTGATCAACATGATTGCCGTTTTATAGGGTGAGCAAATTGATCTATTTTGCCTTTTTACATGGTCGGCATAAGCTATTAATGTACATATGTTGCCTTTTTTACGAGTACAAGGTGGGCACGTGTTTCTATGTTGCCTTTTTGCGCGGCGGCCAAGCTATTCTACTGTGTCTTGCATTTTGACAGGTGCAATTTGCCATTGTGCAATTTATAGAGGATGGGCAAATAGAAACAATGCTGACTTTTCACAAGGCATGGGCAAGTCTGCGGTCACATTTACAAAATAGGTAATGTAATACAGCCCTCCTTCACTTCGTAATTTGCTCCTAGATTTCACAAGGCAGATAATAAAGATGGTTATTTTTATCATAAAAAAATTATGTAATATGAGGGCAGGGCCGTATTTATAAGGGGGATGGGCTAATGTGGGCAGCTTCGGGCCCAGTTCAACTGAAATATCGTAAACAAAAAGATATGCTTGTCGTTTGATATCATTACATAATCATTTGCGATCATAATCGGATGCACTGTCAATAGACGCTTTAGCACAGAATGAAATTTAGAATGAAAGGGAAGAAGACAAATGTTATTATCACGCCTCACTGATGCCGGGCGGTAACTCGGTAACTCCTCTGATGCTAATGTCAGTATGCACTGTGTGATTTGTGTGAGACCAAAATATTCGCTGGGAAGGAGGCTGTAGCCAAGATTGACCTCAGTTGGCGGCGTAGTTAAGACTTCGTCTCATCGCGCATTATTAGCAAACAGTAGTCATTGACTTAACAGAGGATGTGAACGCAACCTGGTGATTCATTTATTCAATGTAGGGCGATCGTGTTTCGCACTCATCTCGACATTTGGAGCTACTGTATATCGTTCGACTTCCACCTCGTTTGAGATCTGCGGTTTTCGTGCAGTGTTCTTTGTTCTTTCGTCGCAGTTTTCTCATCAGTTTTCATCATAGCGAACAGAAGGATCAATTCATGCTGCTCTTAACTACATGGTTTTGATATTACTGTAAGTATCTGATTATTGCAGTAAGCTACAAAGAAGACAGCCGTACACGTGACACTCGAATAGTCGATCTGAATACGCTAGCGTTATAATATACATGCACGTCCGATTTATGACTCATGCAACTTCGCTATATCGCTTATGTTTTGAAGCGAAACGTGTTTACATAATCCTTGTCAAATTATGTTTTCGTGGGCATTTTACAATATTGCTTTCTACGACTCATTTCAATTCCATTTTTGAATTAAGAACATGAAAAGTATATTTTTGTACTTGATAAATAAATGTGATGAGCAATATGTGTTTTTTTAATTTGATATTTCATGTACTTATGGGGAAGGTAACATAATAATCTAATGATGTTAAACATTTTCCGGTGTCGTCATGTAAGAGTTATGTGCTTGAGTAATCTAATCCACCCTTCAAAAAGGGTCGAAAATAAAATCTTTCTAACTCTTTCCTTTAATGGATACGAATACGATCATAAGATTCTAAGATCATTGCTACGATTTCTACGATCATAAGAACTAAGATTTCCTGTTTCGTCAAAGTTACTAATGAACATTCAAATAAAGGAGGAGAATCTTCTCGCAGTAGCGGATCCAGAGGGGGGTCCTGGGGGTCCGGACTCCCCCGTTTGGTATGTACTGGCGCCCTTTTCATAGGATAGGCGCCTTGTTTTTTTATATTATGTGTTTGTGGCTAAGAAAGATTATAAGTGCCTTGAAATTCCCCACTTGGACATTCTGGCGTTTCTAGCGCCCCAGTTACTGTTTAATCCACCCTCTCTAGGGCGCCCCAGCCACTGTTTCATCTACTCTCTCTAGGGCGCCCCAGCCACTGTTTCATCCACCCTCTCTAGGGCGCCCTAGTTACTGTTTCATCCACCCTCTCTAGGGCGCCCCAGTTTCTGTTTCATCAACTCTCTGCAGGTCGCCCCAGCCACTGTTTCATCTACTCTCTCTAGGGCGCCCCAGCTACTGTTTCATCAAGCTGCTGTTTCACTCTCAAGGGCGCCCTAGTTACTGTTTCATCCACCCTCTCTAGGGCGCCCTAGTTACTGTTTCGTAGGGTTGCCAACTCACACAGTTTACTCGTGTGTCACATGGTTTGGCCCTGCTGCACACGGTCACACGAATGAAACTATCAATACACACGGCAACTCCCCTTTACTTCAATTACACACGAAATTGTCATTAATTTTAAGCGATATTTGTTTTAAGTTTGGCCCTGCAAAAGTGATTTACCACAAACCTTTTTAAATCTGTCACCTTGTTTAAGTGATGTGTTCATTATAGCAAAGTCTTGCCTTGCGGTACTGGCCGATGCGCCTCTATGGATATATGTGTGCGCATCCCCCCCGATGTTTGGACCCCTCCCTTTCGAAAATTCTGGATCCGCCCCTGTCTCGTACTGGTGGTATCAAAACAAATAAAGTGGGCGAGGTTCCAGTTCAATCTTCTGAAATCGACAATCAATGTACCCCTGTTCCTTCGGCTGATTCAGCTGATTCTTATTGGTTTTACTGTGCAAAAGATTTCTCAGCAGATGATGAAACGGAAGCTTTCGAGGGTTTGGTTAGATAAGTACGAATGGGCGGCTTATCACAGAGGAAGGAATAAAATTTTCTGCACAGTTTGTACAAAATGTAAATCACTACAATCCTGGGCCCGCATAAGTCCTTTTGTTTTCAGAGAAGACCATGATTCAGGATTCTCCACGTAGAAACATGTAGGAGAAAAACTAAGTGAACACAACCATAGTGCATGTCATCAGAACGCTGAGAATCAACAGAAAAGACTTATTTCCGAAAAATCTATTAAAACCCGACAGGACCGACAGATAAGCGTGAATGAAGAACTTCGTCGCGAAGGTCTTTGTGCGCATTTAGAAACGTTGAAGACATTGCTGAGACAAGGCATTCCGATTAGGAACGAAAATGATAATAATTCAAATTTGATTCAGTTCAGCAAAGACAAAGCGCGATATTGTCCGGGGCTGGATAAGATAATAAAAGAGAACCGTTTTTCTATCACACGATATAATCGAGGAACAAGAGACCATGATAGTTCTGAATGCCAGATGTGCTCATATGGACGACATAAATGGGAAAAATGTTTTTTTCAATAATTGCAGACGAGGCATCAGATATTGCTAAGAAGGAGCAACTATCAATATCAATTCGCACCTACGATGAAGATTATACAGTTTTCTGAAGATTTTGTTGGCATAAACGCGAGTGCGATGAAGGCTTAACTGCTGATGGATTATTAAAGAAAATCATCGATACCATGCGCATACTCAATTTACCTTATGAACGGATGGTAGCTATGACTTTTGATGATGCTTCAACGATGACCTCCTTAGCAGGCAAATTGAGGGAAATTATTAATTCGGACGCTCTTCATATACACTGCCTGGCTCATTCAAATGACCTAATTGTTAAAGAGTCGTATGAATGCTCGGATGTAATCAGGAAGGCATTGGATTTCTGTCAAATGATATATAACTTTGCAGAAGCATTTCCTAAACGTGTCAAGCTATTTGAAG
Organism: Prostheceraeus crozeri; assembly: GCA_907163375.1. Classification (NCBI taxonomy): domain Eukaryota; kingdom Metazoa; phylum Platyhelminthes; order Polycladida; family Euryleptidae; genus Prostheceraeus; species Prostheceraeus crozeri. Next base: position 189,439 of record CAJQUW010014087.1, on the reverse strand, counting down.
ACATGCAAGAAGAGACACGTTCAAATTGTGAAAATTCTACATTTGTTCGTCTCAAATCATTATCAGTAACTCGATGGACCACCAGATCAAAGGCAGCATATGTCGTTCTCAATAAGATTCATGAGTTGAAAATCTTGTTGAATTCAATAGCTTCTGACATGTCATACAGTTGGGAGACTCGCGAAAAGTCGAAAGGAATAGTGAATCAATTGAGGGACACTTTTTTGATCGCTAGCATTAAGTGCTCATACGACGTGATCTGTATAATGGAGAATATTTCCAGGACTACTCAAAGATCTGATGTTAGTGCTCAAGAAGCGAATTTCGTCATCAACCTTGCGAAGCAAACGATTCAAAAAAATGTGCTGCAATGACGAAGCTAGTAAGATATGGAGTCATGCAGAAAAACTACAAGCAGAATTAGGGGACGAAATGACAGATAGCATCATGGAGAGAAAGGAAAAGAGAAAAAGAAAACTGCCAAAAAAATATTGTCCGAAATGACAGACCTGCCTGATATTGATACATCGGATACAACGTTCCAATCTTTTTCCCAGAAATATTTTGATTTGATCAATTTGATCGACGGAGCAATACAGAGAAGATTCTCCCAAAATGATTTGAAAATATTAGAAGATATTGAAATAGCCCTGATAGACTCTGTAAATGGCAAGCTCGAGAAGGAATCATTTGACAAAATATTTCCAATTGTGTCCAGAGTAATGAAGCTTCAACAATCTCGCAAAGCAGAATTTGAAGAAGAACTAGAGGGTTTGCCAGTCCTCCTCAAAATGAGAAATGAACAGATCAAACCAAGAATAAAGACGGTTACAAAGATATCAACAACTTGTGAGATATTTAGCGCAATGCCAATTACGAAAAAAGCTTGCAAAATTACCCACGACTTGCTGAAATATTATTGGACAGTACCCATGAGCTCAGCGACAGTGGAAAGAAGTTTCAGCGCAATGCGACGCCTGAAAACATGGACCAGAGCCAAGACTGGACAAAACCACCGGCACTACTGCAGTTTAGTGCACCCTCTATGAAAGAGACGGAAACGCGCCTACTGCAGTTTAGTGCACCCTAAAACAACGGCGCATTCTCCCGCAAACGATGACTACGCACATTACACCGAAGCGCGCGCTCGGTGTAATGTGCGAAGACGAAGACACACGAAGACACAAAGACACTCATTTATAACTATAGGGAAGAACGAACGGCATTCATTCTGTTGATTAAATCATGTTGTTCTCACATGCATTTTAGGGTGCACTAAACTGCAGTAGGGGTAAAAGAGGGTGCACTAAACTGCAGTAGTGCCCAAACCACCTTAACAATATCATGTTTGCAGTATTGCATAAGGATTAGATGGACGATGTTAATATCCTCACCGTTGCTGATGAATTCATCAAACTCAATGAAAAGAGACTCTCATACTTTGGACATTTCTGATCTGGCTCTTCCCCATCAACAATGTGACGTAACGTTACGTTTCGGAAACGTTCCATATAAGTTTCAGGAAACGTCTCCGATACGTAACGCTTGCACATTATGTTTACGTAACGGAACGTTTCAAAAAAACGTTTCAAAACGTTTCCATGAAACTTTGTTAGAATGTTGCAGGGATACATTTTTGATAAATTATTGGAAGCAATTCAAGTTCGATAACATAAAATGTTCGCCGCTCACGTCTGTGTAACAATAACAGCAGTCTTAGATGTGAGTTCTACAATTGACAGCATCATGGACTGTGTCGCAGTTGAAACAGACATTGATGAAAAAATTAAATGACTTACGATGTCTTCAGCCTCCATCTAATAACAGAAAACTTGAACACATCAGTCCGCTACTTGACTTTATGGACGGACTCGATGAATCAATTTGGTTAAATCCATTCATATTTTCAGTTTTGATTGTTGTAGGACAGCGATTCCGTGCAGCGATTCTTTCTCTGAAATACACAATAAAGATTTTGTTTTATAAGCAAAAAACATAAGTTTGCAAAACATCTTTCGAATGGCACAATTCGTTAACATTCATAGTATATTTCAAAAAAAACAATTCACATCATTAAAACATTTACAGAGAATTTCAGAAAGTCATTTTCTTAGATAATGAAACAGAGTTTTAAAAAGATGATGGGACAATTCATACATACATGGATTTCCACTCAATTTGCATGAGGACTTAACATGGCACAATTAATGCACATCCGACTGGTTCAAATTACACTCATGTGGCACTTTGGAGGAAATAGAAAATAGATTTTCGACAAATGGATGCACGCATAATCATAACATATTGCATGCACTAGTCCATAAACATTAAGAATTGTGTACACGTACGTATTTATAACAGTAGTCTCAGCAATAATAATTAAATTATACCCGCGACTGGCGATCGATGTCATTTACCACATAATATTCCAGGATTACAAAACATTCGGAATATGCAAGCCTCTAATTATGATAAATTATCTTAGGCGTGAGGAAGCAATCTGACTCGGATAGAATTCAAGAGTGAAGAAATTCGCAACAAATTAATTGATATCAGATGACGCTATCGTTTTATTGACAACAAATATCATTTTTCTTTTATTTTTTGTGATTTCATGAAGTTTCAAAATGTAAATCGTATAATTTCGTGAAAATACGTGTAAGGTGGGTGAGGTGAATAAGGCCCACCTAACAGACTTAGAGCTCTACAGTCTTGAATTTTTGATTAAATACTATGAATTTATATTCAAATTATCTATTTCTGGGGCAGTTGAAATGTGTGAGAAGTTCATGTCGATTATTGCAAAACTTCTGGTGTACGAGCAAAAAGATGAAAAATCACCGAGTGGGCCTTATTGCCGACACGTGCAGGTAATAAGGCCCACTTTTGTTTTTAATTTATGTATTCAATTTACGTAGCTTTTAAGTCATTTCTAACATCTGACTATATACATTGGATTGTATTCACCTTCTGGTACGCAAATAGGTATAATAAGGTTAGATCTAATATGTTCTTGTAATTCAGAGTTAGGACTTAAGTTAAACCCCTATGTAAAAAGAAAAACCAAAATTGTTCATTCAAATACATCGACTTTTACTGGAAAAAAATATATATTTTTAACACGAGGAAAAAATAATTACATGTATATGATGGTGAAACCTTGTATTTGGCAATGTATTTGGTATTGTATAATCTCTCTATTATATTATCAGTCAAAAGCACTGACTTTATAGGCCTACACTGCAACAGTCAGGACAAACAAATAGGAACTCATCTTCGTCACTTCCATGACTTAAACCAACACAATCTTTGTGTACCCAATTAGTCATCACATGCTGTACACTATCTCATAGGCCTATCTAACTTTTCATCTTCCTCACAAATTTTCCAATCCCTCGATTCATTGCCAGCTTGCTCATCTTTTCTACAACTAAGCTTGAGCCTACTGTTTTGCTTCTTGGATAGAACAGGTGCTTGCTTAAAGCGCTTTTTAATAGTAAAATGTTATTTTGTAAGTAGTCGTGCTTTCTACGTAAGACTACGCTTACGTTTACGTGGATATGACTTTCATTGGATTTTTGGAGTACTGATTATACTGTGATAGGCCCGGGCCTTATTACCAGCATTTTGTATGGGCCTTATTGGCTACATTTACATCGTTTTATAATCAGAGTTTTTTGGACTTTCCCCAAACTCAAAAATCAAACTACTATATAAGGTCATAGAGAGGATACGCCAGAGATAATTTTCCATGTTGAGAGCTCATCTACACCAATATTTTGTGACATGAAATCTTGAACAAATGAAGAGCAAATATTAGATCAAAGAAGAAATTTGACTGTTCTTTTTTTTGAGATGCTGTAGAATCTGATCCACTGGACCAAAAGCGATAAAACTTCTGACACTTATTTAAAATTAGATATATTTTCATTTCTTTTTTGTTGCGCTTAAATTCTTTAAGCAGTTTCCGAGATCTAGCAAGTGGGCCTTATTAACAGCTGGGCCTTATTCACCTCACCCACCTTATAACTAATACAGAATTAATTCATTTAAACTTAGGCAATGAAAGGAGTATAGACATCTCACCTGTAAGCTCTGGCATTTGGTAATATTAATCCAAACACATTTTGTGGTCAGAATGCATCAAACTATCACGAGATGACATTCAAAGCCCTGGTTTTCAGTGACGAATGTAGGAAATAGAGTCAAGTCACTAAATATGAAGTAAACCAAATCACAAATTATTTTGTAAGATGATAACGGTAAAAGCTTAGTCGGCAACTTGAAAAGACAAAATAAATGACCTGTAAATTGATTGTGGAGGTCGAACATGGTTCGCGGAATTTGAGTTCCTCTGTCCAAAGAAAAGATGGTGATCAAGGCGTCGTTTAAGAAAATTTGGTCTAAGTCGTAGACGTTTCACTAAAATCGTAATGCTAGACAAATGAATCACGTTCGATGCGCAGAGTAGCCAGGAATGAAATGAAGACCGTTTGCACGTTTCCCTTCTCGCTGTCATGTGATTATCGATGGTGACGCGTCGATTTGAAGGTCAGTCGCTCAGGCGGGAGTGGGGAAATAATCTGTGCGCAGTTCTCGTCTATTCGAAATGAATTGCGTTGGGCATGAAATGAGCGCTTTATCTTAACGCTGCGTAAACCATCGAAAACGACTCAGTCCATGCATCGAATAAGCACAGCCGTAAAAAGACTTGCTGCATGATAATATTAAAATGTTGTAATTATAATCTATTCCAAATGCAGTCGCAAAATTGTGATTCTTCTGATACCATCATGAATCCTATAAATATAAGAGATGCATGGGTAGAAATTAATGATGAATTTTTACATCATATATAGACTACATATAGAACTCCATGAGCATAGTATATGCTGTAAAATTTTTGCATATTTAATTTGAATGAAGTTTTTGACGTGTTCAGCAACCAAAGTCACGACAATTTAATAGATCAACATTGATCAAATATATCAAATTGTGAAGGAACGAATCGTAAATAAATTGCATATATTCCAAATTCATTATCAAGATTTTTATTTTCAGACTAATTTCCTGATTAACACGCAAGTATACGCCGAGATTTATCAAGTATCACGACTGTTTCGGTATTGATTTGCATTTAGCATAATTTTTTAATCGTAGGTGATCGCATTGCGTTCCAGCTGATATGTGAATCTGATTGATATCTGAATCTTTCGTGTTATTCCATGAGACATTACAGAGACATCGAGTGTTAATTTTTCGAGGGTTAATTGGTTTAACAAAAATTTACAATAATTACGATCCTTAACAATAGTAAACTATATTAATCGTTCCCTCAGATGCATAGTTCAAGCATGCCTCATTTTAAAGTTAAAGTTTCGCATGAAACAAATTGAGACCAATTGAAACTTATAAAACAAACGTCTCAATTCGTCTCATTACGTGTCAGACAAACTAGAGTAACGAGCTTAATTTAATGTGAATCTTATCATAATATGTGGTCTTCTGATTATGAAAAACCTCACATTAAGTATCAGCAAGGTGTTGGATGATGGTGAATGAAATGAAACTTATCGAGACGTGCGGGAACGAAAAAGAGACGAATAATCATTATACCTCGATACATCAGTTAAAAGATCAATAACTAATAAATGATCATTCAATATGGTCTAATTTTACTTAGATTATACTATACCTTTCTTAAAACTCTCAACCCGACATTTTGTGTCTGGGGAACATAATGAGACGTATTGAGACTAATTTGAAACATAACGGAAACGTTTCAATGTTGTAGGGGCTTGTTTTTCTTGTTTATATCACTAGAGTTATCACAGAGGTTTAGATTATATTGTTTGATATTTTGTACATAAATAGATCATAATGATTTGATCAAATATTTTATTTTTGAACATTTTCCGTATCAAAGCTGGATACCGGTGTCGTGAATAATAATAACCTTACAGTTAAGTACACATTAAGAATATCAAGTTTAAGTCACTGTGCGTAAAAGTGTATATAGAACCGATTCGCGCGGCCGGGAAACTAGTAAGTGCTTCGTGGTCTATGGCTATATAATTTAAATACATAAAGGCGTATAAAATAGTCCAATTTCTTGTATATAGGTGTGCATATGCAAAATGCCTTTTTTTATCCTTGCCCATGCTGCCCATTTTACGTGCCGGCATGCTTGATGATCTGTTAATGGACATGATATCAAACGCAATGTATCGTTTTGATAAGCATGATTCTAGGTCCGACATGATTGGCAGCACCGTACAATATAAAATCTATAATATCAATACAATAGTAAGTAGTTCAACACATAATAGGACAATAAGCTGTCGAAATCACATGGAGATGACTTCTGCCTTCACTCGCATTCCTTTTGAACCGTCAGCGTGGCCTAGTGAAGAAGGTCCAAGTTCGTCTCCACCGCGGACTTCGGTTCGATTCCTAGGTCGGGCGAGTGCGGTTCGGAAATCAAGGGTGTTGGTGTCTTGTATTCACTTAATAGTTGTAAATCTCTTTAGATATTCAATATAGGGTGTACCGATTAATCGGCCGATTATTTGCCGATTAGTGGTCCTTTGAAGAATTTTGTAAATTTTCATTCAAATTTAATGACTGATCGAAAGGCAAGATGTCAAATTTACTCAAGATATCATGGATATCTACAAAGATATCAACTTTGCATGCACATTGTGGGTTGACTTACTAATCTAAATTCAGACGACTTCTTTTTATCATTCCGATGATTGAGAAGAACTGAATTCTCCCCTAGGTAGACGTGCCCGGAAGGGGAACCGGCCGAGTTTTCGGTCCACGCCCGTAAATCCAAGGCCCGAAATTTTGGTCACGTTGTAGATTTAATTTTTCGGCCAGAGCCAGACTAATGTTTTTTTAATCTTGGGGATCAAACTCGTATTATTTAAAATTAGTAGCCATTTGAAATCAAATTAGTAGACGATGAAGTCAAAAGAAGAATTGGGATATCAAAAAGTGCTTTCCAAAAGATGCACAAATAATTCAAAGATCGGAAAATAAGCAGCCAAATCAAGGACAGAATCCTCGAATGCCACATCCACCCCATCCTGATGTACGTTTGCGAATGTTGGACTATTTCCCCAGAGAGCGAGAGAAGACTGAATGCGACCGAAATGTGGTTTTACCGACGAATTCTGAGAATATCCTGGACCCAGCGTGTCTCAAAGGACGAAGTGCTGCGATTATCGATGTGATTTTGGTTGGAATACTCGTATAATGCTTATGTAATCATATGAAATTAACTTCTTGCTCTATATTTTTGTATCTTCTATTAGTAATATTTTAAGTAGGCTACTGCAATCTAATCAAAAGCAATTGATAAAGGCTCATGGAACATTCTGACCTGTTTTACTTGTCAGTTAGAGTGCTTTACTACTATCAAGCATCCTTTAAATAAATCGGTACTTTCAGTAAATGGAAATGTCGATTTCAGATAAATTTAAAAGGAATAATCGGCTGATTAATCGGTAGTCGTCCGACTATCAAAATCACTAACCGGTGCACCCCTAGTTCAATATTAAATCTATGCACCAAGTGCATAAAATGATTTCCTGTAAGATTTTAGCTCGATGCAGTAATCTTTTCTGGTACCACAAAGTCTCGAAATTGACTAAAATTCACCATTTTCATGGTGCTTCTGAAAAACACCACGATGAGCGACAGCAAATTTGAAACCTCTCACTATTTCTTGATAATTTTAATTTTTGCGATAATTGTCGACATGTGAAAATGAACTTTCATAACAACTTTTCCATTATTACAAAGGAAAAACGCATATTTTGCATTCAATTTTGGACAGATCTGTTCCTAAGCAGATCCTTTCTAAACAAGTACACCGACAACAATAAATCAATACTCTGTATGAGCCATTTGACTCGATCAAGCACTCATGACGTCGTGGCATTGAAGCAATGAGATTTTCAATCACATTTAAGAGAGAATCATCATAGTGCCATCAATCATACTCTTCGATTGAGGATTCTCTCTCATCACGCACGTCTTAGTGATGGCCCAAAGGTTCTCAATTGGGCTAATATCACGTGACGATGTAGGTGGAGGCAAATCGAGAAGTCCAATCCCCCTATTTCGGATGTGCTCCTTAGCCCTTCTACTTACATGACAAGGGGCGTTGCCTGTTGTAGCATTCCAGTTCCTCCTGAGACCATTCTTGAAGTTGTGATACGATGCGATTGTCGATGATATCCCGCTCAATGTTCAGTGGACATTCGACGACATGGCTCCGGCCTGGACCTTTCGAAGAGGAACGTGACCATATAATGACCTTCTTCAGATGCTTAGTCGCATGGACAAAATGTTTAGGAGTCACAGGAAAGCCGTCAACAAATCGGAAAAAGTTAGGACAGGAGTCCAATGGCTCGATGGATGTCTCATAACCAGGGCCGACCAAATATGCGCTAACAAGTGATTGTTTTATGCGCATAAAAATGCGCTTAAAAAAGTAATTTTATGGAATGAAAACTGTATTTATGCAATATCATTCTGATTATAGAAATAGCTGCAATATAGTAAAAAAACGTAGGCCCATGTATGCATAAATGGTGAATAATCTGTTAGCACTTTGAGTTCATTCCTAATACACAATGCATGCGGATGCTTTCCATAAATGCCTTGTATTCTGAAAGAAAGTCTCTCAACGTCAGAATAGGTAACCGGAGATCGCGACAAGAGCAATTGTTCTTCCAATGAATATCCGTCAAATTTCCTCTCAACCAGCGTCTTGAATCCTGTGTACTTTGAAGAACGTGCCCCCCCTTGGTCCTTACATTCGCATCAAAGTCATCGCTGATGCCATCGATCAATTATTTGGCTTGAGACGGATTGACGTAGTTGATCATGCGGCGAGAGAGATTAGTCATTATCGTTTGTCCAAAATGGTAGCAAAAATAGCAGTTCTCTCGAGATACTTTTTATGGTCAAAGTTAAAAAGTTATGAGTTAAAATGGCTTTGACAGGGCCTTCGGCGTCCAGCGCCTTCTCTCGGTCGATGTAATTGGATCCAATCTCCGAAGTCTCTGAATGTCTCGTTGGTCCAGCTTCTTATTGCTGCCACCACAGTTGTCATACTTCAGTTCGTAACTTCCACTTTCCCGAAATTGTTTGATGACCTTCGATACAGAAGATTTAGCGAAACCGATGCACTCTGCTATATCAGATTGAATCAGTAATTAAGAAAAAAGACTTATTTGCCGTAAATCGTCTATTGAATTTTCACACGACGTGTCGCAGGTCCTGCTGCGTCGTCAGGCAATAGTTACAAGTCATATGGCAAACATTGATGAAGCTAAATTAAATATCGCACTGGGCTAGAGCAGAATGTGATAATTATTCACACGCTGAAGTCAAAAGTTCACCAGTGCACAGTTTCGGAGAAATGTACAAGTTGGAAAGAGATTGTAATGTATTAGAAAAATAGAAATGTATTTTGCATGCATCTCTGTGTCATGATAGCTCTACGAAAGATGCTTTTACTTTTTCTATTATGAGTAGACATGACAGTGTAATTAGATGTCGAATATCAGAAGCTATGGCAATTCGTCAATTGTGCCCTTCTCTAAATGGCCGTGAAGAATTTAATGACTATACTTTATTCCTTATTTAAGCCTCTTTTGTTTTTTAATCTTGTACATAACATAGCTATCTCTTTCCAACTTGTACATTACTTGTACGCTGAAGTCAAAAGTTCACCAGTGCACAGTTTCGGAGAAATGTACAAGTTGGAAAGAGATAGCTATGTTATGTACAAGATTAAAAAACAAAAGAGGCTTAAATAAGGAATAAAGTATAGTCATTAAATTCTTCACGGCCATTTAGAGAAGGGCACAATTGACGAATTGCCATAGCTTCTGATATTCGACATCTAATTACACTGTCATGTCTACTCATAATAGAAAAAGTAAAAGCATCTTTCGTAGAGCTATCATGACACAGAGATGCATGCAAAATACATTTCTATTTTTCTAATACATTACAATCTCTTTCCAACTTGTACATTTCTCCGAAACTGTGCACTGGTGAACTTTTGACTTCAGCGTGTGAATAATTATCACATTCTGCTCTAGCCCAGTGCGATATTTAATTTAGCTTCATCAATGTTTGCCATATGACTTGTAACTATTGCCTGACGACGCAGCAGGACCTGCGACACGTCGTGTGAAAATTCAATAGACGATTTACGGCAGATAGGTCTTTTTTCTTAATTACTGATTGAAACATGCGTCTGCCTCAACACGCCATACTTGCTTTATCTTATATCAGATTGAGTCTTCCCGGTGTTATGATTTGCATTTTCCTGCCTTATGCATTTTCCGGTAGGAAAATGCATCATAGAATGGATGCGCTATAGATTTTCCGCCCTGTGCTTATTAATCATAACATAAGCTGTGATTTACACTTTCTCATCATTCTAGAATTTCCGTAGTATTGCTGTGGTTAACAAAATGACATGTTCTAACTCCTAAGTGAACACATTTATTGGCGTTTATAAATAAGTGATTGGTATGCAATGTCGAATTCACTATTGATGCAATTATGGAAGATATCCGAAGATATCTAACGAGCGGTCTCTATCCAGACAGAGCAACCATCGGTGACAAAAGGAAGCTGTGATCCAAATGCAAATTGTATAAGTGGAGAGCAATGTTTTGCATTACAAAGTGCAACACAAAGTAGACAGCAAGCGACCAAGAGCTTCAGAAGCATATGATGTGCTGGAAACTGAAGAGGGAAGAAAAGAAATAATGTTTAATTGACACTGCACTTTGACTGGTGGAGGCCACCATGGAATTATGAAAACATTGGGAAAAATTCAAGCCAATCATTACTGGCCTCAGATGACAATGACAATGAGAATATGCTTATTAGAAACTAAAAAAGGGACGATCGGAAAGGAAATAAATTCGAGTCAGCTTGGAGCAACGTAGTGTTCATCATAGAAGCAGAACATGGTAGGAATACCTACAGACTTAGAGACGGGTGTCTCAAAGGATGGTAAATGGTATGCATATAAAAACGCTTTTATGAATGAAGAATATCTATTGGATGAAATTTTGCTTTTAATTTAGGTATAATTTCAGGAAATTTGATCATTTTTTTCTATACTTACCTCTCTAATTACATCAAAATGCACAGCATATTACACAAAGTGCATCAAAGAGCAATATAATATGCGTGTGCAAGACGGAAAATCTATACCATCGGAGAATTAAACCACTTACATTTTCCTATTGTGGAAAATCTATCTCTGAATTTTTTTCCCACCGGAAAATCTATCTTTTATTCTGCTTCCGATCGGAAGCCGAATACGTAGGAAATTCTAAAATATAACACTGGTATTTTCAAACATGGCTATAATACTAACACGATTTTCAATGCGACCCTCCATTACAGCGATTTACGATAGAATGTTCAAGTTTGAAAATGCTTAAGTCCAAATCACGAGAAATGTCACGCGAGGGTCAATGGTATTGATTTCAGTCGCAATGATTGACATTGATGTCAATATATTTCTCAGCCGAAGGACACTGAAAATGGTCGAAATCAACTGAAGTTTCCAACTTGCTGTCGCACACGCACTCACAAGGAGCTTCCTAGTCTAATTCTCAACCTCACATTTTGCATATGCATAACTATGAATTTAGAAAATGTGAAATTTCAGATCGATGCGATATTTTTGTCTTTATTTCAACGGTCTTGAAGTAAGTCAAAAATGTTGAAAAAACCCTAGTTTTCATTTTTCATACCGAAACAATGTTCACGTATCTGTCATACGATAGTTTGATTGATTACAGAACAGCATCACTGTAGTACGGTCAATTTTTGTGTCATTTCATTTCCTTAATAGCCATAGGTGAGAATTTCTATTGTGATATCAGAAATACGCATACTTAGAATTTAGCATGATAGACAGTTCACGGATTCATTTTGCTGTAGTTACCCAGCTACTTCGGTTTCGGAGTCAAGCTAGCAATTGATCCAGCAAATCATGCTGATTATTTCATATGCGCAGGATTTAAGACTGATATTTCAGAAATGGTGACAAGTAATTGAATTCACAAGGAAAACTTTCCAATCGTTGCTGATGCATATTCAAAAACTATACACGTACAGTGAAGGGGATGAAGCTCAGAGAATGGACAGCCAAACGGGTATGTTGCTGCTATGTTGACCTGGACTATCAAAAATAGAAAATAACAATTAAATGGGAGTGATCTATTCTGGACATCAGGAGAAAGCCAGAGCAAGAATAACAAACAGCAGATAGCACCTGAGCAGTACATGCAATTGCTTCTGTAATATGTCACGATTTAAAGTAAAATGTTGCTGGAATTCCAGAGAGTGACAACAAACAAAGAGTTTGTGTCTTCCAACTCTTAAATTGACAGACTATTTAACGAGCACGACGATAAACAAGAAGTCAGGAAAGCTGAGGATATAAGAGAGTCTATTTCGCCTTGTGTGCCCTAACAACTAAATGAGATGGTAAGCGCATCGCTGATGATCCAAAATAATGAGAAATTTGAACAATTGGGCTTATACCAGCATATAACAAGAGAGGGAGGACATGGAAAGCTGCTTAGTATTTCGATGCATCAGGAGATGTCATATGGATGAAGCAATGTTGGCTAATCTGTTGGCAAGTTAATTATATTGATAATGAAAAAAGGTGAAGTTTTCTCTCCGTTCTCTATTTTTGGTTAGAAATAGTGAAAATGAATAAAAGCTACAATTTCTGCAGTTTTGGCTCCCCATGACCTTCGTCAGTGAGATGGTGCTCTGTCGAAGCGTGTTGATGTGCTGCATATATGTGACGTTGCATAACTTTGTTTGTACTTATGTGTAGCAACCATCTCATCGACGAAGGGCCAGGTAGCCAAAGCTGCAATGATTGTAACTTCTTTTCATTTTTACCGCTACTAACCATAGATCTCGAGTAGGTATATAGTAGGTTGAGCATCGACTCAAAAAATGTCAGCATCCAGTTACAATTTTTATGTCAAAAGATTCATCTTTTTTCAGATTGCGTTCTTGCAGTTCAAAAAATATTTGATCGATTTTTAAGAAGCTAAATTTTTGAAAATTATTCCTGTTTATATACTATAGCGATTTGATGCCTCTATAAAAATAGCATGAAAATCAAAATGAATGAAAATTTTCTGGTTTAACTAAATGGAAATTAAGCTGATCACCAAGGAAATTTCATAAACTGCATCATAATGCAAGTCTTCGTAAACACTTGAGATCTTATTCTGCTTCTAGGCTGAAATTTCAAGCTTTTAATTCAATTTTCATCGTCATTATTTTATGATTCAATAAATCTGTTTGATTTCTACACATTGGGGATTTAATTAATACTGAGTTGCTTCTCTCGATGCTACTACTAAGAATAGAGAACGGACAAGAGCTCAAAATGAACGTATTCAGTTTGAATTGATTGAATTCAGATTGAATCCACAAACTCTCTGTATTCAGTCTTCAGGCCAGGCGGCCCATGAGGCGCTTCCAGTTCATTCGGCTGTGTGTAGCCTTTGCTGCTCCGTCTCACGTCAGGCTGATTCGTCTCAGGTCCTTCTCCGTGAGTCCCACTCTGGCTGACTGTTCCCACACTGCATCCACCAGCTCTTGCGGAGCAAGTCGATTTGATCCGTGGAGCGCAATGTCGTCCGTAAAATCCAGATCATGAAGTTTGCGACCAGTCCAATTGATGTCTGTCTGATACTGAGTCGCTAGCCTCATGTAGTGGTCAATCACCATCAGGAAGAGAAAAGGTCCAAGGCTGCATCCTTGCCTCACACCAGTGCCCACCTCGAACCAATTGGTCAGCCCACAGTCGGTCTTTACGCAGCATTCGGAGTCGGTGTAGAGGTCCCGGAAAATATCGATGAATTGTTGCGGTACACCATAGAGAGGCAGAATATTCCACAAAGCCGGTCTGTGGATGCTGTCGAAGGCCTTTAGGAAATCAATGAATCCGATGTGGAGCTCTGACTGAAACTCGAGGCAGCTGTCGATGATGTTTCTAAGCGCAAGAATCTGGTCTGCGCACGATCTACACGTTCGGAAGCCGGCCTGTTCTTCCCTGAACCTTCATCCACAGCATTCCTTAAACGATTTAGCAGGACAACTGTATATATCTTCCCAGATACGGAAAGAAGAGTGACTCCTCTCCAATTGCAATCTTTGAGGTCACCCTTCTTTGGGATTCCAGCGATAACCCCTCTTTGCAGTCCTTGAGGTTTATTTTGCCCTCCCATGTCTTTTTAAATAGTGAATGAAGTTGCTTCACGGATTCTTTACCGCCGTTCATTTAACACCTCTGCGGTGAAAAACTTATCTTCGAATGTCACTTGACATCATGAATATAACTCACGTCAGACCAGAGAATTAGATTGTTTAGGCGCGTCACTTTTCTAGTTATGCAAACTGATTCAAAACGATGGCACATGCTGGAACTTAGTAAGTGGGCAAAAAAGAAATTTCTAATGCCTTGCAGAGATAGGAAGTTAGTCTTGCGTCGCTTGCGGATTGCTGTGAATTCCCTCTAAATGCTCCGATCGCCACAATTCCTTCAGATTCGAAGAATTCAAATCATTGTGCAAAAATTTTCTCGATGATGTTGGTCCCTCCGATCAATATCAAAAAAAGTTAGCAGGTCCACGAAAAACGTTCACAAACTTCTCTGTAGAACTTGACATCGTCTGTGTCTCTTTGCTGTGTGATCCGGTTGATAAAAGTCACTGAAACTTCGCACAATTTGGCGTGCTTACAGTTGAAATGGCTACTCATTGTTCGATTACTATGGTATTGTGTCAGCAGATTGTGCCCTATCCATAGAAATGAACTGTTTGTCTGAAGTTGGCTAGAATGGAAACTAACTCAAGGTCACGGCACATCCGGGGGAACTAAGTTGGGTCATGAACCACCAATTAAAAACTTCGATTTACACATGTGACTGATTCTAACCCAATCATACAGACGTTGGTACGTGCATCTAAGTGAAAATGCGTGCGATTTATGTGCAGTTGTTGTGCATTGCATGAAGCTTAATTTCCATTTTAGAGGTTTTATTGTTGTCAATTTCTATGGCCATATCATTAGCGTTACATGTTCCAATGCTCCTTTCCAGTCAAGCAGAAGAAGAGACGACTTGTCTAATTCTGTGTGTCAGACAGTTTGCCGAAAACCAATAGTTCTTTGGAAATAAGCCGACATCATGCCGGCCTACTAAATTCTAAGTATAACTCTAATATGATAGTCAGAATTATCACTCTAGACAACCACGAAGGATCGATGATGTCACAAGAATTAATGTTATGCTATAGGGTGACATTCAGGAATAGGTCAAGCTATTGTTTGACAGTTACGTTGCTATCTGTGAATATGCTTTCTGTAAGTAGCATGAAAATTAGGGGGTTTGAACAATTTCTCATGGGCAGTTCGGAAAAGCAATACCAAGCTTGTTTGGCAACAAAGGACCTACTAAATTTCTTCTCTGCTTGAATTATGTTCAGCCATGTCTCAAAAACTGCAAAATTTACTACTGCTCCACGGAATTACAATATTTTTTATTGTGAAAACTCTGTCGTCAGTTGGGAATAAATAATTTCTATAAATTTGCTCTTGAAGAGGAACAGTGAATACTCTTAATAAAATTCACTTAAATCATGACAGAAAATAATAAGTTTTTTCATTTGACTTTTCAGCATGCCTATACAATTAGACCAGTGGAATGAATCAATACATTACTTGTAGAACACTCATGATAACCTCGTATGCACTAATCGTGCATGACTGAAGCTGATAAGTAAGAAATTTGAAACTTAATGGATTAGCAATGCAATTTTTCGCACTCAAGTTGCTTACAACATGTTTTATGATATTGATTTTATTTGATATTGTTTCAAGTATTGGTAATGTGCATGCAGTTAGCTACGCAATTTCTGATAAAATCGGAAGTCAGAGGTCAACCAATACAAATATATTCATAGCCATGCAGAATTTTATATCTATTAAGCCATCCGTTCAAGAGTATTAACACTTGTCATGATTGACATTATGACATGTATTCCAACAATAGAAGTGATCTATGTCGCAAAATTATCATAGTTTGAATCATAGCTAGCTTTTAACTTGTGATAATTAATCGCTATCATTTATCAAAGTCCTTTCCGTATCTGTCGTTGCTCACAATGCTACACTCATTGTTTTCATCAAACATTTAGCCACAGGATCGTAGTTTTTTAGGAGCCTGCTTATATAAATGATATGGATATATTTGAGAAACATCCAAAAACTTCAATATGCATATAATAATGATATGTTAAAGCCTACCAAAACTGAAGAGGTAAATTATCTTATTCAGTTACTTATTATTATTAATACACAGCATACAATGCGGCTGTCATTACTATAACAGCTTGGAATAGTCACGCGCTTTGTGTTGCGATTAAATCAATACATGCGCGCAAATATTTCGTTGCTTTTCCGTAATTAGAGAGTTGCCATAGGAATGGAAATTCTCATACGGTGTGATTTCTATGGGGCCTGTGAAATACAGGTTAAAGTACATCAACTAAGGAACATTCATCAACATAGGAAAAAATTCAAAGTGAATCGTTGTCAGCGTCACAGAATTGCACCAAATAAAAATTAATTTTTGCTGAAGTTTGCTGTGTCATGTCACCATCAAAGTCACCACATGTCACTGCTGATGGAGCATGATTACAGTATTAAATGTCTATGTGTGCGATGATTATATATGGAAGGAATAAGGAGTAGCAACTACCAGAAATTGCATCTTGAAGGTTTGAGAAACGATAAAATCGTAGTGAAGTAATTGTGCATCTATTGATATATCTCTAGAAGCTGTCGGTACATTATTAATTGGTTTCAGAAATAATGTCTTTACTTCCCATTTTAGATTCAAAAATTAATGTTTGGCCTAGAAACCTTTCCTTCCGCAATAAAATGAAGCAAAACACAATTATTTTATTTTTTATTCTAATTATCGCTTCTCCCTTTGTGAAGGATGCTTTCATGACTGGATTATAAGGGTATATTGAAATTTGAAATAACAAAATAATATATGTAACAGCATAGTGGGTTACTAAAAAATCGTGAAGCTATGTTACAACATAGAACATCATAAAAACATTGATGAGAAAGCGAAAAAGATTAAATAGAAAAAATGGAAGAAATGGAGGTCAGTTAAGAAAATCTGGAGTTCAAAACCTTTACATCCGTTGATAAGTCTTTCTGTTAAGTCTTTTATAAACGAAGCCTCAGATGACTTACGGGATCCTCTGATCTTTACAACACTAAGCGTGGGCCATTTGAAATTAAAAATTTGATGATGCTGAACCGCATGCACATATACCAATGATTCCGATTGAGTTTTAGGTTCATAAATTCTTTGTTTGATTGTTTTACTTTATTACAGTCGTTACATTCTATCTAGTAAATAACATTGCCTTGATAATACTTTCCTTTCATTTCAGATATCTATATATAAAACATATAGTATATAGATATTTTTATATATTTTTTTTACCTGAAAAGTGGTAGGGGGAAATGTCATACACATAAAAATAACAATTCATAATCAAAAGCGCAGTCAGTGGTCACTTCATGTATTCTCCATCACACCTTTTGACGCGTCCTTGACAATTTGCCGCCATTTCAATCTGTCCTTCGCCTTCTCCTTCCAAGTCCTCCAGTCTTCTTCTGTGCGTTACAGGTCTCTTTTGATACAGTCCTTCCATCGAATCCCTACCACATTCCCTGCCCACGTCAGTCTCTTTTCCGCCACTTTCTGTGTCACCGTTTTCTTCAATCCTACTTCCTCCCTAAGCTCCACCATTCCTCGTTTCTCCACCAACTTTACACCACAGATGCGCCTTATCCAGTTCACACACTTGCAACATCTTTTGCTGCTGCTCGGTTAGTGCCATCTTTTCTAGTCCATATGTCAATGCTGGCAAGACACATGTTTCCAAAACTTTCTGTCCGCCAGCACTACTGCCACTTTCTTGTATGCCCCAGCTCACGCCTGTATTCTTCTTCTTACTTCTGCATCGCCCCGCCCATCTTCAGAGACCATTCCACCAAGGTACTCAAACTTGTCTACCTGCTTCAGTTCCACTTCTCTCACACCCACAGTCAAGTCCTTCCACTCCCTGCCTATCCGCATCACTTCCGTCTTCACCAAGCTCATTGTCAGACCATGACACGTAAAATTTCTATTCCAGTCTTTCATCGTCTCTTCCAACTCAAATTCTTCCTTCGCTACTGTCGCCAGGTCATCCGCGTACAACAATTTCTTCATAGTTTCCTTTTCAATACTTTTCCTGATAACTAGATCCATTACCATTGAGTATAAATGGGCTCAAAGCACTACCCGGTTTTAGGTCCATGTGTACTTTAAACTCATCACTGCACTTCGCTCCGATCACTGCCGCCGCTCTCATTTTCTTGTACATATCCTCGATCACCCGCACATCATCCACGTCAGTCTCCATCTACCTCAGCGTTGCTATCACCAAGCGTCTGAGTACCGTGTCGTATGCCTTCTCCAGATCCACAGGCCCATGTTACGGTCCTTTTCAAATGTCTTCTCAATCAACTGTCTCACTACAAACATGCCATCGGTTGTGCTTCTCCCTTCCCAAAATCCTTGCTGTTCCTCTCCAAATTTATGTCCAAGCACAAAATAAATTACAAAACTTGCAGATAGAACATGTGATTGAATATCAATGCCGGAAAGTTAGAATAAATCAACGTGAATTATGAATGACTTTCAGTGAAACTTTTAGGCTTCTAAGTCTGAAGATATCGGTGAATTCGCATTATTTCTTGTGGACAGTAGCAAAAATAATTTCAATTATTCTCTTAAGCCTGCTACATAGAATTCTTTCAAGATCTTCTACACTTGACTTATTAGTGTCATTCCTCTGTACTTTCTAGGATCCTGAACACTTACCTCCCCTAAATATATTTAAGAAATATATGGAAAATATCTGCAAGGCAATTTAGATGCCCTTGGTAATTGTCAACCATATACTAGGCCTATTCGACAACATGTAGCTCACGCAGGGAGCAATTTTTTGGAACTTCAAATTTTCCAATGTTGATTTCCAATGGCATTCACAAAAATTCCAAGCAAAACCTTTTCGCTGAAGGCTTTTGAATTTACAGTGCAATGTGATTTTATAATGATTTAAATTCAAATTCAAAATATCGCTTACAAATATAATGAAATGTCAAAATCCAAGTTCTCGTCCAAGCATTGCGTAAGTCATTGGCAACAATTCTGAGTAAAAACAGTTTATTTAGGCCTAAGTGGACTTTTAATTGAATTAAGATGTTCATAGCATCAATTATTGTTGCGACGATTAAAAAGCTTCCACTTTTCACAATGAACAACTTAATACAATATAATATTATAATAATATAATTATTATGTAAATTGTATTACAATACATATATAATTTTCTTACATATGTTGCTGAGCAATTCTATGAGTATTTTTCCTCATAAGATTTATTACGCCTAGTACTTTCATTCATGCAGAAATGTGATGTGAAAATGATCTGGCATAAAATGATGGATAAAAAAGATAAATATGATCTGGTAGAAAGCATCAAATAACCCATGTTTTACTTTTAACTTCCAAAAATGATTGTAATTATAGAATTCTCGACCCTACATTTTCATTTGCTCTTAGTGATGCTCACTCATATCAATTATTAGAAGCTAAAAGAAAAAGTTGCCAAATCTTATTTACATGCTATTATGTATAAATCAAATTACTGAGTAGAATAAATCCGATGAAGAAAGATACCCAGAGAATTACTTTGGCTTCAACGCACATTTGCATGATATTATTTCCTGATAATTTTAAGTTTCACTTTTAATTTCAAGTGGACTAATTATCGGTAGTGAAAGCTTTATTTAGCGCATTTTGATGTCCTCAGTGTAGAAGCATTCTTTTACATACATGTAGATTTTTGCGGGCGGGCGCTAATTATTCAAACAAGAATCATCGCTTTTTCAAAGCTTTCATAGAATTTTCAAATTTTCATGATGGGAATTTGTGACTGAATGTCTCGTGATAGATACAGCATCACCGATCCTAGTATATTTCCACTACGAATGTTTGCTCGGACAGGTTCTCAGGACCGACCATTGATGCCTTAAAAAGTGACATTATAAAGGGATGTCAATGTACCGTCCAATAGAAGATTGTACATTTTTGGCCTTAATGGTTTGTCGTTAATAGTCAATAGCATAAAATCACTGTAGCTAACTGTGTCAGTCTTTCTTTCAACCAAAATTAATTTCAAATAATGAGCAACATTACAAAATATAGGCTTGTGCGAATATCTTAGAATTTTAAAATCATGGAAATTAAGGTAATCCTCATGAGGTGATTGAATGAAATTCAGTTGAGCTACTTTATTGAAGAGTTCAATGATTGGCTAATGCCTACATTTCAAGCAATGACTGCAGCTACGCTCAATTTTTGGTCCGCCCTAAAAAGATAACCATTCAAAATGTGTGAATAGTTCAATTTTCATTCAAGAGCATTTAATTGGTCTTTGAACTTGAGCCAGAATGCAGTCTACACTCGGTAATCGCATCGACGAGGAGAAATTGATAGCACTGTTTCTATTTAGGAACTTGACTACACATGAGACTTTCTAAGTGCAATGTGAGAATCACAATTGAGTAAATGTATCACACAATTCATGAATTTGCTTACTATTTAATTTGGAAATCAGTAACACTGTTGAATGCATTATTTTGATCGTGCACTGAAATAGCATTTAAAAGTCAAGTATCTAATTCAATATTACTCAGAAATTAAAGATCTTGATTAAAAGCAGATGAAATGCAAAATGTTTAGCATTCTAGGAGAACTTTAAAAAGACAAGTTCTGCAATTTCTAAATCAGCTGTTGATTATTTCGAATGACGGCATAACATTGTCAATCATAACTCTGTAACATGACAGCATAGATAACGCATCATCTATCAAATATGGGAGCTGATGTTGATCACCGTTTCAATGTAGTGCAACATGTGACGTTCATAACCGTAATTATTATATATATATTACAGATATTATATTAGTTAGCACAAAAAGCTTGATTTTACGAGAAATCAATTGGAATTATTATGCAAAATTTGGAGCTGCGATGGCTACATTATGTAACTCTATTTGAAATTATAACTTTAATATTTGATAAATAAAATTTTTCTAGAGATCTA
This sequence comes from Prostheceraeus crozeri, assembly GCA_907163375.1. Lineage (NCBI taxonomy): Eukaryota > Metazoa > Platyhelminthes > Polycladida > Euryleptidae > Prostheceraeus > Prostheceraeus crozeri. The sequence goes on along the minus strand of CAJQUW010014087.1, from coordinate 168,110 downwards.
CATAACATGCCTTCTTGCTTATTATTGATGGCAGGGTTATGGCACTGAATCGTTGTTGCCTCTTTAAGCCTTGATGATAACGACGCTTAATCGTAGAAATATATTCGCGCATAAAAAATAACAACAGCATTACTTCAATTCAATTTCCCACCTTACAATATGAATTTTAAGTTGATGACAACAATGATTCAGCGCCATAATTCTGCCATCAATAATAAGCAAGAATGTGAGGAATATAGATGCTTCTTGATTGACTAGAACCCTTCATTTACTTCACCTTTTATACTCTTTTGATTATGTCGTGATTTAAAGAATTTATAAATATTTTATACTTTTTATAAGTCTCATGATACTGTTTATAATTCTGTAATTAATTATTTAGTCAGATCAATATTTTTGCAATCGGTGCCATGTAGCCCGGTTCTATCTGTTTCATGACCGTGATCGTCGGCAAATCATGTCTTTTTATTTTTAGTTTTAGAAACAGTCACATGCTATTGCTGTATAATCGCATAACTATGATTTCCCAAAGACAAAGCCCAGTGCTGCAAATATCTATTTTTGCATCTTCACCTTTTCAAATTTTGAGCTCATGTTGTTGAATAGTTTCTTTTTATATTATGTGCCCTAATGATAACAACAGCATTACTCCCACCTTGAAATAAAAAAGTAGTTGTTTGCATTTTTCTCACTCCTCGTAGGATTTCAGAAAACTTTTATAGGACTATATAGCTGCCCACACCCAATCAGCCTCCAAAGTCTCAAGTCAGGTATATTTTTCGATAATATTTCTTTTGACCGCCTGTGAATCCGTGATGCTGCCTCTCTAAGGTTATTTGGGTCTCGAAGGATTTGCAGAATGCTATTTTTTCCTCTGTATTGCTATCATGGTCAGCCAATTCCATGTTGCACATCTCGCATGTGGTGATACGTAACAACAAAAGTTCATTTAATAAAATCGAAGCTGCTATCGAATCACATTGGAGATATATTTAATAATAATAATAATAATAAAATCTTTATTTTAAGAGGATAACACTGGTAGCAATAGCTAATTTACAATGGTCCTCTAGCATACAGAAAAACATGATTAGGTAGATAAAAGAGATGAACATCAATTAGAGGTTTGATAGAAAATCACATATATAGTTCGCTTAAAATTTCAATACACTGTCAGCCTCTCGGACACAAAACGATTGCAGGAATTATAGAGTTCTGCCACCTCGAACCAACAAGCGTCATCTTTCTTAGTTTGGTTCATCTTTGGGAAACACAGGTGTCCTTGTGTTACAGGTTCGTGTCTTTTTTTGTTTTCCTGTGCGCGCGTAAAATCAGGCGTTTGTAAATAAGTTAACTGTTAAATGAATTTAGGGCAAGTAGAGTCTGCTTAAATGTTAAGGTCGTCTCATGGTGCTCATGGGCATAATGTTTGTTTCTTTGAATAAGGTTTGGGCTTTCACGTTCTGGTGCGATTCAACTCAAACTCTGTTTGCAAGCTTTTGGAGTTTCTCAATTCTCGTTATGTGACAGGAGCACCCCACACCGAATAATCAAAAGTCATAGCAAGATTGTATGTAGGCCATGAAGAAGATTCTCCGCACACGAATTGGCAAGAATTGCTTTATCCTTCTCAACAGGGCAACATAGCTGCTCACACGCCGAGCAACATATTGAACGTGCTTATAATGCTGAGTTGTTACTGTACCTAACATACCTACTCCATGGATAGGGAATCAAAGTACATGACTGTGATGTAGTTGACGTCTAATATTGGATTCCTACCTCGCTATAATGTGCCTTTTCTTAATTACACCATATAATACACTTTCACAATAATGTCTTTCAGCACACTTTTGGCTTTTTTTATAAAAAATGGTATTGTCTTGCCACAGTAAAATGTATTATGCCGAGTCCACGTCTTGTTACCGCTGTGTGGGTTGCCATCTATCATTACTTACTTTGCAGATCACTTCCGTGTAGGTGCTGATCAAGAGACCTATAAGATGCCATTTAACTTTTTACTTTCGATGATAAGATGACATCAGCATGTGACAAATGCAATAAAAGATTCGACCAGCAAATTGACTTTTAGCTGCATTAATTCAAATTTTGCAAGCTAAATAAAACTCTCTCTCTTTTTAAAGCCTCCATCAAAGGTAGGTAAGAAAATTGCAGTGTTGAATCATTAATCGCCAAGTGATTCCGAAACATACGTTATTGAGCCAATGCTCTAATTTACGAGATGCTCTAATAATGTCAAGATATAAAAGCATGCCAATTGTATTGTAATCAGTCAATAATAGATGATGAGATTTAAAATGGTTCTAAATCAGCTTAACACCGATTTTTTGTTCGATAAGCCGCTTGTTGAACCTACCGTACCAGGATAGTGCAAATGTATTGCAATATAAACTGTCTATACATCTTGATTAAGTAATTTGACCGTTTCTAAAGTGAATTCAATAGTGCATTAAGCAGTAGCCTGCTTTTAATTGAAAAGACAAACAAGTCATAATGAAAGCCATGTTGAATATATTTATTGCTCTCTTCTATCGAAAGCATAATCGGCGACCGATCTGTTGAAGTTGATGTGCAAGTACGGCTGCAGAATTCAAACTGCTATTGATTTTGATATAACTCTACTTTGAGTTGACCAACTCAATGATGTTTTAAGGTAGTTCATGCTGCTTTTTACTTGTATTAAATCGAAGTATTGTGTGGATCGAATCAGAAATCTGTGGGAATATCTTCGCTATTCGGACTGCGAGTGCTCGTACCAAAATAAATTTACTAATAAAGGTTGGATTAAAAGTCACGTAATATTTTCATGTTTTCCAGTTTCGCGAAAGTAATCAGGTCCTGCAGCACTCAATGAAGGGCAAGCGAATCCATCCTTAACTATTTGTTACTTTGAAGTAATTTGCAATCGTGCTAAGTTTACTGATCAACCAATTTATGGAATTCGATTACCATAAAACTGGGCATCTTAGAAGCATGCGGATTTTGCATCCACTCTATCGCTATACACGTATGTGCACATTGTAATTTGAAATTTCCTAAAAGCATTAATTGCAAAGTCGGTATTGTGGACGCACAGTGTAATTTAACTTACAAATATGCTTACAACTTAAATTGCAGTTTTGCTTTTGTTGATGATACCATGAAGGTATTTCAATTTTCAATAGCAAATTTCTAAATAAACTATCTGCCATGAGATGTGATAAAGCGACTACAGTCTGGAATTTAGTTTCAGCTTCATGTGCACTCACGCTATTTATAAATTTGGATCCAAGATAGTGTGGTCCAGATGCACACAATATATATAGGGTATAGTAGATAGTGTGGCACACAATTCAGTCAGTCAACGTAGCGGTTGTGTCTCTAGCGTCTCCTGTCCTGATGGTACTTCGTTGAGGTTTTCATCGTTGCTGTGACATTCTGATTGTGGAATTTAGTATCATCGTGATCGTCGTCTTCTTCTGCGTCGTTCAGTGTTGTCCTTATTGTCATCGGTGCTTTCTTTCCTGAGCTAGCCAAGTTTTTGCGGTTTTGTAAAAAGAGTGTCACTGTGCGCATGCGCAGAAGTTCGTGATCTGGTCTCCACGGTCTCTCTTCTTGCTTCAATCCGTGAAATTTCTGAATATCTTCTTGTATCAGTCACGCCGTTCATCGTCTGCTGGTATAGCTCATTTGGCTAAGGTACTTGCTGTTATAGCTGCTTGTTGGGTTCGCAGCCGCCTCAGTACAATTTTGCGACTTTTCGAGTCTGGTTTTCCGTAATGAGAATATGACTTCTGGAAGAACTACACGTTCAGGCTCTTGTAACGACGTAACCATGGATGCTTTGAGGGCATTATTGAACGAAAATTAATCTGAATTGATGACTAAAATGAATGAAATCATCACGAGCGTTTCAGCTTTGACCCAAAAGGTCAGCTACTTAGAAGACGTCATCAGTACATTGAGAAATACTCAGGAAATTCAGCAACGCGAAATTGAGTCCTTGCAACAGACTCGTGACTCTCAGTCCGCCTTGTTTATTAACGATGTGGTTACCCAGTAAACATTGTGACGTCATTGCGACGTCCCATTGACGTCATCATGCGTCTGAGACGTCTATGACCAGAACGGGATGTCGCAGTGACCTCCCATCAAAGACGTCAGAATGACCGCCTGTATATGACGTCACTGTGACATCCAAAGTGTGACCACAAACATGATCAATGAGCCACAACCACGATGAGTCATGAAATTATAACGTTTACGCTATGATGAATAAATTCCACTTAATTGCATTAAGTTTTGGGACTGTCTTTTTTAATTTCCATTCTCGAACTCTCGATCTCTCACTCACTTTATCTATCTCCTCGCTTTTCTTGATACTTTTTCTTCTGATAATTATTCTCTGTCATAGCATTAGATCTCATTCATAATTTCTCTTCTTCTTCCTCTTCTCTTTCTCCATATTTCTATTAATCTCTCAACTTAATTCTTTTCTTCCTCATCTTCTATTTCTCCCCACTTCTCTTCATTTTCTTCTCTTGTTCCAATTCATCATTTCTCTTCTTCTTCAATATCTCTTCTCACTTCTCTTTTTCCTCCTCTCCTTTCTCTTGATTTCTCATTCTTCCTCCTCTACTCTGTCTCCTCATTTCTCTCATTTATCTTCCTTTTATTCTTCTGTTTCCTTATCAGCTCTTCTTTTTCTTCTTCTATTTATTATTCTCCCATCAATCTGTTTTCTGCTTTGTTTTTATCTAAAATCGATGTATCTTCGATAACAACATAATGTAAAAATTCATCACTAATTTCTACCCATGCATTTCTTATTACTAGGATTCATGTTTATCGCATGGCATTTGATGAATCCCAATATTGCGATTGCAGTTGGAATAGAATACAATTGCAATACTTCAATATCATAATTCAACGGATCTCTTTTTCGGATTCATTCGTGCCCGTACTCGATGCATGGAATGAGTCTGTCTTTCGATGATTTAAAAGCATCCAGCGTTGGCGGTCACGTCATTAAGTGCAGCCCTCGTATTTCATTTCTGAATAGAGAAGAACTGCGCACAGATTATTTCCCTACTACCGCCTGGGCGAATGACCTTCAATCAACACGTCACTATCGATAATCACATGACAGCGAGAGGAAACGTACAAGCAGTCCTTCATTTCATTCATGTTACTCGCACTGCGCATCGAACGTGATTCATGTTTTGCGATACGGTTTAGTGATAAGTCTACGACTTAGACCAAACTTTCTTAAACGACGCCTCGAGCACCTTTCCTTTCGACATTTGGAGGAACTTAAATCCACCACCCATATTCGACCTCCACAATCAATTCACAGATCATTTATTTCTATTTTCAAGTTGCAGACCAGCAGTTGACGACTAAGCTTTTGCCTTTATCATCTTACAAAACATCTTGCGATTTGGTTCACCTCATATTTAGTGACTTGACTTTATCTCCTACATTAGTCGCTGAAAACCAAGGCTTCGAATTTCATCTCGTGATCTCTGACAAGAAAATAGTCTAATGCAGTACAACAAAATGTTTTTCGATGATTGATATCATCAATTGCCGGAGTTTTCAGGTGAGATGTCTACTCTTTTCACTTCTTATTAAGTTTAAGTGAATTAACTACGCACTGGATTAGTTATAAGTCTATTTTCACGAAATTATTATAAATGTTGAAGCTAATTCATGAAATCGCAAAAATAAAAGAAAAAATATTTTAATTGTCTATAAAACATGGCATCATCTGATATCAATTAATTTGTTTCAAATTTCGTGGCTCTCGAATTGGAATCAGATTAGTTCCTCCCGCCGAAGATAATTTACATACATTTTGCCATGCTTAAAAAGGAACGCTGCTATTCGAACATTTTCATCTTCCTGTTATTGAACTGTTGTGTGATCATCAATATAATACTTAAAGTTTTCTGCAAAATACTGAAGTTTGTACCATAGGATTATAAATGACAATGCATAGGCAACCATTTTGACGATCAAAATGTTGTGATTGTGCATTGATTTTTTTACGTAAGTGAATAATTTAAATGTACTGTAACAATGTAATAATGTAAGGTACAGGTATCTAAGCTTATTAAGCAAATCTAGATAATGATTATGATTCTACTGTATATTTGAATAATTGGACGATTGTACGTCACACATATCAGTTTGCAATCTCGTAATGCGTGCACATACATAAGTTTTGTTGAATAATATTCAAATAAGCTTATTTTGTTGAATGTTATCAATTATTGCGAAAATGAATGAATAAATAATTTGCTTTTCTCATGAATGTATTGGATGCAATGTATTTTTTGCTAGCCTGGATTTTTATGAAATGGTTGCAAACATGACAATATTATAATTTGCATATTTGTAAGGTTAGGAACACATTCTGGGCTACATAAAATAGGCCTGTATTCGATTTAATTATAATAAAACGTTATGTTTCGTAAAATGTTGCAAATAGAACAAAACGTTTATTATTTGATGATAATTATGATGTCTAAAAAATGATTACCCTTTACTCAGTTTATAACTAAAGCCACTAAATTCATTTTGATAAAATTAAAAACTAATTCTTGCACAATGCATTTCGTCCATTCTTATTCAAGTGCAAACATGCAGGATTGAATATAAAATACAAAATCTGAAATCATACTTCTACAGCAATGAATCTATGAACAAAAGGATTGTTCATAGATATATTACTGCAGAAGTATGCTTATATGATTCTAGATTTTGTATTTTATATTCAGTCCACGTTTATACTTAAATAAGATTGGGCGAAAGACATTGTGCAAGAATTAGTTTTTAATTTTATCAAAATAAATCTAGTGGCTTTTTTTATTTATTGATAATTATGATGATTAATTTTATCATGATTGTGCAATTAATTGTGTGTAAATAGCCTATAGCCGGAAGATGATGGTCGCTTGTCCCGCATTTGCTTGAAAAACAGAGGAAATACTATCTAAACAAGGAATTCTCTCATCATATGAATGTCAAATTTTATTGGGTTGTACAGTATTAATGCAAAATCATGTTAAAATTCATGATCTAATTTTACAGGCGATAAATATCCGAAGATGGTCAAAAATCAAAAATATATCAAAAATTGTATCCCTGTCCAGATGCAGAGCATTGCATGCATTCAAAATATAATGACAATGTGAATTTTAAAATGTATGTTTTTCTAAATTTTAGTTTCTAATTTTAGTTTCTAATTATGTCTTCAATTTATAATTTAGCTTCGATAGCCTCTAGATTTTAGGCAACAAGCATGAAGAAACTTTTATTTTGGATCAGTTGTGCCTCATGTCAATGAAAGAAATTTTATATTTTACGAAACTATACAGAATTATATATTGTTCATATTCAATGTAGGCCCTATATGCTTACATGTCGAAGCATCTTCTCTACGGTGACTCAAATTCAATAGGCATGCATTTCGATACCTCTGATGAGCAATTTCATCATATTAGATATTGATATTCTAATATAGTGATTTCTCTTTTGAGCGTTGTATATGTATGCCTATGTGTATGTAATTTTTGTGATCTAATGAAAATTTTGCTGTTTCTTACTTCAGGTACGTCGTGCTTACAAAAGGTCAATGGAATATCGAAGAAGGATCCGTGATTTATCAGCGTCTGCTTTTGTCTCAAGTGGAGCGTGTATGCAAACAGAAATACTTAGATAATTTGCGAAAATATAATTATACACAGATGATTCCAATGTTTTCGCTATCTTCATAATTGGGTAAATGATTGAAACTAGTTTTAAGTATGGTAATGGGATCTCTGTCACGATGTCAAGTGACTCATTAGGACGTCTCGTAGGAGCACTTTGAAGACGTACGTTGGATGTCCCGGCGGGATGTCAGACTGACGTCCTGTGAGAGTTCCGCTGTGACGTACGTGGGATGTCCCGGCGGGATGTCATACTGACGTCCTGTGATGCTTCCGCTGTGACGTCTTTTTTACTGTCAAATAAGACGTACGTGGGCCATCCTGGAATGACGTCGTCATGACATCCCGCTGACGTCACATGTTTACTGGGTAACGAACTGGAGCAGCGCCAAAAAAGAACCAACAATGTCGTCATCATTAATTTACCAGAGAAGACGTCAGGTACGATAGAAGATAAGAAAACACACGACTCTGCGCAGGTTATTAGACTGATAAATGCTCTTGATATTCAACAAGATTTTCAGCTCTCTTCGTGTAACCGTATCGGGAAACCTGGAAGGTCAGGCTCACGGTTATTAAAGATAACTGTCAACACCGCCTCTGTCAAAAGAGCAATGTTTTGGCAGACTAAAACCCTTAAGAATTCCAGTTTTAATAACGTGTTCATAAAGCCAGACCTCACCCCAATTCAGCAAGCGATGGATCGAGAGCTTCGCAGAGAACTCAAAGAGCGTCGGGAAAAAGGGGAAGATGTCATGATCAAAAGAGGTCAAATTCAAAAAAGAGAGTCACATTTTCTATGACGATTTTACCAAAGCCTCATAACGCCTTACCTTCTATCATTTCTTCTAATGTCAATAGTGCATTCGCGAAAATGGACGATATTCGTGCTCTAATGACGTCCAAATCATCACAAATATTTGCGGCTACCGAGTCATGGTTTACTAAGGCTCATTCAGACGAGCTAGTGTCAATCGAAAATTGCACCCTTTTCCGTGATGACCGTTTAGATGGTCGAATTGGAAGAGGAGTAGCAGTCTGGACGGCGTACTATCTGCAACCGTTTCGCTTCTATACTCAAGGGAATCCTTTTGGCTCCAACAGTGTACGAGTAGTATGGTTGACTTTTCATAGAATGAAGCTCTGTCTAATTTGCATCTATATCCCCCCACTCAGCGTCATTCAGTTTTCAAACGGCATAATGGAATTTATAACTCAAAATCTCGACAATTTTCTTTCCCTGTATCCCGATTACAATATTATGATCACTGGAGATTTTAATCGTTTACACATTGGTTACTTAAATGACACTTTTGATCTTCAGAACGTGGTAACCGACCCCACACGCAACGATGCAATTTTGGACCTCGTTTTGTTGTCAAAGGACTTAATAAGTGGCTATGATATGGTCCCCCTGTCGCAACTTCTGACCACCGCACTATTCTCTGCACACCCAAAATTAAATCTGAGCCGACTACTGGTAAGGTTTGTACAGCTCATGATCTCCGTGAGTCTAATATCAATGCTTTTCTCCATAAATTGCATTGTACGAATTTCGCGCCGCTTTATGATATGAATATCGATCTCGACGATAAAGTATCCTTCCTATCTGAAATTACAATGACATACTTTCTATGCACCATTCCATCATCTTCTGTAATTATAGCTCCAAAAGATAAACCATACATCACGCCTTATCTCAAGTTGCTTGTTAATAAGCGCTGGTCTTCTTATCGTCACGGTAATTACGCAGCATATAGCCAGTTGAGCGGCAAGATAAAAAGCCTACTGAAAAAAGAAAAGTTGAGATGGGCAGCGCGTGCACAGAATGGGTCAAATGATTTATGGAAGGTAGTAAATGAGATAAAAGGAACAAAATCTTCTAGATTTTCATCGATGGATTCTATTTTGAATTCCTATTCTTCGATTGGAGAAGCCGTAGAGGATATCAACGCTTGCTTCTTAAACAATCAAGTTCAAAGATCTGATCCTGTGATTCCCGATGCATCTGTGGAGGATGATTGGAGACCAGTTATTGAGGTGGAACATGTGTATAAACTACTATTATCTTTGAAAGCTCATTCTGCCCCGGGCCGAGATGATATTCCGATCATTCTTTACAAGAAAGCGGCTCACATTTTAGCAGCCCCGTTGACCCACGTAATTAATGTTTCTATCATCACTCGTCGTTTCCGGGTGCGTGGAAGGAAAGCGTTATCACACCTGTCCCCAAGACGCTCCCAGTATCAAAAGATGAACTTCGCCCAATCTCCCTTTTGCCTACTTTTTCTAAAGTTTGTGAGAGAGCAATACTACAGTCTGGTGTGGCATCAAAACATAGACGGGTTTTTGGTCCTTTTCAATTTGAGAATGTACCTCAATCATCCACATCTTCTGCCTTAATATGCATCCATGACAGAATTACATTAGCATTGGATGAGAAGTCGACTACAGGCGTTGCTTTGATAGCTTATGACTATACCAAGGCTTTTGACCAACTTGGGCATGATACAATTGTCTGTTCCCTTATCAATAGCAATTTTCCTATTGGGTTTGTAACATGGGTTGATGACTATCTTAAGAATCGTAGTCAAGCGGTCAGACTAAACAACCAGATAAGCAACAATCTCCCAGTTAAGTCTGGAATTCCACAGGGATCCGTGTTTGGACCTTATTTATTTAATCTAGCGATTAGATCTCTCCATCCCATCAACGACTCAACGACTATCGTGAAATACATTGACGACTGTACTTTCGTCGTTCCTATTTCAGACAACAATATCGCTAATTGTCTTCAAAACATGACTGATTGGTCATTATCTGTTGGTCTGAACCTTAATGTGAGAAAGTGTAAATTGCTGTGGATCCCTAAGTCACCGCATTCAAATACCCCCAACATACCGAATATATCTAAAGTTACAGAAGTTAAAATTCTCGGCGTCTTTTTTACATCTGACCTCAAGTGGAGCAAACAAATGGAGTATGTCAACAGCATTGCTTCTAAACGAATGTACGCTCTCAGAGTTTTGAGACCACTGCTCGGCCGATCCGATATGGTGCGCATTTATAACGGATTGATACTATCAATTATTGAGTATTGTTCGGGACTGATGGTTGGCATGCTGGCTAAAAAAGAAATCATTCTTACTGGAATTCAACGCAGGGCTCATAGACTCATCTGTGGTGATAATTGCCAGTGCAATTCATTCCAGGACTTACAAGTTCGTCGTAACTCATCAGCCATAGCACTTTAATTCACAATTTCTGATAACCCAACGCATCCTCTTCATACCCTTTGTCCATCAAGATCATCCCGTTCGGGCAGGTTTCTTCAGCCTCCCTGTCATTCATCCAGACGGCGAAACTTGTTTTTTTCCAAGGAGCATAATGCTGTCAAACAATACGGCTACCGGTTAATGTTTAGTACATATCTTTTTCGGAAATGCTTATTCGGTCAATTCACATTATAAATGCACTATGAATTTTCTTCAATGAAATTCTGTGCCCAAACAATGTCTAACTTACGTGTATGTCTTGATTTTCAATGATTTACGAAATATACAATTTACTTACTTACTTACTTACCAAGTGCATAGGGCATCACAGATCGGGCGGCCCAGATCACGTTCAATGCAATAAGTGAGTAAGCAGGTAAGCGTTTACTGATGATGGAAATCATGGAAAAGCTGAATATAACAGATCACAATTTAAGGAAAATAATGCACATTGGCTCATAAATGTAGAAAAGGAGATTTGTGAGACATGTGTACGAGCAGAAGAACATGTTATTTAGCAAAAAATGAAACAACTTTTGTATATGATCAGACGCGTATATAGCTGACTTATATGAATAAGTTTCACGATTTCAAAATTCATAATTACATATACAGGACCACAGTAAAAACGAGGCAAGAACACATCAAGTCCTTTTGCGTTAGTCAATCAGGATGAGGAAAATGTTTTGATGCATTCAAGCGATGTGTAATGATATCATGAGCAAGGTATTACAAGTTGGTTCGACTGTTTAAAATAAAATTGAATAGACGATGGTCTCAACTTAGGTTTTCACTCAAGTGAATTGAACTACACAAGCGCACAATGAACTAAAAATGATCCGATGTGCTCTAATCTGAAGAATGTATGACTGAGGAATTATTTTCGATGGCAATCGGCCGTGCAAGGGAGAAGCGTTCATAATAAAAAAATGTTATCAGAGCAGCATAGACAATTTTCAAATCAATGACAACCAATATACTCTTTGATGCTAACATGACATACAGTCGTTGAGAAGCCCGATTTAGCAATGTTGAAATTTGGTCATCCTACTTTAATTTTACAACAAAGCTCAATCGCATTGTATTGAATAAGGAATATCTAAAGAGGATGTCCACTATTAAATCAATGGTCGACAGCGTGGCCTAGTGAAGAAGGTGCGAACTCGTCTCCACCACGGATTTCGGTTCGATTCAACAGTCAGGTGAGTGCGGTCGCGGATGTTGGTGTTTTTATTGACTTAATAGTCATCATTCTCTTCATATATCCACTTCAACTTGTCATTTGCAATAAATCCAAGAATTTCTACAATGATCTCGACGTTTACATAATTGCTAGGTCTTTGTCCCATTTAGGCATAGGCTACTTGAAGTTCCATAGCATCGACCATTTGAAGCTGCGATTTTAAGAGCATCGACAATAGCAGTAGATTGTCGAGAAAGCAATAATCCCATGTAAACACTAAATATGCATGGTCATACGACTGATCATTGTGGAATCCGTCAGTTCACAATAAAAGATGGACTAAGCGATCCGTCAATGACAACTCACAAAGCTTGTTGATAACATCTAATTAATGACATTTAATTTTAATAAAAACAATTCAGTAATTTGTTGATATATTGCTAGTCAAATCCTTTTGTCATGTTCACATCTTGTCTCCTGTTTGTCCAACGATATCGTTGCACCATTAAGAATTTCAATTGAAGCATTGGTCATTAATCCTAGAGGTCAAAATTCGTGCTGCTCCTTGTCAAACAATCTAAGAAATGAATCTTGCAGATACTTTGATAACCTTTAATGACCTTTAATAACCTTCTTAATTGGAATTTTGATAAAAGACATTTGACATAGCTATATAAGAAGATTTTCAGCATTAACATGATCTATTAATGAGCAATATGTGTTCGAAAACACATTTACCTGTCTTGTTCATCTATATGAATTTCATCCACGACTGACCTTGTATGCTTCGTCGATTATATATGTTTAGATACCCACATGCGTCTTGCCTTTATAATTTCTTATTTTCCCTTTGCTTTACTATAATGCTCAAAGAATGTCCAACTTCTTGTCTTGTATGCTTGTGATATCCTGATCTGGTGATTAAGGCGTTCTACACGGGAGATATCTCAGGTTTGCCTTTAGCCGACATTTCAACTGTCTCTTCTGGAACAGACGCAAGATGATACATGTACATGATCAGGGCCCGCGGAACAATTTTTCACGAGGGGGGGCCATAAGATTTGTACAATGCTTCATCACAATAAGATTGTATAGACATAAAAGATTCTGTTTACAAACATTTTTCGCAATCGCAATGTAGGCATTATTGATCTGCATCAATATCTTTATTTATTTTCTCTATTTTTCTAACTATTTTATTATTTGATTTATGGTCATAGTGCAAAGTATAATCATGAAAGCTAATCATAAATCACAAACTTAGATAGAAGTTGCAGATATAATTCGACGAATTGATAGACAAAATCTGTTGATCAAAGTGAACATCTTTCTTGTGAAATATACCAATGCAGTATAAGTAGCTCCAATGCTATGTAAGAAGTAATACAGTTGTATCACATGTCTAATTGAAATCACTGTAATTCATCGATCATCTTAAAAAATCAATTCACTGTATAAATTTTAGCGATATCTCACTTCTGTACTACACCATTATACTTTATTGCCATGTTAAATGAAATGAAAGAAAAAGCAAGCAGCCTATTCAAAATTTCAATAATAAGTACCTGTTAGTGTAGGGCTTTCAATATAATCTCATACTGATTGTGATTATTATAAACAAGTGCTTGTTTGTGTATAACACTATATTTCGCGCAGAAGAAATCACATGCGCTTGGAAGAGAACACTTTTCGTCGTTCATCAGTCCTCGAAATGAAATTGTCACATAAGTCATTCGTGTCGATGTTGTCGAGAAATGCCTTGTGAATATTGCACACTGCCAAAGCGGTAAGCCGTTCCTGTCCCATGCTGCTTCTTTGGGTGCTGAACGTTCTTTCAGCACTAGCCACAGAAACAGGAAATGTTAGTAAGAGTCTTGCTAACCGAGTCACCTCCGGAAAGAACACCAGTGATGTCTCAGGACTTGATCTTAGCATCGCTAGGAATTCATCGAACGACGTCGGATTGGACTTGGTCTGCTTTGCTAATGTTGGTAAAGTCTTCAATTCATGTTGAAGGGCATCATCGTCGACTGTTGGGAAATACTCGCTTCTCCATACTTTTTCTATTTCTCGCGCATTCTTTTCCTCCTTGCATGCATTGACCAGAGATGTTTCAATGTCATGACAAGCTTTCAAAAAGTTGTCATCGAATCGCTTGTCTAATGTTTGAATCATTCTATCAATTATGCTGAAATAATCTACTCTGTATTGGTCATAAATTGATGAATGATGGAAGGTCGACCCAGGATTCTCATCCAACCACTTAGGCAGACGCTTCCTTCTCACTGTTCAGGACAAGGTAATCCATTCTCTTCCCGAAAACTGTTTGTCTTCTCCAAAACATCTGAGAAGGACTGATCCGTACGCAAGGTTTTCATGTGGTGTTTTAACAGGATAATCGCCTGATGTGCATGTCCGATTGACATCTTTGGACTTTGCAGTTTCTTTGCCAATTTTTCCGATTCTTCAAAAATTGTGAGAGAAATATGCAAGCCCAAAATTGTTTCGAATTTCATCAGCTTCTTATAATTCGAATCAGCTTTCGATCGAGATTCCGAAGAGTAGGTTTTATCCAACGAAATTTTGTAAAAAAGTTTAATCAAAGGTTGGAAGTTTCGTAGAATAGCTGCAATGCCTTTAACACGGATAACCCATCGAGTAGGGCAAAGGCCAACTAACTGACTGAAGTCTTTCGAATCGTCCTCCAAACTGTTGGCAATTTCTTCGCAAATGTTGTTGTACTGCTGTAGTCGCTTGCCCGATTCTTTGACGAAAACAGCAACCCGACGGACGCGTTCCAGAGTATCACTTATCAACTTTTCTTTCTTTGCTGTTTCTTGAAGACAGAGGTCGAGACGATGGTTTGCACAATGTTGGTATCGTGCTGAGGGGAAGTCCTTTTTAATTGCAGCTTGTGCCCCCACTCATATTCGATGCACCATCAAATCCAAGACCACAACATTTTTCGAATGGGATGTTGAAGCGAATAGCGACGTCCTTCAGTGCTGCTGCGATAGACTGCCGGATGAATCTGAGATGTTATAGTATCCAAGGAAAAGATCATGTGATTGGAAGTCGGACCGTACAATTCTGAAGAGAACAGTCAACTGTTCGTGACCTTGAATATCCTGAGTTCCATCGGCAATACAACTGAAGAAATCAGCCTTCTGTATCTCTGATGCAATGCTTCGCTGAATACTCTTAGCTATTTCCTGGATCATTTCATTTTGCATGTCGTGCGACAACCAATTGTCTCGACGAATAATCCAGTCTTTGACATCTTTATTATCATTGCCGCGTAATTTCAGGAGCTGGAAGAAATTGCCTTCACTTGAGGTGCTACCTTGAAAAGCAATGCCTTGACGACTGAGGTACATCGCACTTTCAAAAATGGCTGTTAGTGCACGTCGATGAGCTACAGCTTCTAAATCAGCCTGTTTCGATAACTGGGTGGGTATTGAAGGTTTTGCAAGATTTTTTAGAGCGGATCGGGCGGAAGTATGCTGAGTTGACCTCTCGTGGTCCACGAACCTTTTCGGACATTTTTTCCAATTTGAAAATCCTTTTTCGAGGAATGAATTCTCAAGTCGTTGTGTTGGCAAAAATAATTTTAAGAAGTATGCTCGAGTGCAGATGCTACACGTCACGCTATCAACACTGCCATCATCAGACGTTTTTGGAACATAATTTAACCATTCGTGCTTATCAAACCAAATTGGGAGGAAAGCTCGGTGGCGGTCACCAAACTGACGCTTCGGAAAGTCAAATCCTCTCGGTTGATATGGTGTTAAATTATCATCCAGAAGTTCCTGAGTAGTGCTAGTCGTTGGGTCTGAGATCGTGGAGCATGCTTTTGGAAGAGATGATTCAATTGGCAACTTTTCTTGTGCTGTTGACTCGTCTTCCTGAAGTTCTTCATGTCGATGTGGAGAAGTTGGAGACATCACTAATGACCTTGCAGTAGATGACTGGGCTATAGCAACGGGACATTCGGAGACCAGGGGTGATTGAGAAGGTGTAGAGGTAGAAATAAGTGATGGGCGGTATTTCTTATTGCTGTTGGACTCTTGGTTCAACCAATCCAAAATCGACTTTCTTTTGCTCCTGAAAGAAAGTGAAACTATATTTCATCTTCCAAAAAATACGTCATGTTGTGTAGATTATGTAGTTGGTTTTTTCAACATAATTTCAGATTTGTTTATAGTTTTATCTCTAAGCTTCTGAAGCTTTTGTAGAACGTGAAATTAATAATCTATTCTAAAAAATGCAGGTAAAATTCATAAAATATATAAATTGCCTGATAAAATCCATAATGAAGCATCAGCTACTGCAAATCGAATAATGTTGAAATAATGCTTGCGAGAGATTTAACATGGTGTTAAACTTACATGGTTATAGACAAGGCTGGACTGAAAATTGACTCAACACTTCTTAATGACTCCTTGTAATAGATTAGTCGAACTGAAAATGCAAAAGAAGAGTGTTAATTTAGTGCAAATCCATCACCATCATATCTGTTATTACAAATTATGGAGTGGCAGAACTCAGTTAGTAATATTCAACAGTGGTTTATTATTAGAGAAGTGACAGTTTTACTTTTTGGTGGACGAGGCAGAATAACTACGAATAATATTGAAAAATTAATCATAAAGGCAGAAGTATGAGTGCGCCTCACTAACATTTGACATGATGACCTGGTAATGATGAATCGATTTAAATAACTAATGTCTTATGCCTAGGCATAAGATTAATATAATATCTATTATAGGCATAATCATTTCCATTGTAACAGTTTATACACAATAAATTCGATTCACGAAATGATGTTAGTATCTATTTCTCAATCATCTGGTTCCATCTGTGGTCCTCATTTATATAGTGAACTGCATTATCTTTCCTAAATATTGATAATATATGTTTGCTATTTAATGTACTTAATTTCGATTTTGAGTTCTTTTTTTAAAATTTAGGATACATGTTTTTATTTTCCTGTTTCAAGTCTCCACGTCTCTTCCAAGTGAAACCCCAAACATTTTCATTTAGAAGTATGTCATCACACTTACGTTTGACCATTGGTCTACATATCTCTTTCTCAATATTATAATGGGTCCAGTTCGGATCCAAGTAACGTAGGCATTCAATATACGCATCGTTTAATAAACTCTTTTTCTATACTCATAATTGTGTGACACAATTGAGCAAAGATTATTGGCTATATAGACCCGGCTATAATTAAGCTTACTTATTCTAAATTTGAAATTCGATTTTGCAGATAGTTCATAGATATATAGCTCTGAGTATTGATCATCACATGAAAAATATCTTAAGATAATCTAGAATTAAGATTATAATGATATTCTAAGATAAAAACATCAAAAGATATTCTATTCAACACATCGATCCCTTTCTGCACCTACAAATATTCTTTATTGCATAATGTCATGATGATCATCATTTCAGTGAAGAACTGGAAGTAGGCTAGCTTTTCCATTCAGTCGTTGTTCTTTTCATCTAGTTTCTTGGCTTTCATGTTCTTCCGCTTTGTGTTTACAGTGCATTATGCTCTCATCTTCAAATACAATAATTGCAATGTTGATTGTGGCAATAGAGCTGCGCATTGGCTTCAAAATGAGATCTTATTTGTTAGTTCCTGTTGGATAACTAAAACGTTATGTTACATTGAAATTTAGTTACTATTTTTATGCCGCAACATACACATCGAATTTGACATTCTTGTAAGGAGCATCTTGGTGTCTTTGGAGGCGTGGACTTCTGAGAAATTATTTCAACATATTTAATCCTACCTTAAAGCTACACGCAAGATGATACATGCCACCATCTCTATTCCTCATTTAAAAAATGAATTGTCTTATCGTTCCTAATTATTGAAACTATCTTTGCTATTTACTTGATTCATATGAATGATTATGATGCGATGAGCATTTGAGTGCATGCATTATAGTGTGAGTGTCATCGAAAGCGTGGACTTTTGAGTAATTATTTCTACACATTTAATCCTACCTTAAAGCTACCCACAAGATGAGACGTGCCACCATCTCATGATCGGAGCTGCTGGCGAATCGAAAGCAACTTTAAACTTCCGTCTTCACTCTCAGGCCGGTCCTTCTCAGACGGTCGATCCAATCAGGGTGCCTGCTAGCTTCTCAGACTGTCAAAGTTGTTGCTTGTCGACACTACACCCAGACAGGTCATCCGACCCAGGTAGGGGAGGAATGCTAAAATGTCTAATTAAACATACAGTAACTGGTGGCCAACCGTTTCTGAGGGTGATCCTACTTCTATTGGCCGGATCGGTGGTACGCTAAGCCCATGAGTTATTCTTCCTTCGACTGCTTCATTAGCGGATCTCTTCCGCGTTCCAACCAAAGAGAAACACCCGGACATAAGTCCGGGGCCGAGGTCTCTCACGTCGAAGTTAGTCGTAACTGCTTCCAGGAACGACGCAGCGACTGGGCTTCTGGAGCCGCTGAAGGGGTTACCCTATACCGTATTGTACCACCGACCTTGAGTGTGAAAACATCAATTTCATCATTTCATAATGAATTTTACTTACCGTGAATTCAAGTCAAAGTGCAGAAAATCCGCTAAACGTTTAACAAAATCTGTTATATGTGGACGATACGACAGAAGTCAACTATGGTCTATCCTTTGATGCATAAGTTATCCACCAACATTTAAGACATCTTGAGAGCGAATCGAATAGCGAGCACATGTTATAAGCATTTCAATTGGTAAACCACTACACATGTGGGTGGACGGTCCATGGGTCGCACGGATTTGAAAGCACTTTGTCGACTTTCTTGCGTCAGAACTCGCAGAGTTGATGAGGAGAACATCTGTTAATTTAAGTGCATAAAGATGAATACGCAATATCTCAACAGTTGCCGGCAGCCAAAGCTGATGTATCATAAACAAACACTTTGTGGAGGTGGTTACAATCCTTGGTTTCACATGTTTATGTGTTGATTAGCTTTCTGTCAGTTAATGTTAGCGGAAATGATGCAGCGCGATAGAGGTCGTTTCATCTCCCGACTTTGTACTTATTTAATAAAGAATTAGATTGCAAATTATCATCAAGATGAATATTTTAACAGCCCAAATTTGAGGGGGGGCCAAACACACACGTGGCCCCGGCAAATTTTTCGAGGGGGGGCCTGGCCTCCCCTGGCCCCCCCACTTCCGCGGCCCATGTACATGATTCATCCTGTCAACATCATCCTCAAAACAATGCATCGAAGTTCAAGTTTGAAAGGCGATCAATAATAATTTTCCTTATGTTTTAGCAAAGCTAGAGAAGTAGTTATTGACATGAGATGTCTCCAGCTAATGCATTACTTTTGTCTATGGAACACACATATGTTTAAATGCAAAATTCTAAATGCGGACAAGCACATTAATTGAATTCTACCTGAAACTTTCAACTTTATGCTTTTAACCAGTCTCCCATATAACGAATCAGACATTTTTGTTGGCATGATAATAACACATGTAAATGATAGAAAATGACATGAAGACATCCCATACCATTTTTGAGAGTTGCCTCGAATGTTTTGAAATATTTTGAAAAAATCAAGATTCTCCAGCAATGGCCAATAAGAAGCTTAATCATATCTCTCACATATTCAGAAAAAACAGGCAATGCCATTTTTACCGAAATCTTCGGGCTGTTGTCCATTGGAATCACGTGTGCTTTCTTTGATGCTGTCGGACAATAAAAGAGTATAGGGTAGAACTCGGTAGACACTCAGATTTAAAGTAGCCTAGCCATTTTGGGTGTACATCACTCCACTGAAGTCTAATTTCTGGCTTCGTTCCCTGTAGAAACTCGTGCTGACGGCCGGACTAAAATGCATTTCGCAAAATGATTGAGTTACCGCAAGAATTTTCCGTTGTCTTTGGCCAACACTGCATGCATATTTGAGTTTATTTCACTTTTCTTCTTTCATCCAGACTACTCACACACTATGAATTTCAAATTCAGAATCCCAGACGACTGAGCAAAAATCATCTCAGTGTCACTAATTAGTTACTTAGCTGCCGACTTCCGCAGGATGCCTCTTGTCTGAACAACACGGTTAGAAAAGGAGTTGAATATGCCATGCTGAACATCAAGCGTTGCTGCAGTTAATAGAGCAAGTACTGAATGTTATAAGAATACGCAATCATAGGACTGACTACGACTAAGAGAGCGATTTGGAGTTCACTATCTGCGGATTTTCTTTCATAATCTACAGCTCATTACAATACTGAAGTATTTGTTGACAATAATATGACATGTCGGTAATTTTATAAATAATTCGCAAGATAATGACTACAACGTACATCGTTCACAAATAGAATAATGCTTTTGCTTAGGGCTATAACCCATGAGCACATAGGCTAATAAATATGAAGTAACAGAATCTAAGCAAATAATATGATTCATAGACATTAACGCATCATTGCCGATGAAGTGGTGTCTATATACGTGCCAGCATCATCAATATCAAGGCATATTAAAAACAACATCAAAGATTAGCACTTCTGCTTTAGTTTTAAGGAAACTCTCTGTTGACACAAGCAACTTAGTTGGAGTGATTTTCCCAAAATGATCTAGATTGCTACAGGAGGCGAAACTGACATACGGCGCACTCATTCTTTTTACATAAGTATGCGGACGATTATAGCAGAGATGCTAGGGTTGTAAGAGGGGTTTTACCAGCGATGCCGGAACAGAGGGGCGAAGGGGGGCAAAGGTGCCCTTGAGCAAAAGTGTAGTTATTCTACAGCTGTTTTCGATATTTTACTTTGAATTAGTATTCCTCTTTCTTTTTCATTGAAGTATTTCTGGGAACAGAGTTATCTTCTTGGCTCAAACGTTTTTCAGAAATGGCGAATTAATTTTGAATAAACAATTACTTCATTTTAGCATTGAAAAATTCAACAGATTCCATAAGTCTCCATTGTTTTTAAGTTTTTTTTAATTGACAAGATTGCATATCAATCAACTAAGTAACTCGAAAGCATAATTACATGCTTATGTATACTCATAGACCCCTACACTAAAAGATCACGGGTTTAACGTTATCACCACCGTTTAGACAATTTTAGTTAATAGGCTTTTTTTAAGAATGAATAATTAATTATGTTCATCAATAACAAAAATATTGGCTGATATCAAATTAAGCTTATAAGCACTTGTTAGAATGTCTTATGGATACATGTATACAAATTCTGTAGGTAATACATTCTGTAAATGCTAACTTTATACACCCATCAAACAGAATTACTCAGTCGTCTTTTCTCGGAAGTACAACTTTCTGAATTATCTTACGTAGTTTGCAATTGAAGCCTCACCTTCTACAAGAGCCAAAAATGAAGGCTTCTCGTTTCCGAAATGGATAGGAGGAAATCAAAAGTAGATTAGCAAACCATTGGAATGTAGGTTCATACTGCAGATTAGTGTTCGGCATTACGTGAATGGCCACTATTAGAGTATTACTCGAGTAGCCCACTAGAATGAAATATCAATGTATACAATGTTCAATACATTACTTTATAGGCTGAGATCCAGCTCTACAAAAACATGCATAATTACACATTCTTAAAATACTTTCTAATTCATGTTCTCCAGCAAGATCGATTATAGAAGGCCTATTAATCTTTTATGCACTTTTTGCAAAAATCGGCCTTTAAAAAGTTTTCCTCTTCTCTGCCTCGCTGTTATTATAAAATTCCTGCCAATTGTTTTACTATACATTTTGTTTTGGCAATCTGCTTCTCAAAATAATTCATTAAGATATCTAGAGATTTTTATCTGATATAATAAATAACTGATAATCTACTACAGGCATGCTCATTTTCTTCATAGATGAAATCAACGAAGCTTAATAGCTTCATGGACCTACGCATGCTGTACTTGACAATGCATCCCCTTTGTTTAACTGAAAAACCTAAAAATAAAATTACTTTCCAAATTTGCTGATTTCGATGCACATGCATGAATGTTTATGGAACATACCACTGCATGATTGTACAATTGTTTATAAACAATATTTTTGGACACTGAAAAATGCATGACTTGTGTGAAGGCGCGGTAAGTGCAAATCACGCGCGGAATTTTTTCACGACTAAAGTCGAGCTTCAATTTTATATCCATTCAAGTTTAGCAGGCGAGCTCATAACAAGTAAGTCTCCCACCTAAGTGATATTATTGTTCTCTTGCAACTTAACATGTTCGTCTTTCTGTTTGCCATGCCTTATTGAGATATATAATGACAGCATATGAAACGAGCAATTTTATCTAAACAACTGGTACTTTCAATCGTTTTGTTTAATGCTGAGAGTTTCAGTGGAACGAAATAGGTAATCACCGATCTGAATAATAGCGAATAGAAATCTTCACATTCTCTGATCGGCATGATATTGTACATGTATGTAGTCATAGGTTGCTTTGCTGTACATGACATCTAAGAATTATTATTTTTTAATGAAGAAAACAATGAAATAAGTTGAAAAGAATTCATTGCTAATGCTTAGCGGATTTCTGGCAAAGCGATTAGTTGTGAAAGCTATCACACAATTATTTTGTTTAGAGTATTCGGAATCACTACTCGAGAAACACATTGAAAGTGAGTAGGCCTACTCGAGTAGCTACTCATGCCGAACACTATTGCCATGGTCTATAGGCTATGTGTGAAAGACTGAAGTAGTTTGAGCCTGTTGGTATTGAAAATTTATTTCAGTATGTCCCCTGCTTCAACATTCTTGCCCCCTTGCCCAAAATTCGTTCCGGCATCCCTGGTTTTTACCAGTCCCTGTAACCGTGTGCTATGACTGCAGCTATCGACCGATCGAGTATATGACTCGACACCGCATGCTTTGATGACCCGATCGGAAGTTGTCAAGACAACTTGCAATTGTCTATTGATGTAATAGGGGGAACTTCCAAGTAGTGGGCTGTGTTTTTGTACGCAACTGCCTGCCTTCATCTGCGATACAACAATCAAAGCGTCGTTCGGCAATCCTTCAGCCTCTTCGTTTGTGCCTTTGCGTTTGTGTGTTCTACATTTCCGATCTTGGATTGATATACAACTGCTGTGTGTCATGTTGCATGACAGGGTACGACGAAAAATCCTCTTCGAAAGCTGATACATCAATGCCTAAGTTCCCTACAGCTGACCTTGTTGAGGTATGAACATGAGCAATATACCGGCAAAACTTCACCATTACGAGCTGCTCTCGAGCACACAGTCTACGTTTCTACCCTTCGGATTGCATCTACAAATATAAGGATTCACGAATCAACAATTTTAAGCAATTAATCAAAATTCAAAAACTTACATGTAGCCTCATTTGTATACAATTGTTTAAATATCAAAGATAAGTTAAAATTGCATGTCTCAAAAAATTAGCGTCCTAACTTTAACACTTTTTGAACAACATCCGCAAATGCGTAAAATAGGGTTATCCGCCTACTTATGTAAACACTGAAAATGAGTTTCGCCTCCTGTAGCAATCTAGATCTCCTTGGATTTTCCATACGAATTTGATGATCAAAACGATAATTTTCCACTGGCCACGCTTTTTCTCGAAGGCTGATACACAACGGCAAACCAACTGAGCTAAAATCACACCAACTCAAGTAATACTAAAAGCTTGCGACAACTGAAATTGCGCATAGAGAAAGTCAATACTATGTACAATTTACTGACACATGATAATACTTCTAAATTCTAAAGTAGATAGGAATATGCAACTAGAAGTCATTGGAGAAAACATGATACAGAGTATTTCTCCAATGACTTCTAGTTGCATATTCCTATCTACTTTAGAATTTAGAAGTATTATCATGAGTCAGTAAATTGTACATAGTGTTGCCTTCTATATACGCAATTTCAGTTGTCGCAAGTTAGTTTTAGCGCTACTTGAGATAGTTGGTGTGATTTTAGTTCAGTTGGTTTGCCGTCATATCATTCTTGATGTATCTGCCTTCGAGAAAAAGCGTGGCCATCGTTTTTGATCATCAAATTCTCTATTGACAGCCAAATTATTTACGGTTTATGTATAAGAGTGAAGTTTGAGGGAAAATTTTGTCCATCTGTAATATTCGTTTTTCTGGCGCCCATTTGTAAATGACTTGAAGTATAAAATTCATTCTTCTTTTTTTGACGATTTATTTACTGACCATGGCCACGTCGCATCTCTGTCGTGGTTAACATGCGAAAATAATAAAACCATTTTCGGACGGACTACGCGAGTAATATTCAATTTCATGCAGCAGTTGTAATTATTGTTTTAGAGTATGCATAGAAATTGGAGTTAACATTCATTGAAAAGAGAATTAAGCATGCATGACCTTTGTGTTCATAGATATCCGTAAAAAGTCAAAGTAGACGTAAATTGAACAATCCTTCTTTTTGTCCTCTCTAATAATCGATTTAACGAGTTTTTTCATCTTTTAATGAAAACGAAGGATTCGTTGAAGCATCAAATTCCTGCTTGTGAACTGTGCTCCGGACAATTATACTTAAGTTGCTATTGAACTGTGTTCATAAATTACTGTCTTATCTATTCACCCTCAAAATGTTAATCCTTCTAAAAAATGAAATCTGACAACCATGTGCAACTGTATACGTGTATTGAGAAATGAAGTTCTTAAAATTTTCAATGACATGAAATCTAGAAATCCTTCATTTCACTCCATCTTCGAAATTTGAATGTAGTGCTACTTTTTGTGATGTTGTAACAGATAATGGATTCATGATGTTAGTCACTGTACTTCATCTAGGATTGGAGATGAGTTGCAGAGCGCGGGGAAAATCTGCCCCAGGTTACGGACCTGCCAAAAAATATCGAAACTCTGGGTAACATATGATCGAAAATTATCTAGACATTCATCCAATAATTTAGAATTGAAATTTAGAGTACGCTTTCAATTACAATGCTTGATTGTGATAATGAAAAGGTTTTTAGTTTGTTATGTAAGTTGTACCTATCATTAATTGTTTGGTTCATGATTCCTATAAAAAACACTCGAAGACATCATAACAAATCTCAAACAATCATCATCTCGATTATCATTTATTTATTCTAAATCGGTACGTGAATGATGATAATTGATCTATCAAATGATAAACACGCATTCATCATTACAAGTTCGCATTGAGATTGCATCGTTTGATTTATGTAAATTTGGATGATAAGTATTCCAGATAACGACCGACTAAATCGACATTATCTCATATTACCAGGTGTGGAACATGCTATTGATGGAGAATTTTATGTGCTCATTTTTAAATTCAAGTGCTGCAACTCACAGTCAATTGTGCATACAAAGTGATAGACAATTTATTCACACATTGACATAAAATTCCTATTAACATTATCTTTAAGTGTGTTATGTGAGCATTACAACCTCGAAATTGTATTTGTCATTTTGGAATTTATTGGCAGTAGCATTATTGACTAAAACACTTGGAAGAACTGTGATTTACAATGGACACATTGAAGATTAATGAAGTTAAGTTATTTTCAAGTGCTCTATGAGCTGACAGACAAGAGAATAGTCAATGCCTTTCACAAATCATTCACCGCAGCATCAATGCAAGCTAACTTTTTAATCGAGAGAAAAGAGTCATCAATACGTTAAAGTCAGCCATTGTAACCTTCGCGCGCATGCTGCTTACACCGCCTGTAATCCATTGCAGTATTTGTCTTTTAGGTAACACATCTGAAGACATTCAAGCGAAATCATTTCTCTCAAATCGAATCGAAGTTGCTTGGTCGGTGGTCAGTTCATGAGGTAAAGGACAGGTCTCTCTCGTTTGCACGTAAACTTCTTACGAGACTTTGCTGTTCCTTAATTTCGGTCATGGCTCGACGTGGTTTGATTTCAGAGTGAGCCACTAATCTGCTGTGATTCCTTTGCCGTATTATGTCTGCATTCTAGTCTTAAGACTGTGACGGATCTAATCATATTTAACAAGTGAACTGAGACGACTGATATTTTCTGAAACATCTGCAAACCATCTCATTGATTCAGGTAAGTTATTTAAATGACTAAAACTGTGACGGATTGTTTAACTTTAATTGTGAGACTTATTACAAGTTCTGCTTGATAAGAATTTTTTTAGTATTTGTGCATTGATCATGCACAGCATTCGTCGCTGATAACAAATCTCTGGAAAGAGTCGCATCGGAAACAGTTGCGGAAACATTTTGGGGTTGCATTCAATGGAATAACAGAAATGTATCATGATAGCTATGTTGATTATATTTAAGAACTCATAGTGGTTCCCCTCTGGGACATGTCAATTAGTATTTTTAAATGTTTCATCTACAGTTTGATAATGTTTTGATGTGCCTGCAATTTTGATGCGAAGTGATCTATGCATGATTCGAATTCTGAGTAAGAACTTCAAATTTCTGAAATTTAAGTGAAATTATTTGAATTTTTAAAGAATGAATCATTCCTGAAGAACATCATTAAATTCGAAATCGTGAATGGATTAACTTAACATTAAATTCTATGTAATTTTATAGCTTATTCATATGCGGAGAATATTCGTAGGTACAGTATTATATTCAATTTTCATTGGCGCATGAAGTCATTGTCCTTAATTAATCTGAATGCTTCCAAGTCGAATATTCTAAATTAAGTATTCATCTTTGAATATTCTAAATTTCTCGCCCTTATTAATAGTGGTATATTTTGAACATGCTATATAATCGCATTTGTCGCTTCATATCTGAAAGGCATTTGCTACATCTAGTGAAAAAGCTCTGGCTGACTTACTTTTATCATTGGGAAGAATCAGTGAGACGAATTTTGATGCTATACTTTTTATTATTTGGATAAAATTAAAATGTCCTCAAAGATTAGTCGAAAAAGCAACACTAACCACTTCAGTCATTTATAAAGAAATACAATAACTTTAACATGAAGTTAACATCAATCTCAATTCGTATGCAAATGAGGATAATGTTGTCTATGAACATGTGTGTGGCTTCAACACTAGGATGGCTGAAAAGTTGAAATCGACTTTTCGTCTACTATTTGATGAATATTTCAGTATTTCCAAGTACTCCCTATTATGCTGTCTCATATGTAAATTAATTATTTTCATCATACTACAATAAGCTGTTGCTACTTTCCTTGCAGTCATTGTTGTTACGTAATATCATGACTATATACGTAAATTGGCGAAAAAGTCGATATAGACTTCTGAAGGGAAATATAACCGCTTATCGTGATATTTGACAACGCAATCAATGTGCTATCCATCATTCATTGGTTATCCCAATTTCGGCATGTGATGGAATGCGTTGCTATAGATCGCTGGAAATAGATCAAAAGTCAGTACAAAGGGATCAACGTTATATGAAGACAAACATAGAAAAAGTGAAAGTAGGCCTATTGTGAGATGAAATAATTCCTCCAACATCAGTCAAATTACGCAGGCAGGAAACATAGGAAATACTGGACCACAGGCAGTAATGGAAACATGATGCATTTGCAGGTACGCAGAATCAACTAATGAAAAACTCTTCTCAACCAAAAAAACTTCTCAGCCATCCCAGGTATAAAAATCTTCAGCCGTCCTAGTGTTTAAAGACGTTCATAAAGATATTTTATCTTTTAAATATCTTTCATAAACATTTTCTCTTCGTTAAATAAAGAGTGAAATGATGAATTATGGGAATGAACGGATCCATAGAAGCTTTGACTTCAAATTTGCTTGAATCATAAACTTACCGTCAGCAGGACCGTGCAGTGTATGTATGTAAGGTATAGCATCCGCAATTGATGTCTAGAAACTGTGCAATTGAGCATGTAATATTATTCCCTATAAATGAGAATGTGATATTTGAAGTGATAAATTTGCGAATTTGTGTCAGCTGTGTAATAAGAAGGTTCCAGTCATCTACTTCACGACAAAAACTTCCAAATGAAATACTACTAATTTCGAAGTTGATTACTTTCATGATTTTATATTGTTGCAGTGCTTCTAAAAGAA
The DNA here is from genome assembly GCA_907163375.1 of Prostheceraeus crozeri. NCBI lineage: Eukaryota > Metazoa > Platyhelminthes > Polycladida > Euryleptidae > Prostheceraeus > Prostheceraeus crozeri. The sequence goes on along the minus strand of CAJQUW010014087.1, from coordinate 139,918 downwards.
TGGATCGTCTCCAAATTTTTATTAAAAGAAACCGCGATAGAAATGTAGGCCTGCATACATGACAATTTGCCGAAGCTATTTGTTAAATATGATTGTGGTTCACTTCATCGACACGTAGATATTATGGATTTGAGTCATTTCATCGACAGGCCTTTCCCCCGACAGGGTCATTTCATGACTATATTCAGAGTCAGAAGATACAGGAGTCCATGCTGGAATTTAAAGGATCAATTCATTTTAATGCTCAGAAGTACGTTGATTAGCTTGATGTCTATGAATTAGTGTGTATAATAATTAGTAATTCGAATATGAATTAGTTAATAAATTCATGGTTCAAATTATTGCTTTAGCTATCTATCTAGGGATGCACGAAGCTCTTCAATCAGTATGTATTTTCTAAATAAAGTGATGCTTCTTTTTTGCTTTAAATGTGCATTACATAAGACATGTGATGCTGCCGATGAAACGCTTGTCGACGAAATGACGACGCTATTGCCTGATATACTTGAATATTCAAAGTTAGAACTAATAAAGTTAGTTTGCTCAAGATAAAGACTGCAATTGAAAATATGTGCCCATCACATTGATAAATAGTCTAATTTGAATATTTACTGATTCTGTTTTGAATGTTGATATCACCGACTGATCAGACATATCATGCAATTGTTGAATGATTGAATTATGCTGATCCAATGTCGGAAAGATTGCAATAAATGATTCTCGTGACTACAAGGAATTGACATTCAAATAACTCAAAATTACGTGCTTTGGCACAGAAATAGATCTGAAGCTGACTATAGAATGGAGATTGACTCAAAGTCGCAGCACAGTTACGAGAACTAAGTTTGAGTGAGATTAACCAATGAAAACCTTGAAATCACATGTGAAGCTGATTCTATGCCAATGAAATAAACATTATGGCAAGTCATAGGGATATTTCGATATGCATAGACATCTAAATATAGACTTTCATAAAACACAATTATTTTTGTATATTATTGACCATTTAGTTGCAGACATCTAACATTAAAGTAGACAACAATGTGTATTGCATGAAGCCTAGCTTCCATCATAAAAAGGATATTGCTATCAATTTCTATGTACGTTAGTGGCGGTACAGGTATCTGTTTGATAATCAACTGCATAACCTCGTGAAATTTTGTTGGAACCAGCATCTCTTGGAAAAAATCAAATAGACATATATATGCCGGTGCCGGTGTTAAATTGAGTAAAATGCAGCACTTCGATGCTCAATGGTATCCCAGGAAAATTTACATATGCTTGCAAATTTATCTTCAAGTTTTCAATTTTTTGACAAGTCGAACTCATTCTCTTTACAGCTGTTTAGACAGCTTAGTTTAGACTTTTTTAATTTTTGGAGTGATTTTTATTAGGCTATAGAACTGCATTTTATCTACATGTACTTGTATTTTAATATTTAGTTGGGCATTGTGTTTTCTATCGATGCATTTCAAATTCATTCGAAAAATCTATCATGTGGAATCTGTTCGTTTAATGTGAAATAATTTATGGAATATCTCTGAAAAAAGTTGGAAGTGCAGTATATTCACTAATCAGCATAAGTAAATCCAAAGACAATCTTTGAGTAAATCGCTTATTTGATAATCACTGGAAATCAAGACATGCGCATTGGGTAGCACTGCATCGTTGCTTGCTCGATGTGCAATACACTATTCAAATGATTTTCATTTCAAAATGATGTTGCATTAACATCAAACCTCCAGTACGCTAATCTTAAGTATCAATCAGGTAACGAAGCAGTTCTCCAGCTGTGCTTCAAACTAGTGAACTTTACGTCAAAGATTAACCTTGTAATATTGAATGAAGACGGGTGATTAATCCATTACTGACTACTGATGCGAACACGAATAGAAATTAATAATCTGCAGAGGTATTGCTGAGACACCTGAAGATTATAGTTTCGATCACCTATCACGTGTTACATTAAGGATGAGTCGATGCAGGGAAACCCGGGCGAAACGGGCGATTTAGCGATCTAGAGATTGTAGATAAAGATATTTTCAAAGACATTAATCCAATTTTCTACTAGAATGCTTTTACTAGCATCACTGAGCGATTCAACAGCCGCAGCATGCCTACAGAAATTTTTGCTACTGACAGAAGGCCAGCAAAAATACTCCGAGAAATTGCCGATTAAGTGAAAAACGCTAAAAGTTACTAATAGACGATTAAAATATTTTCTTAAATTCATTCCTCCTTTTTCTTTAAATTTAAATTCTTTATCCCTTTGTTAGCGCAATCAATTTTTGATGTATCATGGAGTAAACATGTAGGCCTATAGCAAGTGAAGTGTCAACTAAAAAATAATGTCAGCAAGCAGTGAAAACCTTTGCATTTAAAGATTCAGCCTATCTACGGAGTTTGTGCTCTGGGTTTTCAAAAGAATATTTGATCAATTTTTAAAATTGCAAATTTTGCAGATTGTTATAATTTGTTCCTGCATTTTTACCTGTATTAGACATCAAATAGAATGAAACTTTTCTGATAAGAATCTTGAAACATCTAACTGAAAAGGAAAGTAAGTTAATTGCCAAAGAAATTTCATAAACAGTATGATTTCAGTCCCAATTAAGATTATTCTGCTTCTTGGCTCCATTTTCAAGTTTGTTAACTTAGGAAATGTAATTAGTAACCTATTTTTTTAGCAAGCTAAATGGAATTGCGCTAGCATTTGCCTAAATTTATACTAATAGAATGGATCAACAAAAATCATTTTATGATTGAACCAAGAAAAGTTGGAAACATAATTCTCCGTGAGGCTGAAAATCAACTATGCTGATATATGTGGATTAATTCAATTTTTTAGGTGTGCTCTTAAGAACCATTGAATTAAGCTTGACTTTTTATCTAAATAATACAGTATTGTGGGGTCACTTGTGTTGTATTATATCGCTACCTACGATCATTGTCTTTTGATTATGATACTTTATTCTTACAGCATTAGGTAATTTGTTACATGACAATCGTATAATGAAGACATTCAATCGAGAGAACAGGTACTCGATAGTGTACGCAGTTTCTTAGAGAGAGAATTCGAAAATGGCATGTTTAACAATGCCTGGAAAATTCTATCGAGGAAGATATTAATGTCTCATCATACATACAACATATAGGGTACACCTACGGGAGACATTTGCAATGGCTGGCATGAAAAAAGTCGAAGGGGAAATTTAGAAAATTAATTCTGCAATCGCAATTACTGAGGAAGCTTGCACAAGAGCTATTTTTCCTTTGGTGGTCATATTCGTAATCCGTGCACATAAGTTAAATTCGATAACTTAATTAACAGTTACAGTTACAAATAGGAAAGCAACTAAATAGGAAGAGAATGTTATAAAAGCAGAAGCAAATCGTATCTGTTTTTTTTCACTGCACAGTTCTTACAATATTCACAGCGAACGAATGGCATTAGTATATCACTTTATGATATTATATATTACTTACTGATACTTATACAACTTCAACTCAATCTTGCACTATTCTTTCTTTGTTCGATTTGCGGCTGTAATGCATATAAATGGTTGGGCGACTCTGTTTCGGTTTGACTGACATATCATCTGCGATTTTGCAACCTCACACTTTATTTTTAATTGTTTCTAAATTCCAGTTTTATGGATAATATAATATGTTAATGTTGTTATGTAATTTTATACAATATGTTGTTCATACTAAATTGCGTTTATCAAACTATGAAACCGTACAAATTGAGGGCATTTCTCATACAGTAAGCTTGGTACGACGAATTATCGCATCAACTGCCTCGTTATCTTCTTCATTTGAACTTCTTCAATATTTGATAATTACTTAATCAAAACATTTACTGACGTAATAGTTGCTTACATTGCTCGAAGCATTATGTTTGCTGTCAACTGAGAGCTTCGCAGTTTTTGCAGCTGGGTATTTATCGATAACTGTTTTTTGGTTAGTAGAGACTCTGAAACGAACTGTATAGTTACTGATTACTGATTTACGCATTTGTCACGAAAACAAATCGCTGCAATCTGTCGATTCAGCTCATTTGAAAAGATTAAATAAAACCTACACAAAATAAGAAGGCATTAGGCCTATATGATCATAAGAATATAAAATATCAAGTTGCGATTCAATACATCATCTAAATTAGTTTTGATAATACTCTGAGGTTTGGCATGAGTCGAAATATGTGGAAAATCAGGTGAGGGAAGAATTTTACACGAGAAATGGAGAGTGGAATGAAATCACTTTTTCGAATACATGAATCTCATTGAGTGAGTTCATCACTGAAAATCGATCAAGGAATTATTCGATAAATAAAAGTCAAATCGAATAGGATATGATGTATAAAGATTTGAAGATGACTTATTTCAAAAGTAAAAATAAATACAAAGAAAAGATACACCTACTGTGCATCTCTGCAACCTTATACCTGTGTAAAACAAATCTAAAATTTTATTAGCCCTATCAGCCCTGAAAAGCAAGAGGAAAATAGAATAAAAATATAAATTCCGCGATAACATCGCTTGGACATTCGAGCCTATTCGGCTAATGTAAAGACAGGGTGCGCCTAGTTCCTTGTAGAAACTCGTTTTGGCAACCAGAATTAGTTATTTATCAACATAACTAGACAATTATATCATAGATCTCCTTACGTGCTAACTGCTAACACATTCAAGTTTTCAGGTACAAGAACACCTGTATAGCACCATAGAATTAGCACACGAAAACATGAATCTGTGAAGAGCTATAATATATAATTATTCTTGATGTCCATCATTATTTTAATAAATAAAAAGTCACTTTTTACGAACACAACATGTTTCTGCATATGACATATGCCTTCATCAGGTGATGCTACAATAATGGAGAAGTCGGTATTTATATGAACACGGATGATGGTGAGCGAATTTACAGCAACGACTGATAGACTGGACAGTAAAGACAATAAAATCAAAGTCATTCCCATAAGACAATAAAATCTTGCATGAGATGATGACATGGATATCTACAATGATTGACATGGACAGTTCTAAAGTTAATGAAAGCAGATGAATTCCATAAAACAATAAAACCAGGCATGAGATGAAGATGACATAGATATTTACAATGAAAGATGGATATCTACACAATTTACAAATTGAGAGACAGAGGATAGGCACTTCCTCTGTCATTCATTAGATTCTTCGGCTCAAAACTTTTGATGATGATAGACTCGAGTAATCTTGGAAAGGGGGTACTACTGATTATCTGAAAGCTGTCTTTTGTAGGTGGGTGAATGTGCATGCTCACTTCACTAGGAGTAGGATAGGCGTTAAGATGCTCATTCATTTACATCGAAACTGATCATTTTAAAGTCCTGAAAACTCTGATCTTTTATCGAGTTGACGAACTCTATCCGGCCTATCTTATCCATGATCAATAGCTTTCCATCGAGGTTAGCAAAATGGCTCGATGATATTCTGAAACCTTTTATCCCGATGGACTATTCCGTCAAGGATACTTTAGAGTTCGTCAACTCGACAAAAGATCAGAGTTTTCAGGACTGTAAAATGATCAGTTTCGATGTAAAGAATCTTTTTACAAATATCCCAGTTGACGATGCGATTGATCATATTTTAAACCATATTGACGATGCAGACATTCCTGTCAGAAAGCAGACTTTGCATGATCTTTTGAAAATGGCATGCTCTAACATCCTCTTCAGTTTCAACGACCAATTGTTTGTTCAAACTGAGGGTCTTTCCATGGGATCTTGTCTCGCCCCCACCATGGCTGCTTTTGCCATGAATTTAATAGAATCGCGTTTGAATGAATTTGATGAATTTTACAAACGCTACGTCGATGACATATTTGTTATTTTTGACAAGCAGTCTGACATTTCTGCTTTCTTCAAATTTATCAACAGTATTCATTGCAATATTCAGTTTATGGTTGAAGAAGAAGTCGACAATTCTCTGGTCTTTTTAGATACGAAAGTCACGAGAAGTGAAGACTCCTTCGAAGTGACCTGGCATTTGAAAGAGACTAATACCGGCCTCTACACTCCCGCTTGCGCGCACTCTCCTAAGCGATACCGCTTGGCAGCTATGCGCTCTTTGATTTATAGGGCTCTTAGAATAAACACTACTGCTGAAGGTTACGCCCATTCTTTGGAATTTATCCGTTCCCTCTTTATTGAAAACGGATTTTCCGCGAGTATTATTGCCAGGGTGCAGGAGGAGATCGAAGCCAAGCACTCTGCTAGAGCTGACATCCAACCTGACACTCGGCATGATACTCGCATTGTGAATTGGAGTCTACCATACATTGCTGAAAACGAGTCGAAGTTGAACCGACATATCAGAGACATCAACAAAATCTTGCCTGATACTGCTCGTATTCGCCCTATATACAGAACCAATAAAACTTCAAGTTTTTTCATGAATAAAGATAAAGTGAAAGCCGAATTGAAATCGAATGTAGTATACAAATATACCTGTGAGCACTGTGAGAAGTGCTACATCGGCAGCTCAGTGCGTCACTTTATCACCAGAATGAATGAGCATCTTAACGCCTATCCTACTCCTAGTGAAGTGAGCATGCACATTCACCCACCTACCAAAGACGGCTTTCAGATAATCACAGTAGTACCCCCTTTCCAAGATTACTCGAGTCTATCATCATCAAAAGTTTTGAGCCGAAGAATCTAATGAATGACAGAGGAAGTGCCTATCCTCTGTCTCTCAATTTGTAAATTGTGTAGATATCCATCTTTCATTGTAAATATCTATGTCATCTTCATCTCATGCCTGGTTTTATTGTTTTATGGAATTCATCTGCTTTCATTAACTTTAGAACTGTCCATGTCAATCATTGTAGATATCCATGTCATCATCTCATGCAAGATTTTATTGTCTTATGGGAATGACTTTGATTTTATTGTCTTTACTGTCCAGTCTATCAGTCGTTGCTGTAAATTCGCTCACCATCATCCGTGTTCATATAAATACCGACTTCTCCATTATTGTAGCATCACCTGATGAAGGCATATGTCATATGCAGAAACATGTTGTGTTCGTAAAAAGTGACTATAATATATATTATATATATATTTATTTGCGTCTGATGAAGTGGTAACCAATAAACCACAGAAACCGGTTACGCAAAGACGTGTTTTTGGTTTCATCGCCTTTCATTTTTTTACATATATAGGTATATCAAAATCGAGGTTATTTTTAGAGTGCTCAATATCCTGCGTTTACAGCCTATTATAATATATCCATCAAGTAAAAATTCTATGTTGGCTTACCTAAGATATTTTCTACATAACTTAACTTCTATGAATTTCCAGCAGTAAGACTTCTACTAAAGTGACTTTAAAATTCAAAATTATAACACTTCCTTTGTTAACTCGTATATGATGATCGGTTCGCCGTGAAACTAAAAGTACTTATAGTTACGAAAGAAGGTCTTTTCCAAACTTTTTAACATATATATTATAATGGCGATGCCTCGAAAAGTGTTGGGCGAAAAGAATGATTATGAAGCAAGTCACTACGCCTTCTGGCGAAGGCTTCGCTCGAAAGTATATTTATCACCATTTTTCTTTATTTATGAACCTCGATGACCATTTTCTTAAAGTCCCTTTCGTGTATGCTTTCGGGGTTTTATGTTATTTTTCACTGAGATGATCAACAATCATTAATGTTTCGGACGAACACTGACTATTAAGCTGCCAGTTGACATTCATGTACCCATGTAAGATCACTTTTGAATTTTGTGCATGGATAGAAATACCCGGAAAATATACGGAATTTCATTTATTTTGATTTTTTGCACATTTGAATCTACAACAACGCGTACATGTGCTACGCGCATAGTCGGTTTGTAGACATAGTGAAGACGATAATACTCATATGTCTCCGAAAGCACGAAGAAACAATCATTCTCAAAATTATATCAACGTATCTACTGACAACATGCAAAATAGCAATCGTCTGCTGTAAATAAGTTGTTAACTTTATTACTAAGCGAATTTTGAGCAAAATTTAAGCTTCTAGCACTTTCACGATTTGGCAATCATTTCCATGATCCCATCAGAAAACTGCTTAAGATCACCAATTCCTTGTTGTCTAATTATTCCTCAATCAATAGCACCTTATTCCTTATCTTTAAATCAAGAACACTTTCATTGTTACTCACATCTTCTGACGACTTCTTTTAACCTAATTATTTGCCCACAAAACATCTTCTATTTATTGATACATCAGTAAGACATTGATCGACAGTGTCAACTAACAGTATTATCATTTTCAAGTATATCAGATGTTAGAAGATGCATTACCTGAGTGACATGATTGCCTCTTTAGATTTTCCTAAGAATGACTTGATTCAATTATATCATGCATCTATATTAAGTCACATGGAATACTGACGCTCCCTCTTCGCTGGTTTGAAACAGAATAACTGTCTCAAAATTGAGAAAGTTAAACGGAGATGCCATCGCATCATTTGTGGGGCGGAATGTGGTGATAATTGCTTAACTCCTTTGTATAAACTTCGCTATGATCAGTCCTGAAAATGTTTATAGATATGGAAAATCCCAGTCACATCCTCCATCATATTTTCCCTGAACGACTTGCCCACACCCAACAAATAAGACTACCTCAAAATCATGAAGATAGCACGTCGACATAGCTCATTTGTTCCCTTCTCAGCCAGTCTTTTTAACCAAAGATATCATTGATGTGCTTTTTACTTTATACTGATATATTTTCTATTTACTTGGCTTGACGACCCAAATCGTCACAAATTGTAAATTTATGATTTTCATTATTGCGAATAAACATTTCTTATCTTATCTTTCAATAATTAGTTACAATGAAGACCCCTTTGGGAAAGTCCCCGTGGTCTAAAATTAATGTTAAATCCAATTATAAAATCAATACCGATGCAGCTACCCTAGGTGCAACAGGAGTTTTCTAACTCATCAGAATTGAGGGTCAAGCGTAGTTATTCATTGATTGACTATATTAGTGGTGTGGTTAAGAAATTTGCATGTACAGGCTAACAGCTACCTACTTTAGACAAAGGTCATACTTATTCCAGTGTGAGGAGGTTAAAGCTAAGTGATATTTTCAGATGAACTGTGCTGGAATTAGCAAAATTCCACCATGTACGTACTTTGGAATAAGGCAATTACAATCATGTCATTTACAACCTACCTTATTAGACAGCTAGTTAGCTCATTTATATTATCGATCTGGTCTCGTGCAAGTTGAAAAGAATTTGACGATTTTGAAAATATTTTTTTCACAAACTTTGCAATTATTACTAGAATTAGTCGACCATCTGAAATTAACAGAAGTTACTGGATCGAACATGGAAAACATTTCAGCTTACATCTACCGCCGGAATGATTTTCGGCTTCCCTGATCCAGCTACTTGTGAATGATTGATAAAATTTAGAAAAAAACAAGTTTATTATTGCTCTCAGAATATCGACATTGTTTTAGACAGCTTGTCTGAACTTGGTTGCAATCTAAAAAAACCAATGAAGACTAAGTACCCATTGACTGCAGTTCTATTGAATGAGTTAATTGCACATTCCAATATAATCTGATCATAAATTGTTGCTTAAATGTGACATCTGAGAAAATATTTCATTGTATCACACTGCTTTTCGATGTCCCTATAAGTATTTGATTGTGTAATCACGAACTACTAATTTTTGGGAACATAAACTTTCCATATTGTTTGAAGTTAAGTCAGTGGTAGAAATCGTAAAATATTTTTTATTACTGTGTTACACAAAGTATTATGCAGATGAATTATGTAGAAGAAAAGCACAACTGCAATGACAGGGTTTTGATTAATGACCGCTGTGCACTTTGGATTGTCTCATCTTAGATATTCATCACGATAATCAAATAGCGTCTCTGCTAATCAAACAAATTCATAAGTCTACTAATAGATTGATGATACAACATCAAAGTCAGAATTAATAGGTAGCGCAATAAATTCAGACACCGGAAAAGTTGGTGAGTTAGTACAAAAGCATGACCACCAGCATTAATCGATCAGCAATACTAACTAACAAAAGCAGAAAAATTGCCAATATTGTTTTACTGACTCACACAAATATAGCCAAACCAATCCCTTTTTGTTGTGGATGTTTTCTTTCCTATATATCGCATCAGAATTCCAGAAATCTTCGTACCGGGTGATCATGCTTTCGTCGGGTAAGTTTTGATAATGAAGCTGCTGTAACAATAGCATAGAAAATCTCCATGTGTAGTACATGAACTCAAGATCCAGTCTTTCCGAAATGCATTTGTTCTGGTTATTTCGGTATTACATAATTGATCGAGATGACGTCTGCACCTTTTCCCGACTTGATTAGCATGTTTAATATCGTTAGAAATGCTTAGCATCGCAGATATTCTTATTTTTTATGTGTAAACCCAAAACTTACCGAATTTCTTTGAATAGTAGACACCCTCGAATATTTTTTGTAGCCGCACTTTCGAGTAGAAGCTTATAATTCTAAACAGCAGATAGACTGTGTGGTGATGCCACATGCACATGTAGACTCCAACCGCTCCGAGTATCACAATGAATGTCTGCACGACACTGGAAATGTTGAACGAACTCCATTTCTTTCAATGAGTAGATGAGTGTCATCATAGCCTATAATAGCTCACAATAGAGCATGTGGCATATTATGACAAGGCATTGGATATCATTTGAGAAGCGAATGAGATAGTCTAATTTAAGAAACTGAGCAGCTGTCTGGAAACCAAGGGGAATGGTTGAACAGAAACCAAAAGACATGATTTTTTATATCAAGGCATAAAAAATATGTTTCTAAACACCATGTACGGTGTCACATAATAAAAGTAGATGATGTACACGTACAGGGTGTTATGAGCAAAAGTTTTGCAAGGCGCTATTCCTTAAGTAATGCATTTCATGGCAATATCTGACCATTGAGCATAGAAAATTATAGAAAATTGACTGCTCGCTCCAAACCACGGCAATTATCTTCTGAATTTAATTGATATTAATCTTCTAATTGGGAAAAGTTCTAAAATTAAAGGTCTGTTCAATTAATATCGTTGCTTGCCCATCCTTCTCATGGTATAGAGAATTTCACTCATAAAGGCCTGCTTCATTGACCCCCTTTGACAGATGGATGAACGATGGCATACAATAATAACCGCGAATAGTCCTTCAACAACGGGTGCTCTGCCCTCCTGCATTTGACTATCGTTTTTTATAAGTTCCACGAAAATAGTCCTCAAAATTTTCACAGTGCTGTCAGTAACTGATGTTGATTATACCGGTATGCATATTGCTAGTAGATAGTATGATTTCGAAATAAAAAATGGCCTAGATCTTGATCGGGGTTCGGAACTCGACTACAATATGTTTATACAGCTCTCTTATACAAAACTCGAGATTTTCAAACTTTTTCATTTCAAAATTATGGACCACATGATTCGAAAGACATGCGATAGCGTCATGAAAATAGGTAGGCAATTTCAATTGTCAGCAAGCTGTTCGTGACAAACTGTTCAGCAGACAATTTTCGTAAAGTTCTCTGCTTGATTTTTTCTTCTCTTTCTCAAATCAATGCAAGTTATTCTTTGCACTCATTCGTTGAGGCATTTTACATCATTATTCATTCACAGTTATGATTTGCATTCAGCTCAAGTATCGCCTGAGTACGTTTTATTGAGTTATCATTGTATTTGTCAACATTCACCCCTTTTCAACAGCATGCTGTGTGCATTTGTAATTTGAATGTATTAAATATATCAAATAAGTTATAATATGTCTAATATCTAATGTCAAATTAGAGCAGTTTTGGATATGATCAAGCAAGATGTAAGGCGCTCCTTGCTTTTACAGTCTATAGGTGTTCAACATAGGCCCTTTTACCTTCCTATACACTACAGTGGATTATGTGCGTGTAAAATAGCTTTTATTGACTAACTGTAATTTCAAACATATTAAAATTTCGTGCAATTTAGAATTCGATATTTTTAGAATGTGCACTTTGTACATGCAATTTAGCTTCTTTTTGTTATGCAAGCAACAAGTAAGACTTAAGGACAGTGATACAGATGATGATATCGAACATCATAAATTCAAAGTTTATATCAAAATTGTTTGATAACAGATGCCAATGCTAATGAGCAATTTATAAACACTTTCTGAAACTTAACAATCGCATTGTATGATCGTGGGATAGTGCGCGAATTTAATTTTGTCTTCAGCTTTTATTAAGAACACTTGTGGTCATTCTGTTCAGTTTTATGATATATTGGCAGCAGTAATCTGTTCGCTATTTTGACAGGAGAGAAATTGCTTCCGTTGAGCTTTGATGGCCATTAAATTGTTCCAAGTAATTATCAAGGTAATGAGAATAGTTGTATACATTGGAAACCGCATCATCTACGGTTTGGGTAATCATTCACCACCTATCCAATTCTAGTGCGTTGCTGTAACACAATATTGACACAAGAGCCACCCTCATAAGTAGCTCTGATATTCATTAATTGCAATTTTTGTTTCAGGTGAGATGAGTTGCGACGGTCAAAGTTTCAAATTAGATCGTGATCTCCCTCTTGATAAGAGAAAAGAAGCAATCATCGCATCATTAACTGTAGTACAGAAAACGTGTCTTCATCGCCCGTTATCTGCTGCCAGCTGCTATGATACTCCTAATCTTCGGCTTCATTCGCCCCACAACCAATTGGTGACTTCTCATCAAGGTCATCGAAGCTCGTGCTTGACAAGATCTCGAACTAAGAGCACCTCCTGTTGTGACATAGAATCAAAATCGCAATCAAAAAGCATATCATTTTGTGAGAATGATACAAGACCTCGAGCGAAGACGACGTCAGTTTATGAGGCTGACAGACGAATTCAACCAAAGACAACGTTAACGTGCACAAACAACAAATCCTCGATTAAGCGAGCAGCAGAGACTCGTTCCGCCTTCAGTATTCAGAAAAACGCGAACAGGCATTCAATGGATAGAGTCGATCTCGATAATTTACCATCCAATGTTAGTGCCTGGCGTCAATTAGTGACAGAAGTTCATGTGAGTGATAACCCATGTCATCGCATAAACAAAGTTAAATTTAAAGATTGAAAGCAGAAAGACTGCAACTTTGCATTTGTAATTTTCAATGACGCTTTTTATGCATATTTTCGTATCAATTTTGTCCCTATAAGTCAATATATCAAATTTTCAATGACTATATGACATTCTTCTTTTAAATCAAAATAGTTTTTATCAAATTAAAGAAAAATTTAATTATAGATTTATTCTCCTCTTTTTTCCTTATGAATAAGAAACAGTTAGTCTAGCAATCGCAATTTAGAATTATTGATAAACATAAACATTACATAGATAAATGCGAACACCGGTAGCATGGATCGGTAGTTGTCTGAAAGATTCGACCTTCAGGCAAATCAGTCTTCGGGGATTCCTTGAATTTCTGTTGTCAATTCAAATGTACTGGCATCAATTCAGTAATCTTCAAGTATCATTTTGTAAAATAAACTGATTCTGATGTGTAGCATGTTCCTGTCATCATCAGGTGAAACTTGACAAAGTGGGTAGGTGAGGATCTTTATTAAATAAAAAATCACCAGTCATGAAGTGACAAAATCGATTGGAAATCATTTGCAAAGAAGATACATGTAGACAACTGTAGAATCAGTCAGAACAATGAATTACATGTCTAATAATGTTGACGGAGATCACCGTTTCATTCATGAGACTGTAAAAGTCAGACTTCTCAATTAAAATCAATTCCAGAAATCGAGGGTATTCAGTATATGCAACGATCTTGAAGTTCTCTTTCTCTGGCGAATGAATATGCATGATTATTTCTTTATGGGTTGGATAAGCTTTCAAATTTTCATTGATTCTTAGTCATAAAATGAAGGATAGAGCTGCGCATGTAACATTTGTCGATGTGATCACAGGTATATTTACAGATAAGTATGCAATATTGGTCAATAAACCACTATTTTGAAAAAGAGCTTGAATGGTAGAGACCGATTCCTGATTATCATCAGCATTCGAGTTCAATTTTAGGGCAAGGAAAAAGGTGAGCTCATAGCTGCCAAGCGATAGCATTTCGGAGCATTCGTTTCTTTTGCTTGTCAAGCGACATGAAGGCATCCTCGCTTTAGCCCTTATCAAGCTCATGCAACCCCCCTCCCGAGTCATATCAACGCATTCATTGACGAACTTTTGAAAAAACTGATTATTGAAGGGAGAAGTTATTGCAGAGATACACAAGATTCTATTGAAATGTTTAAGAAACGTAATTTTGTGGATGAAAATGTAATATTTTTGACATTCACTGTCGTTTCGGTCTATACAAGCACATCACATCACATCACCTAGGTAATGAATGCATTAGCCATTGGATAGAAAGATATGGTAATGTCATGTGTGATACATGTAGATTCACTAAGGATATTAGCTTTCATAAATTTTATTCTGAAAAACAACTTCATCACATTTGAAAAAGACTTTAACCTGCAAATATCCGGCACTGCCATGTGCAACTAAATGCATGGCCTAGCATATCGTCGGTGAATCGGCAAAAGGCCTCATGTGCAACATTTTCAAAAATGACTTTTTAACTCAGAAATGTTCTAAATTGTACTTTACATCACGTGTCAAGAGGACATCTTCAAATTCGATCTGCAAATTTGTTCAAATTTAGAAAATGAAAAAGGCCCTATGTGTCGACTTCCTATTTTTGTAATCGGCAAAAGGCGCTATGTGCATGCTTATTTCATTCTTATTCACAAACCATTATCGTAAACTGCGGATAGCATAATTGACTTTCATCTATTTTTAAAAGCAGCATCTAGTCGAATAAACGAGTGACTTGTACACCGCTGTCCCGATCGCAGAACGATGCGTGGCTTATAAGTGTATCAAAATGAAATCTAACATGTTCGATGATCGCATTCATTCATAGATAGGCCTACTGGTCCTTGAGTTCCGACCGCAGAGCCATGTGTAGAAGCAAAATAGATCTCAATAAAGTTTCTCACGTTTGATTAACAAAATCGATAATGACAATGGACTGCAATTCCGAATCCCTGGATCGCGTGGCATGTTATATGCCAAAATCCCGAAGTCTTGGGATTCATTTGGCTGCTATTTTACTCATAGTATAGTTATTTATGGAAGTGCTGGCAATTCATTAGTCATTGTCTGCTTTGCAAATGGAAACTGAAAAGATTTGGAATAATTATAAATATTATTCCAAACAGTACTGATTCAATGTTGGAGCCTTAAAATACAGTTGTGTCGGCATAGGCCTACATGGTATATGCTTGATTATACATATTTGCTCTTATGTGAATTCTGGTATTCTTATATGTCACTTAATGTGTTCTGGTCATTTATTTGTGGTGACTAGCACCAAGAATTGCAGAATTATTTTTTCTTAACATAATTACATTTTCCTACTTCGATTCTTTCCGGCAATTTCAAGTTCCGATAAATGTAATGTCATTTTGCTGCCTTTTATGTGGAATTCGCATATTGACCAACATTTTGATTAATTTCCAATCATTATTTCTGCTTCCATATTTTCGAGATGGATCACAACCAGACCGTCGTCTCCTTCAGTTCAACTGGTATTTTCAATCTCTCATGTACTAGATGGTGGATTAACTTAAAATTCGGCACGTATATCTGGCTTTTTCAAGTAGCCTTACTCTGTAGGCATTCATATAGGTAGGCATATATCAGTATGTATAATATAGGTTCATCCTAGTGATTCCTTAAAAATCTATAGTCTACATGATGTCTTGTATTTAGCTTTGGGCATACATGTACTAGTAATTTAAGAAAAACAGAGGGGGAAGTGGGGAAAGATGACATCGAGGTAATGGCGACACCAGCGATATTTAGTCATCGTGCCAACGGCGGAACCCGATCGCTGTTGCATGAGAAAATTAAGATGATGTGATTGACTCTCGATCAATCAGATTCGAATGTATCTCGTTCAATCATCTCTCAGCTGCAGGTGAAATCCAGATGACGGTTTGATTTTTCTACCGAAGACTGAGATGAGTGATTTTATAGCAGGAAGACATTATTTTAGCGCAATTTTGTTAGTCCTCTGTAATATTAGAGTTAATGAGGATGATAAACTTTTGCAGAACAAGTCGGTCAGTTGAGGTTAAGTAGCCTAAAATAAGCATGATATAAAATGCATTTGAGTGGGGTAATCACGACGTGTCGCTATTACTCCATTTCAAGAAATAATTATGTAAATGATGTAGCATGTCTCATACAATTTACATCCTAATTATACAGGTATATCACCTGGAAGACGCCTACGTTTGTCATTTCAGTCTCGTTTACACAAAACTAGACTGCTGTAGTTCAATTTAGAATACGTTTGTCATTTCAGTCTCGTTTACACAAAACTAGACTGCTGTAGTTCAATTTAGAATATCAAAAAATTTCGCAAAAACATCAAAAAATTCAAAAAGACCGGTACCACGAAATGTGTGCTGACACCTACTTCTGCATGCATAACATGCATGTGCAAATGCATCATTTACTGGCTGCATGAAAGTGCTTCATATGAAGAATATTGCGCGAGTTTTGATTGTTCATTTACCACATTCCAGCACACTGTGTGGCAGACTGGCAGGATTTCTAGCAAAACTCATGCTTGCTCAGGATATCAGCCTTTCTGAATTCTATGGAAGCACATTACCTTTTGGTATAGCCACAGATGTTAGGCTCATTGAAGTGAGCCTAACATTATAATACAATTTTTTTAGAATAGTTGGTTGCGTCTGTATGTAAATAGCCGCAGCCAACTGGAAACGGTTTTTTACTGTCGCCATCGGTCTGTTTTACGGGAATGCTGTTTTTTATTGCAAATTAAATAGCATTCGATACCAGGTTAGCCATCAATTTAAGAACACTTATAATAAAATACCTTTTGATGCGGTAAAATGCATTCTCTGCCGCCATAATGCATTTGACAATAATAAGTGGTCAGAACAGTCTGCATGGTCTTTAATAGATTGATTTACAGACTGGGCGTGGCAACATGTCATATCTGAAACTCTTACGTTTATACTTTGATAGAAAGCAGACAACCTTTTCAGAATGCCTATTATTGAGAACCCATGCCAGGCAGATGATCCAGCCCTCGACATGTCAATGAAATATAAACAATGGGCCACGTCTTTTTTTCAATGAGCGGTCATCTGCTTCGGTAACTCAACTTTTAAATAAGACATGAAAGAGTACTGAAAAGAAAAGTGATAACAATAGACAAGGCCATAACAAAATGCAAGCGAGATTTTCTTTACAACATTTAAAGATATAGTATTAGGAAAATATAACCAATATGTATGTATTCCAAAATATAGTGACTTCTTCTATACCACCCTACTACTTAGCCTATGTACATAGATCGTGTAACTGAAGTTTTGATTTTAGATCATGCAACTAATATTCATTGTATTCATTGTATTCATTGTCCATCATTCATTGTATATGGACACTCTTATCATTTCATCACTCATCACATCAATGTTATGTATATTTTTACTACGTTTTCCAAGTTGGAAATAAACGTTTTGACTTTTGACTTTTTTCACTTTAAAGCAAGCTTGTTTTTATAATAACCTTCATTTCAAAACGTTGTAGCTTAATCATCATGAATATGCAGCTAATTCAAATCATCATAAAATGAGGTGGAAATGCGCATAGGCAGAACATGAAAAATGATTATCATGTAGCTTATTTGAATCTGCAATTTTCTTTTTAATCGTTAATCATGCAAGATGATCATAAAAAAAATCAATAAGTCTGTTCATGTCACGTCTCGGTTGAATAAGGAAGCATTGCAAGTTTCACATTGTCTAGATTGTGTCTACAGTGCTCATTTGCAGGCTTCCTCGTTTGTGTCGATAGATATTTCTTCACACCACCACCAGCATCTGCAAGAGGAATAAATTGCAGAAGCAGTCTATTTATGACATCTATTCAAGAACCATGCTCGACAAAAGGCTTCTATTCACAAATGTGAAATAATCAATATGACAAACCTGTTTTATTTAGAGCTGGAACGATTAGCCAATATTCAAAATTGTTGATTATGATTGAGATTATCATTAAAGTGTTCAAATATTTGATTATGATTATGATTGAATAGAGTGTTGAAGAATGTGACTATGATTGCGATTATGATTATGATTGATTAAGGTGTTCGAAATTGGGACTATGATTAATGTGTGTCAGACGCTTTATTATGAAGGCTGGGTAGATTGAAAATGATGCTGATTACGACTTTCAGACGCTTTGTCGGGTCAGTGATAATTATAGTGCGTTTTTGAATCGCGATAAAAATACCTAATACTATGCAGTGATAGCAGTTTTTATCTAAACTCATCTCCTTGTTCAATTAAATAGCTTACTGAATTAGTATTACTGCAATTATTCAATTTTGTTCAGTACCATCATAGCGTACAAATTGACAAAAACAGTGATCTCATGTAAGGAAGATATTCTATGACGAGGCGTGAACACATGTTCATGACCGTGCATCAAGGATTGGTACTCTCTGCGACATTGTGTACTTTCAGTCCTCACGTAGTCTAGCTGTCACTCTGCCATCGGTTGCCGTGTTCTGATCTCAACTGATTTCGGATGACTAAAATCAAATTTAATCAAATTTTCTGATTAATTAACGCTATTTTGATTATGAGTAATGATTGATTAAATTTTCAAAACCATGATTATGATTGAGATTAATGATTGAACTAAATTTCAATGACGTGATTATGATTATGATTAGCCTCAAATAGTTAATTATGATTTTTTATTGATTAATCTGACTCCAGTTTTATTCACAATAACAGGAAGGAGAACGTAAGCCTGCAAAGGCCAGAATCAAATTCTCAATTGGTGTCATAATAATAAAACGGGTAATTCAAAAGTGATTTAAAGTTGCCGAACAAGTAATCATGAGAAAGTTCGAAGACAAAGATCCGGTTCGAAACAATATTGAGAATAGACCAAAGACACGACAAATTTGAAATACTGAAATGATACATTATAAATACGTAAGAAGAAATCCAAAATACTTAATTCCTGTTGACAAATTAATTAGCTGTTCCTCACTTTCGGACAATTCCAACAATATGAATTCGTTAAGATCAATTGAACTTATTACTACTTACTTGCATACTTCGAAATTTAATTGCAGATCGAGTCTTGCCTTCATACATACCAAGTCCATATCAATTTCTTCTATTTGAACTTTTATACGATTTATATCAGATGGTAGCAAAGCATAATGAAATGATAATCAGTTGTACAGGGTGAGTTACAATGCACCCAAAACTTCAATGACATGTAGTGCTGACCGAGATGACTATTCGGTTTGAGTTTTTACTCCACAATAATTGCCAAGACATAGAGTTTTTCTGTTTGAAATATTATTTCTCTCTTATAATTATTTGGCAGAACACCAGCTTATCTAAATTACATTAGAAGCAGATTAAATTTCGAAATGTTTATCGCTGAAGATTCCAATCAAAAATCAATTTTCCTTTCCGACAGTTTGCAATTGAGCCTATCACAAGCAAGGTTCACTGTAAATATGCAACTTATAGTGAATGTCAATACAATTCTCCATCAGCATCGACGCCATCAGGGGATCTGAAGAATAAATGGCCAACATTGTCGCGAAATTCATTTGGTTCCTGATGGTGCAGTTCCTCAGATTTTCTCCTTCAACTCATCAATGCTCCCATGAAAAAAAGATGATGCAAGTGAATCTTCGAAGAAATAAACAATCCATAAACAACAAATATTCTAGTTCCATCGTCCTCTACACACATCCGTACATAACATTTTCGGAATGAAGTTGGTGCTATTGGCTAGTTTAGGGTGTGACCTGAATCTGATGATCGCGACAATTTTTTAAAAAAATAATTTTTTTAAAATAAAATGAAACCCTCTTCTAACTACACTTACAATAATGCTAAATGCATGATGGTAGTTGATGACAGCTGACGAGAGGTTGCTAGATTTCATTTTGATAGCAAATAGACTCATCTCCCCGATGAAAGGCTTGATATAAATTTTTACAAAGTACATCCGAGTTTTCGTGATCCCACCCGCGAAAGTTTGGATGTACATTATAACTATTTTTAGCCATTAACTTTTTAAATATTTTCAGCATCAAACTTCACTGGGAAGACGAGACAATTTGCACTTAACCGAAATTCAATGCATGACGACTTAACTGTTTTTCACATGCGAATGATGGCTATGATTAGCAAGTGGTTTATAATGCTCTTTTCGACAAAGGTGACGAAGAATTAGAAAATTTGCTGCACCTGAGGTTCATCATTGGATACAATTTTCTTGCTAATATAGCATGCACACAATTAGAAGACAAAGGAATGGGACCAACCATGAATGGACAAACAACAAATTGTTATGCAATTCACAGGGTGCGCAACACCACTGATCTTGGACGACTGACATTGAAGTAGGTCAGCTGTTTATTCACACACATTTTATTGTTCTGCTCTATGAACTGTGTTCTGAATCAGTCTGCACAAATGAGCCAGATAATATAACAACTTAGATAACAATTCATTGTCAGATCCACTCATGAAGTGAAGAACATGTCGCACGAAGAGGAGGTGTCACAAACTCCTGATGACGATAATTTTCCGGATCTCCAATGGGCTGAGGTGCAAATTCCCGCAACACCACCAAGTTGTGACACTACTATTCGAGAGTTGAAGAGAGAAGATTTTCTCGATACTCCAAAGCATGAAGATTATAAACTTATTGATGAGAAGCCACGATCTCCGGACTTATCAGAACCAGCGGTTGAGCCAATTATTGACGATGAAAACGCCGAAATTGAACTTGGTGTCCATCCGTTGTCCGATTCTGGCGAACAATTCATTGACAGTTCGATTGAGGCCGATGCTTTTGAAGTTCATTCGAATCAAATAGATGACCCATGTGATCACATGCCTACGTCCCTCCCTCTCCCCACCATGGCCGAAACTAGTGCTTTATTGGCACCTATATCAAATTCTAACCCACCAACTTTATATCCCGGTTGTTCGATATACCAAGCTTCAAATGTATATGATTCCTGTTGCTGTAGCTCCTGCTTGGCATATGCACCTGCTCATCCTTCCATGGCTGGCTATGGTCCCCTCGATGTTGCACAGTACGCTATTTATCCTCCGCAATCTTCTGCGCTTTCTTCTGTCAGCGGCCAAAGTGGTTCTGGAATCTTAAGCTACAGAGGTTTCCCTTATGATATGAATTCTGTTCGCCACAGCGATGCTGCGATTGAGATGATGGAAGCATCATATGCTGACCGCGACAGTTCGTTGATGAGTGAAGATGGATGTGTAAGTAGTTCGAAAGATTCATGCAAGCAATCTACCAGTCGGAGAACGATAAAACGGGGACCAAAAAATAAACCTTTGAATGAAATTGCTGTAAATACAATGGAAAAATGGTATTTGGCTCATATCGATCACCCGTACCCATCATATCAGGAGAAAGAGGACATGGCTAGACAAGGTTCTATCACAATAGCGCAAGTAAACTCATGGTTTGCGAACAGGCGCAATAGAAGTGATAACACAAAACCAAAGAAGAATCGGAAGCAGCTGCAAGTAAGGCTTTATCAATTTGCCAAAGATCTTGAAAGTGCCACAAATGGATTATTAAGGGCATATGATATTGCCCGACGTCTTACTCTAATCATGGACGAGTATTTGTCGTAGATTGTTTAACTGATTTTTGCTGATAAGCATGTACAAACATGAAATGAACGTTAGTTTTGTTTACTTAGTGAAGTACTTTTTGTTGTATACATTCCTGAATATACAACCTATTTCGAAAATTGTTTTACAAAAAAAGTGCCTGACTATCTCATTAATTTAATTCTGATGTATGTATTTTATCTGTAAATTAGTCTACATGTTAATTATACATCATGTATTTAATCATAGGTCAAATATTCCGATATCAAGCAGGTTATTGAATATATTATTGTAAGTCGATTACCCCTTTAAAAAAAGGTATGCAATTAAGGGAGTGTTATTCTATGCATAAGCGTTTTTGATACAAAAGGTCTTTTGAGATACTTTCTTAAGTAAATAGCGTTTTATGCGTGTTTATTATTATGCGTGTGCTTGAGATTCAGTCATCAGTTAACAAATATATTAGTTCATAATTTTCGTCTCATGCATTGCGCCATAAAAAGAACCGATGTTTAAAATTTGTCCAAAAAAACACTTGTTGTAAACACAGTTTGTTTACATAAACAAACTGCTTCTATAAGCATTTTGAAATCATATTTGTGGAATATAAAACCAAAATCACTAGTAAGATGAACCTTAATAATCAGCGAACGAACGCACTTCGTTTTTGTTTGCGATAAATAGAAGCTTGTATACAGGTTGAAATACATGTAAAGCAAAATCTAGGTCTATAATATAAATCAACAAACGTGAATACTAATTGATTTTAAAATCATTTGATTGATATACTCTTGACACTATAGAATTTCACCAACCTAAGTTGCTAGGAACTTCACACCTCAACTGGAATAGAAATTTAAGATTTCACATTCGTTAATCATTAAAGCATCGACCAATATCTGTACTTGCCATTGAGGTCGCCAGGCACGCGGGAACGGGGGGGGCTGCGCAGGGCTGAGTAGCCCCTAAAAACGTCACTCGCTGAAAGTCTGAAGTCTTCAACCCGACACATGGATCACCTTCATAGATATAGGCTATGGAGTCTCCTTCATATATTCTTATTATACTCTCTTTTATTGATAACCTATGTGAAACAATCCAAAGCAAATGCTTCCTGGACATTTCAGAAAGATTTCTTTCGAATTACCAGCTACGTGTATGTGTCTATCACGTGACTCTTGCTTGTGCATGAATGAGGTAGAGCTCAGTATAGGTCAATAAATGTTTAGTTCCAAATACTTTGGAAAACATGGAAAAAGATAGAGAACATGCATGTTAACAAAAACATTCGTGTTTCAAACACAACTATGAAACTCAGACATCAAATAGTACATTTCAAGCGTGCGGTCAATTTCAACAACAAAAAAATCGTGTTCAGGAAGGAGAGGAGAAAAATTTGCTTCTAAATGTCTTCTAATTTGCTTCTAATTTGCTTCTAATTTGTGTTCTCTGTAGTAGACTGTCGCAACTCCTTAGATTTTGAAGGAATTAAGCAATACCTTAAGATTATTTGGAATAAACGTGTTCATCAACTTGTAAAATTCAGTTGTACTCAGTTGTTTGCATAATATCGGTGCTAGTTCTTGTCGTAATTTCTGATATCTTGAACATTCAATCATGAAATGATGCAAATTTCCTACCCGTGAATCACTGCATAGCTCACATCGACGTTCTTCATACCTCAAACGATTTCCATAAATGCGGTAACAACTTCTAAGTTGTGGTTTAATGCTCTAAACCTCAGTATGATATTGATATAGTTCTAATTCTATATCGATTTCAGAGATCCGGGTCGAGTCCCGCCCACTGATGCAGGACCCCACAGATTTTTATATCTTCTCAGTTTGCTGGAAATGCGATGGCCGGTGATTCTTCAGTAGGACTGCGAGAATCTCAATACATCTGTTGAAATGCAACCACAGTCTTCCGTCGCCTTCCACCCAAAAGTTCAAAAGTGACATTTTTTTGAATGAAAGCTATTTCCTTTATCAGAATCTAGTTGGTAAATCCATCTACTCCATACATATTTAGGCAGAATTCCATAGAGTAGGTATATTAGGTAGAGTGGTAACTCGGCAAATAAATATTAAATCCCAATGTGTATGCACTTTCGATTTTATCAAATGAACTCAAAGGAGATACAGTCGGAATTGTTTCCAAATGTGAGATATGCGCATTTATGCCGTTTTGAAGAAATTACAACGGAATTGACTGATCATGATAGCATAAAGCAGAAGGAAATGATATCATTTTGCAGATAGTCAATGTCTGACAGCCTTGGTGAGGTAATGTTTGTTAAATTGGCAACTCGATGACCTGCGCTATTGCTTTCCTGCTGAATCTCAAGAGAATCTTCTTAAGCGTCATCAGGCAACAGTTGCCACTGGCAGCTGAAAGATGTAGTGCTTTGAAAGATGTAAATGGGTTCACATCACTATTCAGATTCAAGAAATGAAACATGACTTTAGTGAATCATGAAATCAAGCCGGTGAAAATTGAATTAAAAACTTGAGATTTCAGCCAAGAAAGCACGGATAATAACGCGACTTTTTCATGACTTTCATTATAATACAGTTCATGAAATTCCCTTGATGATCAGCTTAATTTCCGCTTAGCTAGGATGCCTATTAGCAAATATTCATTCCCTTTGATATCCAACTTGCTCATGCTACTTATATAGGGACGTCATCTCGGTAGTACAGAAATTGGCAAAATTTTGACTTTTGTAAAACTACTCAAATAATTTTTTGGACAGCGGGAACGTAATATCCGCAAAAATACTGAATAATAATAATAATAATATCTTTATTGCTTCACATGGTTACAGTCGGTGAACGCATTACAAAAGTGCAAGATCATAGAATACAAAATTTTATAAATGAACAACGAAAGCGTTCAGTTTTGCTTTTGATATAAAAATTTTCACTGTGTACATATACTTGTTTGAGTCGACACTCTATCTATATATCATAGTGATGCAGAATTCATTAGTAAAATTTACAACTTATTCAAGAAAGACTCGTGCTCATTACAGTTCGGTTGCGCCAAATTATTGTGCGTGTTTTGTATCACAGAAAACTCTCGAAAAGTTAATTATATAGGTTGATCATCCATGCAATTAGCCATCAGGTTAATTTTCTATTTTTAGGCATCTATGAATTTATGAGTTGAATGCGAAATCCGGGGACACTTCGGTGACTAATTCTTTGTGACTAGTGGGTCGTCAGGTCTGTAACAACTAAAGTAAATTGAAATAACTGAATAGAACTACACCATTTCCATGTTAAGTTCAGAACTCTGAATTTATATTTGCGACTTCATCATTTCTTTATGCGAATATGTCATTTTAATTTCAGATTTATTCAAAACAGTTTACTAATTGATCACTTATTTTTAATCACTTAAGAATTGATCACTTTAATTTCAGCGTTCATCACATATATTTGATCTTTCAATTCTTATATTTAAGACAATAGAAAATATTTCAGAATAAATCACTTATTATCAAGAATTCAGCATTTATATATCATCATTGAGAATTAGTCATTTATAATTCAGATATCATCATTTATATTTCAATTACCCAATTTATATTTAAGAAAAGGTTACTTAATTTTTTGATTAGATCATTTATATTTCAGATAAGAATTGAAGTTGCGACTCCATCATTTATATTTCAGAAATCAGCATTTCTATTTAAGAAAAGGTTACTTAATTTTTTGATTAGATCATTTATATTTCAGATAAGAATTGAAGTTGCGACTCCATCATTTATATTTCAAAAATCAGCATTTCTATTTCAGAAAACACGAATTAAATTCCATTCTGTCAGTTTTATATTGAGAAGAAATCATTTTTATTCCATCACTATATTTTAAAATTAAAAATATTTCACTCAAAAACAAAAGTTGCCGTTATTCACCTGCTCTTAAGTCTTGTAGAGCTACCACATCGCCGTAAAAACTTGCAGCATGCTGTGCAGCCCGAACACAGACCTGATCATTGAGACTGTTAAGTCCATGCCGTACTTTGTCTTCCAAATGTTTAATCCTGTGTTCTCCAACGCCGACCCCTGCTGCTGGAGGTGGTGGTATGCGCAATGATCGCTTGACCGCCGACTTCAGTTGGGACCAGACCGTTTCAATTGGGTTCAAAGGTGGCGAATATGGCCCCAATCTCAGCAGCTGTGCTTCAGTACCTTCTAATTCATTTTCAATTCGTGAATGACACGGGGCGTTATCACATACGATGACCAGGCTGCCAATATTGTTCCCTTTGTTCGTCCATGTAGTCAAAACTTGTCTGATCCATTCATTACAAGCTTCATTCCGAAAAGCACCTCTTCGCATGGTCATCAGTACGATTCCTTCACACGATATTGCTCCAATGACGTGGATATTTGGTCCACGCGACGATGGTCTGTCCTGAACGGCTCGTGTTCCTTTTCAGTTCTATCCATGCGCTCGTCTTGTGAATAAGTTGAAATTAGTTTCATCAATCCATACAATTTCTTTCCCATCTTGAATGTAACCATTAAGTGCTTCCACATACGCCTTCCTAGCTTGTTTGTTAGTTGGGGTGTTCATTGTGATCGGGCGATGATGAAATTTCTTGATCGTGTATAATTGAGATTCAAGATAATTTCAACAGTTGAAATTGCAATATTCAAATGAACGCTTTCAATTGTTTCAACGTTACTTCAGGATCTTCTTCCACTTGTTGAGAACCACAGCCATCTGCTCATCGCTCAGGATTTTTTTGCTTATATCCACCTCGAGCTTTTCCACTTGTCTCGCCACTTCGAACCCATCCGTAGGCAGTCTTCATATTTACATTGAGTGATTTTGCTAGGCCACGCCAGTCTCCACCTTTGTCTGCACATTCGACTATTCGTTCTCTGTCCTTTGGTAGATATTTCTTATAATTTCGATGTTCGACCACTTCAGAATCTTCTATGTCTTCACGGCAAATGGGGCACCTCGGATTATTATCTTCTACTATTTGAGTAGAACATTGTTGATGCAGGTAATGAAAACAAGGCAGTAAACGACGTAAGCTGTCCTTCAACATTGTCCGAAGACAGATAGCACAGTTATCTGAAATCTCCATTGTTACAGACCTTCAGTATGAAATCATTGACTTTGATTACAAAGGCCACTTATAAATGATCCCGGATAACTGTTGTGTCATGAATTTCGCCCTCGAATTAAAGTGATTTCTTCTCAATATAAAACTGACAGAATGGAATTTAATTCGTGTTTTCTGAAATAGAAATGCTGATTTCTGAAATATAAATGATGGAGTCGCAACTTCAATTCTTATCTGAAATATAAATGATCTAATCAAAAAATTAAGTAACCTTTTCTTAAATATAAATTGGGTAATTGAAATATAAATGATGATATCTGAATTATAAATGACTAATTCTCAATGATGATATATAAATGCTGAATTCTTGATAATAAGTGATTTATTCTGAAATATTTTCTATTGTCTTAAATATAAGAATTGAAAGATCAAATATATGTGATGAACGCTGAAATTAAAGTGATCAATTCTTAGGTGATTAAAAATAAGTGATCAATTAGTAAACTGTTTTGAATAAATCTGAAATTAAAATGACATATTCGCATAAAGAAATGATGAAGTCGCAAATATAAATTCAGAGTTCTGAACTTAACATGGAAATGGTGCAGATGACATAAAAAGGTAATAACTAAATAGAATTAGATAATGAATTCTTGATCAAAGTGTGCGCTGTGAGCGGATGCTAGTTTGACCTTTTTGTGGAAGTTTCCAGGATGTAGTGTTATCTACTGCATCATGATGATAACTTGAAAGCTAAAAACATCTGTCAACCGGCTAAGCATTGAAAATCAATAGCCAATTGCCGGGCAGGGAGGCTTTCAAGCTTTCGCGAGACCTCTACCACCTTTAAGGCTTGCTAAACGAGACATTAAGTCAAAGCTGGAAACGGGTCACTCGCAATGACCCGTGACCCGACGACCCTTTGACCCGTGACCAGAGATGTAACCGGTCCGGAATATTCCAGACCAGACCGGACCGGACCGGCGACCGTCACCGGTATACCGGCGTCCGGCAGTGGACCGACGACCGGTATTGGACCGGCGACCGGATCTTTCGATGAATATATAGAGTTAAACATTGTTGCCTATAACTTGATACCGCATAAGATTACAAGCGAATAGGCCTATCGTGAGGCCAGTTATGGAGGCTGTAGGCCGAAACCTGATGTGCGAGCCTACTAGGCTATCGGCTCATAGAGTAGACTAAGCATAAGATTGATGTATAGCTGTAGGTAGGCATTAATATAATGTACAGGCCTGCGATGCACTATATTTAGACCTTTATTTATAGGCCCATCTTGTACCAGATAGGTCCTTTATAGTAGGCTAGACCTGCCTGTTATATCCTTAGCAGGCCCTAGCTACATGTTAGAATGTTACAATTCCTAGCCTAGGCTAGGAACACTTTATTTGATTTTGTCTGGAGCTAGGTTTATGCAGCATCATCTATTGAACGTACCTTTGTAACATTTTACGACAACAAGCTAGGGATTTAGAAGGACACGACGGTGGCGGTGCTCTGCATGATGTTGTTTTACATAGACGTATGGCAAAATGTAGTCTAAGCTTAGTTATCAGATTAAAATCCTTCAGTTCCCCATACGCTACACCTAATGGAAAGAGACATAGGTGATTACATTTTTATATGTTAATTTTTCACAACAATTAAAAGTTCTAGAATTTCATTGGCAGTGCAATGGGAAAAAATAAGCTGGAAGGGCCTAACTAAGTCAAAAGATGCCAAAAAAGTAGGACATTTAGGCCTAATTTTGTAGAACAAGACCTAACTAACCCGGCAGGGGCCTTTGCTTCACTATTAAAAACTACTTGCATTCTGAATAAGCTTTGTTCGAAATCATGTAGACCTATCTAACACATAGTACTATTGTAGGCACTATACGTATTTCATAGAATTCTGAAAAATCCGAGACAAGCAAATAAAAGTCATTAATGCCGGTATTGGCCGGTCTGATTTTTCAGACCGGACCGGACCGGCGACCTGCGCCGGTCTACCGGCGACCGGCTACATCTCTGCCCGTGACCCGGTTTCTAAAATGTACCGAGAGTCCTAATGTCTTACACCGTCACATTACAAGCCTTCATGTAGCGCATATTTTAGCCTATAGATGTGCGAGTAATGCTGATACATAACCTTCCAACGTTCCAAGTTGTAGCATGCCTCTATTTCACTGAAAGTTGTCACCATGAACGGTTTTGCCGGTGTTGAAGATGTTGGCTTAATTGTCCTAGGAAGCCTAAAGGCTAGTTATAGTATAAGCCTGTCTAGCACGTTAGTAGTCATAGATATAGAATTTTGTCCCAGTGGGCCTACTATCGGTAGTCATAGTATGCCTACCTAGTATGCTAGTATTCTTAGAAGTTATGGTCCTAGCATCCTATAGGTCTGCCTAGAGGCTATATACCGTATTTCCTCTAATAAACACCGCGGCGTTTATTTTACTTCGTATACTTGTAGATGCGGCGTTTATTGGAGGGTGGCGTTTATAAAAATATATAAACGGTACACCATGTTAAGGCATGTTAGGCCATGTTCTCACAATCATTAATTTAATAATAGCATAGCCGACAAGATGAAGAGACGAAAAATCTGTTTTCACACGCGTGATACTTAAGTGATTACTTAAGTATTTGAGCCTTTGCTATTCTTGGAAACTTGGAAATTCGTTTCCGTGCACGAGTTCATTGAGCGGTGAGTGATGACTCAGCTGTTTGAGAGTTTGACTCTGTTGAACACCGCTGGCTATTTTTAGACATTGCGGCATCTCTACCAATCAGAACTGTTCTGATTTATTCATCTCATACAAAATAGAGATGCATGATGATAGGTCTCATTGATCCTCATGCGTTTGACAACGTAGTACCTAAATCAGAATGACAAGCAAACGGTCATACGACATGACATTTAAACTTAAAGTTATTGGAAAAGCTGAAAGTATCGGAAACCGACCTGCTGCGAGGCATTATTTATAATGTAGATGAACGACGAATAGGTGAATGGCGAACAAAGAGGAGTGATATTGAAAGTGGGACAGTAAGACGCAGCACGTTTGTTTTAAGCTTTTTCTACTTCTAAGAGGTGCGGCGTTTATAAAAAAAATTAACCACTCTGCTGCGGCGTTTATTGGAGGGCGGCTATTAGAGGAAATACGGTAGTGCCCCTAGGCATGAGTCTTCCTTTATATAAGATAGTCAGTTCAAAGTCTGAGTCAGTCCGCTTAAATTAGGAAACGAATTAGAGCAACAATCACCCTTACAAACTCACCTTACTATTTAATAGTCCTATCGGAAACTTTATCATTCAAAAAGAAAAATGCATTAAAATATCGATATTTTAGGCCGTTAAAGCCTATTTAACCCATTGTACCATTTTAAGCCTATTTGAGACCGGGTCAGCCGGGTCACGTGCTTGATCCGTCACCCGGGTGACCAGGGATAAAATCAGTGTCCCGGCGACCCGCGATCCGGTTACCCGTTTCCAGCTCTGCATTAGCTCATGAAAGTGATTGACATTAAATCATACGAGGTGTTGCTTTGTTTTCTTGTTTGTATTACATCGATTTTTATGACTTGTCATTACTTGAGCTATTATCGATTCTGTCATGCAATAACCATAATTCCTGTGGAAGAAGAATGAATTGACTTCTTATTCTAATCTTCGAGTGACAAATTCGACAGCATATTAATATATTGATGTGCAAGTCACTAAAATTGGCAAATCGGAAGGATTAGCTGGAAAATAAATACCTACTTTCCAACATTTCAAATAATCAGAACTAATTTGTCAATGTACAGGCTAATTCGAATGGCTGCAATAAAATCAAAACATATTCATATACATGCTACTATAATAAAATGTGGTTATGAATATTGTTTTGAAACGTATGTTTTACTTTGGTGAATGAGGCCCCTATTTGTCATTTAGATTATGAAAACCAGGGTTGTAAACGGCAGGCAGTATATGCTATTATAGCCATATAGCGCATTCCAGTGATTATTCAGGAGTGTGGCACAATTTAATGATGAGGCTGAATAGCAATCATTTATGCAATAGTTCGTTTTCGGATGAGAATACATACTAACATTGTCTATGTCGTTCATTCTGCAATCTTATCTTATGATGAGCATTGATTAAAAAGCGTCAAAAGGTTTTTTTATGCTGTATTCATTTTATCTCAACTTATTTGCTAACAAATCAGCATCTCATCATTCTTCATGTTACGTAACAATTTTATCCATTAATAAAAAATTTTAATTTCATTAAACTTATTCTGTTAAATGAACTGCTTTAATTGTTTCAGTAGGCCTATAAATGCATCGATTTAGAAGCCGATGAGTACCGCCAAAGTCTGTAGCCCATATCAATCAACATTTGAATATTTACCAAATTGAAATATGCAACGAGGGCATTTATTAATTACTGTGGGTCAAAACGGAATTCGAAGCATGCGGCCAACATTATGTTTCCACCCAGAAACCATAGACGATCGCTCTTGATCACTAATCTGTATTAAAATCTTGGGTCGTCTATTGTACAGAGATTTGGAAAATTATCCGTTAGTCGTATGGAAAAGTTTCACATGCAATGTAAACTGGTTTATAATTTTAATTATACAAAGTAAGACGAATAGTCATGGTCATTATTGAACAAGATCTCAAGTGTAGATCATGAACCGGTAATAAACTTGTAAGAAGAAAACCTACTAAGTAGCCTACAGTTTGAATCAGAATTGCAAGAAAGCGAATATTTCGGCTAGTATCAGAGCTCATAAAGTATTCGAAAGTTATGTGAAACCAGAACTCGCCTTCTTGATATTTATCATCATGAAACTCTTGAAGGAGAAGCAATTCAGTCAATTATTATGGCCACTTTTGTGTGATAAACGAGCAAGCATTTCTGGAGTGATAAACTGACTTTTAAATATAAATACATAACACAGTCGGTCATTGTAATAGACGATAAAACCTATCAGGCCTACATGAGCTCATGTCAATGCCAATAAAGTTGCTTGATCAAGTGGCAATCTATTGGAAAAAGGAGAAAGAACAGCATTTCTCATAATTCTCAATTTTATTGCGGATCACAGCATTTTCATTGATCACGTACATGCAACTGTGTCGTACAAAAGTTTTGAGGATGTAGATTTTACACTCGCATTATGTGAATTCGTATGTGGGTAATTAAATCTTCGAATATTGAGGTCTTCATGAACATGGCCAAAGTAAGCTGCAATTATGATGAGAAAGTTGTTTACTGAATAAACGGGAAAATAGTCTATATACTGAATTTAGTATATTTAGTAGTAACTTATATGTAAGTATTTCACATTACAGTAGCACATTTAGTTAGAATTTTTCTCTTGCAGAGACCGCTCTACAAAGTAAGCAGCATAATTTGGCAAACGGCCGTCTTTTTGATATTTTCAGAATCTTAATTACTTCCCCATAATCAACTTTCAAATCGTTCGAATAACCCGTAGCCTACATCATGGACGTACACTTTGATGGCCACCATCGCATAATTTCAATGAATAATTGATGCCTAAGTACAGTTACAACTAATTGCAATTTGATGAGTACAGTCAATCAGTTGTTGCCATCGAATAATTGAAATCCATAGATTTCTTTGTTGTAAAAAAATCACTTGGGCCTGTATGAGAATTCATTACAATAACTAGCTAGCGGTTGTAACCCATTAAGCCGCAACATTTGATTAGAAAATTGTTCTTATGGCAGATTTTGACTTCACTACAGAAGATATCAAATGAATAATAAACTATAGCGATACTTATTGTATTCTATTTACTGTCTATTCTACAAGCTTTATCACAAGTTCACAAACTGGTTGTTTTCAGGATTTCTGAGCATATTTGCTACAGCATTCATTATTATTTTCTCACAAAATGCAGAAAATTTCTATATGCATGAAGTGAGCGAACTCCATGTAATATTATATTGACAGTTAATTCTAATTATAAATGGACAGTAAATTTTATTATATTGACAATAATGTTCAATCTATCTAATCGCAGCCTTACCGTCGATATGAATATCCATGGAGATCGAAACTTTTGAAATGGCCATGGATATCGTGGACTATTTTGAATTAGCATGTTTCCAAAATTGCTGTTATAATGATTTCAAATGTATTATGAAGCATGTTTTCTCAAATTAGAGCTTAATAATATTCGATATGAAGTTACAAGCAATAATTTGATTGAAAAATATGTGGAAAACCACAGCCAGTGAGGATGCGACAAAAATATGATGCATTTCTAGTATGGACGCATAGAGTAAATATATTAGACAGAGTGGTAACTCCGCATTTATTAAATCCCCAATGTGTATACACTTTCGATTTTATTAAATGAACTCAAAGGAGAAGCCAGGGATGTGGAGTCGGAGTCCCGGAGTCCTATCATTTTTGCTGGAGTCGGAGTCGGAGTCCTATCATATGATAGGACTCCAGACTTCGGCCTATAACTAGACCCGAAATAATATAATAAAAGCAAATCATTTTTTCTCGTGCATAGCTGTCTTTGTCTTGATGTCAACTTTCTCCGTCAAACAAAAGTATAACAGAGACAGCAGTGCATACAATTACAAAGCTTATAATAGTTGAGGGAATGAACCGTGATAGTGAAAAAAAGGATTGTCTTTTCACTTGGTGATTTAGTAGAGAAGACAAGCCTTCCTAGCCTCGATCACACCTACGCGCCAAAGGTCACATCAGAAACAAAAATGAAATACTGGTTTGTTTGAGAACATTGCATCTTACCCTCACGTTCATCCTGTGTGATAGCTCCTCTAAAGCGGATATTAAAATCGAAAGTGTACTCATATTTTTTAGAGAAGGATGGGGGATTTTCGTGACTGATGGAGACTGGAGAAAAACCGTGTGAAGCACACATCAAGAAGATGGGAGGAGCCGAGTTGTATGCATCCAGCTTAAAGCGACATTTGATCAACTTTCATCGAAAATGATTGATATAATTGATGCAATGATCACTAAATATCGATTCAGGTAAGCATATAATGATCTGTGATGTAGGCTACCAGTTAATTTTTCAAAAAGCTAAGTTTCATACTTGCCACCCGGAGTCGGAGTAGGAGTCCTATCAACCCCCGGAGTCGGAGTCGGAGTCCTATCAAAATGATAGGACTCCGCATCCCTGGGAGATACAGTCGGAATTGTTTCCAAATATGAGATATGCGCATTTATGCCGTTTTGAAGAAATTACAACGGAATTGACTGATCATGATAGCATAAAGCAGAAGGAAATGATATCATTTTGCAGATAGTCAATGTCTGACAGCCTTGGTGAGGTAATGTTTGTTAAATTGGCAACTCGATGACCTGCGCTATTGCTTTCCTGCTGAACCACAAGAGAATCTTCTTAAGTGTGATCAGGCAACAGTTGCCACTGGCATGGCAAAATCACAGATTCAAAGACAATGATCTCAATTAACTTTGAAAGATGTAAATGGGTTCACATCACTATTCAGATTCAAGAAATGAAACATGAATTTAGTGAATCATAAAATCATGCCGGTGAAAATTGAATTAAAAACTTGAGATTTCAGTCAAGAAAGCACGGATAATATCGCGACTTTTTCATGAAGACTTCCATTATAATGCGGAGCGTGAAATTCCCTTGATAATCAGCTTAATTTCCGCTTAATTGGGATGATTATTAGCAAATATTCATACCTTTGATATCCAACTTGCTTTATACTACTTGCAACGGGGAATCATCTCGGCAGTATTTAAATTGGCAAAATTTTGACTTTTTTAAAACTGCCCAAACAATTTTTTGGACAGCGGGAACGTAATCTCAGCAAAAAACTGAATCTTTTCATATAAAAATTTTCACTGTATACAGATACTTTTTTGAGTCGACACTCTACATATCCCTACTTTATGTATGGACGCTGAACCCAAAGAGGGATAGTTAGAACTTGCTTAAGCATAAATCGCCTTGGATGCATGCAGCTTTGCATGAATGACCAGCATCTGGATCTATAAGCTTCATTTCGCTGATACACTTTGTGCTCTAAAATTGGATCATATACTGGAATTCCATTCTTATGTAGAATTCCATATCTTGTTAGTATAGACAATAGACCTGGTGAAACTTAGGTAAAACGGTTCACCGCTATAAGTCACATTTACTCTTTGTTTTTACAATGTGCGTTGGTCTTCTTTTATTTTCAGCAAAGAAAAAAAAACCTTTTGAGTTTTATATGTTTTTATTATATGTGCTCTATCGTATGAATTACATGAGCTATGTAGATACAGCATCCACTTCTCACAATATTCATGGAGATTTTCAATGACGCAAGTCGGACAATTTGACGCAGAAAACCATTTTTACCAACTGAATTCGTCACTTCAGATACGTGACGTGACGCAAGTCGGTCTTTATGACGCAAATGGTATATTAGACGCAAGAAGTATATTTGACTCAAGCTGAAGTAAATGAATATTGAAGTCAGACATTCTGACGTACTTCGTATATTTGACTCAAAATCATGGAATAAATTCTGAAAACTTCCTGACGCGTCCGGACAATTTGACGCATTTGGTATATTTGACTCAAAAACGATCGATAATGCAATGCGGTATATTATTATCTAAATATACGGTCACAAGTCCTCCCAACAATTTTATGTATCGAATAAAGCGCTTATCTCAAAAGAGCAAGTTCACATGGAATCAAATAGGCCTATATTAAATGATGCCCAAAATTTACAATCTTAGTTCAGACAGCGGTTCATGGTAAATTTTGCACAACAGAAATAAGGCGATCATGCTTTCTTCTAATTCAATGTTATCCACTGTTAGAATTATTTGTCAGGATAATTTGCTCAAAGTTTTAATGATCATCACACTATAAATGAGCTAATCGCAGGAGTAATTTTGTATCATTTGGAACATTCATCGTAATCGAAATATAATTTGCAGAATGTTCGAATCGATTAATTAGAAAATTGCCATCTCATATCAAATAATGAGACCGGAAAGTTGACACTCCGTTTATCAGGAGGACAACGGCATGACCTGAATAGCAGGCCTTGCCTACATTCTTTAGCTTATTCAAGTGATCGTCAAGTAGGCATGCTATTCCTTGAAGATGCATGAAACTGGAGGAAGGAACTGAAACTGAGAAAATTGTTTAGGTCTAATTTTTGGAATGTGAATTTAGTATGGAAGTTACAATATCCGAAAGCAATAGGCCTTGTCAATAAGAACTTTGTAAAGGGATAAAACAGCAGAGCATTTATAGGCCTCACACCAAGTGAGCAAAAATTAGAGGAAAAACTTGACTACAAATAATAAATATAAATAGGACAAAGAGCAAGAATAGAAGGATATCAGTAGATTTCACTTCCCTTTCAGACTATGGTTTTCAATGATTTTTGTTATTTACTTGATATTATGAATTGAAACCAAAAGTAGGCTACCAAAATTAACTCCAAGCATTCGATAGGGCTCTGAGGTTCTTAAAGATATTTTTATAATGCTGGGATTAGGAAATGAGAAAATCTAAAAAAACAAGAAATCGCAGTAGGCAGCAATGGTATGAATACACATGTAGACATAATACATGTGAATACATGTGATAATTCTGAAATATCTGTCACATGTATATGCAGATATCATCATTACGAGAAAACATCACTGTCTACTTGCGTCTACATTGTACCATAGCTAAGTTACGCACAATGATGATGCTGAAGCGCTACAGCATCATCATTGTCGCCTTCTTCAAATCGCACCCCTCCGAGCAAACGGATCCGATCAGCATCTTATAGCTTCTCCGGGTATCAACGGATTTTCACGAGTGAACGGACACACACCATTATTTCTACGTCAGGAGCCGCTTGGATATCCAGTCCATCTCTGCGGATAACAAATTTTTATCCCAAAGAGATCCGTATCTTATAAGCGGATATGCTTGATATCCAACCGATATCTGGTTCGTTGTTTTTTGACGGATATCCGTGCCATCGGCTGTGCATTCTGGCTATCCGCCTGGCATCCCATAGTTAACAATGGATACGCAACAATCGCGACTTCGATGTCAGTTTACTATCCCTACGCTGTCATCTAGTATTTGATTTCGATATTCGTTGGTTATACACTGCACATTCGATGCGTGAAACTATCCGCCAATGATGAACAATCCAAAAACCAACTAATCCTCAGATCGGACAGATAATTGCAATCTACACAATCCGGGGATCCACTGGCTTCTGGCACAATTTTTGACTGAATGCCGAATAACGATTCTTATCTTACCTACTTACACGTACAAACAACTAAAAACATTCATGCAATTCATGCAATAACAGAAAATACAGATAAAAATAACAGAGATGCCGACAAGCCTCAAGCAACGTAATTTTTAATACAGTGGATACAGCAACGCATCCAGAAGGATTCAAAACTACCGAATTTGAGGTGTACATGAAAAATTGCTGAAAATACTTGCATTTTTCAAAATTAGGAGGCTTGCCAAATCTGAATGTGAATAGCCTCACAGACAGATTTGCATGCATAGAAAATGATCTGAAGAAACTGCATATAAAAAATCTTCGTCCTATTGGATTAAAATGCGCTTTTCTTTGATCGTGTCTGACAAGATAAGGAACCGGATAGAGCTCGGCAGACGCGCAGCTTCGTGGTAGGCTTATTACATTCTCTGAAAGTCTCATTTTCGGCATCGTTCCTAGCAGAATCTCGTTCTGGGCAACTAGTCTGGGCAATCTATTTCTGTGCAACTAGTGATCTCTGAACTCGTGCGATCAGTCCATAGAAATGGATTAGGCCTATTAATGTATTCGACCGCTCTGTGTCACTCGAGAGGAAGTAACACTGAAATCGATGACACATCACCGGGCCATAATGGAATGGCAGAAGGAATGTTTAGACTCACATAATACGGTCCAGTGGATGAACTGTTTCCGAGTTTTATTTAAGTAAACCTTCATCAGAGAATTGTCGTGAGGCATGCACGTCTACTCTTCTATAATAAAATTGTCAATTCGAAGATGAAGCAAAAAAAAAAATCCTTATAGCGTTATGTTTCTGGCAACTTCTGCAAAAGATTTTGACCAATTATTGCTTCAAAAGAACTTGAATATTATTATTTTAATAACATTATCCGGTTGAATAATTTTACCGTGGGTCTTCTGTCTTGCACATGTATGATATGTAATGTCCTTGAGCAAATATATATATGCATGCATGCATCATATCATCGTATACGGATCAACATACAACAAAAACACCTACCCTAGGAATTTTTTTTATTTTTTATTTTTGCTGATGACATATGTAGATCATTAAAATTGCCTGCCCCTACACCACCATATACATGGATTACCTGATGTGAAAAGTAGGCGGCTTGCATGTGAATTATATAATTAGAAAGGGCAAATGCAAATGACAGAGATTAAATTTTTGCTCTAAAATTTCGTAACTGTTCTTATCGCAGGCATTCTTAAGTTTGCATTATATAACTACATTATTGCATCAAAAAATCCTAAAAGCCTCGTAAAATACACCACATTTTTTTTTTTCATCATGAAAAAAAAATGATGAGCATGACCTAACAGAAATCCATAGAGCCGCCACTGAATTATTGTAAGGGTAGAATTCTTTAACCCACTGGGTAAATAACTATGTTTGTCCCTCCTGACGCTCTACTGACTTTCTGTTGATTGTTTTTAGTTTCTTTGCCCCTTAAGAAGCGTGAATACGCAAAACGTCGGTCCTATAAGCCTACATAGTTTTTATTAGAATTTTTTCAGCCAATAAATTCTTTAAGAAGATACCTCAACGTACTTTTGATTCATCATGAAGAATCGTCTGTTTGTGACAATCGTATTCATCAAATACAGTGTGAATTCCAAAAACAATAATTAGTGTTTATAGTAGTTCTATATTAGTATCACAGTATTATAGAGCAATGATAATATTATTATTAGTTCTCCAACGCTATCAAAATGTTGCTATAAGTTCAGGCCTCCCCGGCCAAAATGCAAATTTTTCTGGGTTTTTAGGTTTTCAAAATTCTCTCGAAATCTACACGAGCGAGATCAAGCAAAAATGGGAAGCATTAATTTTGGACGGCACAAAATGGGAAGCATCATCAGCAAAGCTATAGCGAAGGATGTAAGCCTAATATCATCCATGAAGACTGGAAACAAATGGAATAAGATGAAAAGCAAATAGGCCTACTTGTAGTCTATCAACTACTTTCAACTAGAATACTGCAAGTACTATAGTACTGTCCCAAATCGGAATTCCCAGTTAACACACATACATGTAAATGCAAATCTACTTGATACACCACACTATCCCGAAGAAAGACCCTCACCGATATGCCTCACCTTAAGCACAGTCTATTAAACAGGACTTTCGTCTTTGATGCTCAGAGAAATTGATGAGCCGGTCGCTGCAGTGTCGATTTTATCCTTCTAGATGAATTTTGATAACTATGAAGCAATGGGGAAAATTCTCCTAACAAATTATACTTTGGTGTAAATAACGAATTTTTTCTAAGAGATGAAAGAAGAAATAGAGACGGGCTGATGATACCGTAGTACATGAAAAAGTGCATGCATAGGCTATACTCTCATTCAGGCTAAAATTCAAACTGCAAGCCATATCCATTATTTTAACAATGATATGAGACAAGTCATTGCTCAAAATGATGTATCTTTCAAAAAAGCACAAAGACCGAAATTCTGAGTGCTTTATTATCTTAGAGTATGATGATAAAGTACTCTATCTGATTTAAAGCATGTTTACCATTAGAAAGCAGTGCTATATTTTCTCGTAGAAAATATAACACCGGTGAGGAAAATATAGTTCAGTTATCCTAGATCCACATTTGTCTCAAGTTGTCCTAGGTAAATGATGTAGCCTGCATCTGTGATTCACGGCAACTCTAATTTCACAGTCCCAGATATGGTGAAATCCAGAAAATTTCGTGATTTTTTTGTCCCCAGATAAAATGTTCGATTTTTAATGAAGATAGGCCTCAAACCATTGTGATATCATCCTATTTCAACATTTTCATATGTCAAACCACAATTCACTCAGAGTTGGCAAAGCTAGAAAAGAAAATTGAATATGACGCGTCGAGGAGATGACGATATATCTTACAATGAAGTCATCCTCAATTTTCTAGTTTCAAGTGATTAGTAATGATAAAGTGCAACACTTCTATGGTTACTGAACCTGCACTTTATGTCTTCTAGAACTGGCAAGGCTAGCGGATCAAAAGAGAAGTCGCATTTGACGTCGAAGAGATGACACAAAATTTTGGGGACATCGGTTTTTAGTCTCTAAAACTCCAAATAATGAATTTCAAGACAACTGCGCTATCTCACAGATAAGGTGGGTGAATGACATTATGTACAGCATAAAAGAACTTTGGTCAGCTGCCTGCTCAATATGTTTCACAGGCTTCTAAGAAGTAAATAAATTTTCGGGGATATGCGAAAATCGGGTGTTTTCAGAACTCAAGCGAACGAAAAATACAATAGACTGTCAAGTATATAAAAAATGATGTATGGGCCGGATAGAGCAGACGAAACTCTACAAAATGATGTATCATAGTTGACTGTTTGATCAATAACTTAATAATCCAGGGAGGGACAAAAAAATTGCTAAAAGTTCAATTTTTTTGGATTTCACCATATATTTTAAGCACTGCACCATTTCTGTTATGATTTAAATAATTTTGGTCAGAAATAAAGCAATATGTTGAAAAATGAAGTCTCATAATGGGAATGAAGCATTCTTTGATTCATTATTTGTATAGGCCTACCGGTATATCATTTCAACTTGGAATTACGCAGTTGTGAAACATATCTATCTTCTCGTTCCTTTTTGGCTCAATGTTGATCAATTTAGAAACCTTAGGCTATCTGTCTAGAGATATGTCGGAAACCCAGGATTTTGAAAGTTCTGGGGATTGCATCACATTGTACTTATATACAACAGCCTGTCATGTCTCATGCAAAATTCTCTTGTCACTTTATTATACCAGTTTTTGTGGTATAAATGCGCTTTATTAGTAGCTTAAAATTCCTGAGGTTGAAAAATCAGATAAAAATTTAGCTAGACTTGTAAATGTGTACTTGACGACTTAAATCGTCACACACCATTGCAACTTAGTGATTACCATTATGACAAATTATAAACCTTTCTTTTTAATAAGAAATAGCTCGAACTTGGATTCCCTAAATTGTACTTACATGAACTTTCAAAATACGTATGAAATTGCCGAATGATTAAGAGTGCAAGCAAAGGTAATTTAGCTTTACTTCATATAGTTCAAATAAATCACTCTTATAAGCCTAAAATCGACGAAGACGCTGCAGCGAGTTGTAATGATGCCTAGACTACACCGTAAGGAAAGGCGAGAGATTTTCAAACAGTATCTGATCTAAGTCGACAATTACACGGCGTGTGACAGAAGAAGATAATTGACTAACAAATGATGAGCTGACTAATCGGTCGCTTATGAATCCCGAACTAAAGGTTTATCTCCAACCCGTTATCACAGTTGTTACCATCCATCCACTCAGCTTAAAGAAGCATAGAAATACTATCTATTATTGAATAGCTCTATCATTCTTGCTGTTGAGAATGTAAAATGTGCATGTGTTTATGACTTCGAATTAAAGTTCCAAAGTCATGGAAAGTTTCAATCCCGTATCAATGCGGAATCCCAGGATTGAACGAGTCCCGGTTGGGATTGAGTATATTGAGTAGGGACTGCAGTCCTGGGTACTTTTCCAAATCCCGGGATAGGAATTAATATAGAGATTTTGGAAACCCAATCCTGGGATTTCGGGATCCCAAAAAATTACAATCTCGGGATTACGAAACGGGTCGATTCATAATGTCTTAGAGGATGAATATTACTTTCTAATTGTGAATTAGTATGGGTAGGCCTAATATGAGTAGCAGCATATTTGATGTTTGTTTCTTGTTGGATATATAGGCCTAATGCCTACATAATAGCAGATCCTACTTAAAATTCCCTATTACATGTAAGCTTTACGATGCTACTACTTTTACATAATTTTTGTTATCGGAGAAATATGAACTGTCATCTTCCCTGCAGCACAGATATCCACAATAAAAAAACGATTATTTTGTAGAACTGCTATCAGTATTCACTAATAGGCCATTACAAGTATTTGAAACAATTTCAGTGACACATTATATGAGCGACATGCAGCCATATGCATATTGGGCACCCACCACCGGGATTAAAATCCCAACTCTCAATTTGAATAAGTTTTTGCATTTGATATTTGCTAATCTTAAGCAAGCACGTGAATAACTTATGTTCCCCGAGCGTGGTATTTAGCGTATGTGTAGACCTACCAGCACTCGTGAGCAATTGAGCAGGCTTCGTCACTTTCATTGCATTAAACCGATTCAAAAATCCTAGATGAAATCGAACTCAATTGAGTACCAGATCCGTCGACCCAAATTTTGCTGCGTAACACGAGCCTATTATCACAATTTAAATTATTATTGCATGTAAAGACATTCATAAATGTGGCGCATGTGAAGAAACGCATAGGCCATGAATAATGTGTAAATGTAGCCTACGTGTAAGTCACGAATTTGTAGTTTTCATCGTGTATATACATGTAATGTACCTTAAATGTCAAGACAAAAGCTATGAAGTTGCCGTAAAATGATAGGCATAAAATGTATTATTAAAAAAATTTTGACATCAAATCCAAACTCGAGACAAAATTAAATGCACTTTAATAATAAGTTGATCAATTAACTCGCTGCAATTATGAGAAACACTAGCAAGCAAACAATTGCAAGAAATTATTTCTTGCTACATCAGCGATATCTTCTCATCATTCTAAGACGAACGCCGTCGAGTAAATGAAGCAGGAATGCTGAACTGTGTAACCGCTTTTTCTCATTCTTTTAATTTAGAGTCGCTCTTATTACATGTACATTGTCAGTCATAGCCCTAGGGGCCTATATTGTCAGTCTGATCAGTTTACTGCAGCTATGCGTTTTGTGTAACAAAATTAGGCCTCTGTGTTGTCATAATCGCAATTACGCAGCCTTTGTAATCAATAAATTGATCTTTATGATATCGCAATCAACGAATCGCAGTAAGGAGTCTCAATCAATTAATATTCCCTATCATTGATATTTCTTGTCGATCTATGATCCCTGCTGCATATCTCTATACGGGAATTTGCATAATTGCAATCTTATAAAGATAAGTTCCAAAAAGAATGAACATTCAGACATTGAAAAATACACGTATAAATGCTTATAGCCGCAGCACAACAGATACACGACACTTCAGCATACCCGGTACATGCAATAATGGAAAATAGCATAAATGTTGTAGAAAGATAATTTATGGACCTGTGTAAGAGCAACCTATGTCATTTTTATCAGACTTGATTAGGCTTTTGATTAAAGAGAAGTCTGATTGATGACATGTCAATCGATTTCAAAAAAGAGGCGCTACTATTGACATTTCGATAAAATCAATGTGTTCACTGTTCATGCAATATTAACTAGGCCTACCCATAATTAAATTTTGCT
Source organism: Prostheceraeus crozeri (assembly GCA_907163375.1). Taxonomy (NCBI): domain Eukaryota; kingdom Metazoa; phylum Platyhelminthes; order Polycladida; family Euryleptidae; genus Prostheceraeus; species Prostheceraeus crozeri. Next base: position 96,367 of record CAJQUW010014087.1, on the reverse strand, counting down.
ATAGTCCAATCAATATTATTCTCTTAGTGTCTGCTTTTGGATTTGTAAACAAATTATTATTTACCAAATCTGTATGTCTAGTGCTTTACCATCAGTGTCTGACATATATTGGAAAAAATAAATGTCTCGATTTAATAATATGCATTTGCGGTCACCCTACTATAGTCATGGAATTTGGCACCATGAAATTTCCCCACTTCAATTAGATTATGGTGGCCTATTTATTGACTATCTTGAATAATAAATTCTAAGGGGACCTCGTCAACCAGTCCCTCTGATTCTACCAGGCCATATTTGCATGCAAGCCTAGGCTATATGAAGAAGTAGAGACATTTTGTAACTTACTCTGTGATGGTTGATCGCGATTATGAATGCATGATTCTCCCCTCCAACTTATTATGCAATCGTGAGTCAAATATTCAATATGCGTCAAAACGTCTGACTTGAGTCAAATAGTCCAATCCGTCAGAATACCGTCGTGAGTCAAAAAGTATGACTTGCGTCAGTAAGAATGAAAATCTGGAGTCTCCGAAACCGAAATCGGCGGAAAGTATTGAATGCATGTATTGAATGCATCTTAGCAAAACTCACCTGCACACCAAATTTGGTGAGATGCGAGCGAGCGGAACAAAGTCCATTTGCGTCAAAAAGTGTCATTTTGTCTGACTTGCGTCATCTCCTGACTATATGGGTATGATCTTCCACTCCACAGCAATTCTATAGAGCAATCATGTGATTCAGAAAACCGAAGAAGTTTAATGAATCTATTTTGTATACTTCATAGAATTCATTCAGTGCTGAATAGTCTGTATGGATATAGGCCTGCTTTTAATTTATGTGATCAATCTAACTTGATTTAATTGCCATTGTAGATGTTTGATTTCGTGTAAGGAGTTACAGAGTTATGCTTGTCGAAATGTGGAATTTTAATCAAGATCATTGACTCTTGCCTTTATCATTGAAGTGACATAAGTAAATAATTGTTTTCGGGTATTTTTCCAGCTACATGTAGCCTATATGTATGACTTTATTAGATTTCAATGACTGGTTCTCATGGGCCTTTTCTCAAGGACAAAATATCAAAATGTGTCCATATCATCATTTCTTACTCCTAATTTTGCTCCTAGGGAGGCAAGACTTTATTGCTCAGCTGTCAGCTCTCTCATAATACTGAACCCAAATCCAAGTCTACATTACACTACTTTTTGGGATCGCTACATTCTCCTGTATGTTAAACAAAAATACATAGTTTGGCAAATAACATAGCTGATAATTCTGACAATATTTGACGAAGAAGAGAGACATCAAGTAATGTTAGAATTTGCTAATATTGAGTTCCTCTCGGATTCAGATAGCACCTGCAATTGTTTGCTAAGTATTTGCATACGCAGCTCATGCTCTTTTTTCCACAGCTCATGCTTCTCCAATTTTGCCTGCCACACCAACATTTGCATCTCATGCTCTTTCCTCATCTGCTCATCATTCTCTACAGTTGATGCAGCTACTCGGCTAAGTCTTCGTCTAACTGAAGGTGGTTCTTCAGGAAGGGCGGGAAATGGAAAAGGAATTGTTCGATTGAAGTTCTCAGTCGGAGAGGAAGGATTTTCATGATATATTTCTGAAATAACAATCAGCAAATATCATTTTGAATTATGTGCATTGTACATACCGTATGTTGAAATCATAATCATCATGAAAACATAAAATCAGCAGAATTTAAAGGCAATATAGCAATGCCATCAGCACGAGGTGATCAGGATTTTAGACATAGAAATCCGACTTTTCGCTTTGCTTAAGTTAGTGAGACTGGAATTGACACCAGCTGTTTGTTGATGGCAATTTCAGCGGCGATTGCTAGATCATTAGGAGCAAATTACTGAAATATGCAACATCTGTAGATTCTTGCTACAAGGCGATCTATCGAAAGCTATTTTATCAAAATACATGTATACGAGTATATAGAGAGAAATGATAATGACAGTGAATATTTACAAAGCAGACTGATAAAGTACCGGTATCTTCCTAGTCAACCACTGGAAGCCGACTTCGTTTGGGCAACACTGTCATGACAAAGCGTGTCCATGACGTTCTATAGTTTCAATGTCTTTGTCCGCTCGTCCTATATTATTATAGAGAACTATTATCTACTTTACTTTATTATCTATGATTTTAACAATATAGGTTCACTGTGAGATAGCTCTAAGGATATAAGGCACGAATTAGTAGCGAATAATAGTCTATTTGGTGCCGACGTTTCGGACTTCGTCCTTTGTCAGGGCAAAAATGTATACACGAGCACATACCGAAACAAATTTATACGAGTATACCAGGTACATAGCCAGGATTGGTATCCCATGGGTAAAATTGGTGGGTGGGTGGCTGGGTAAAATTGGTTTTATCAAATTTTTTCAGAATTGTGAAAATACAGGTAAATAGTGTTTATTTCTAGCCATAGTTCATGAAAGGATTTATTTTTGTCAAAATCAGCGTTAAACAATGGACGAGCAACACAAAGAACTTGTGACTTTCACAGAAAAAGGCATTGTTGCTATTCCAGTGTACACGAATACTTGAGTGATTCGCCAAGCATGCATGGGTAATACTAAATACTGAAAAGATAATAAATGTCAAAACGGGCCTCATGAAAAAGTAGATGCATGTATTGCAGAACAAATTCAACTGGTGCAATTAAAATGTGAAAATGTATGTTGCCTTAAAATTAGACCAAACACAAATTGTGCGATCTTGGTCATTGCATCATGGTATGGTGCAATTTTCATGGATATCGTCGCACCCTTTGGCGATAGATGACGTGTCAAATTTAAGATACTTGTGGAACGCCTGTCAGAAACACAACTGAATAATGGAATCATTCGAAGTTTCCTTCAAAATCTTCATATTTGTCCACTGCATCTTGCTTTAGTGCCATATAGTAAGTACGATATAGCACTTTAAATTTAAATTTCTTCAGACGAGTTTCGGTCCGTTGACCATATAGGTCTACTTAGTTGACACTTGCTTTGTAAACCTCAAAACAGTCATCTACCGAGATGTCAATAGTAACAGACAATTGGATGAGTATATGTATATATGCCTACTGCATATACCGATGCACTCAAACAGACCTATGAGATTGAGATCGGATCCGGAGCCTTCAAAAAAAGGTGGGTTTGAAACCCTGCTGTTGTACCCCATCCTTGAGATTCAGTGTAATAACAATATGGTACAGGCACATTCTAATGATGCTTCCACGTCTCATTGCTGCTTATCTTGCCTTAAAACACAGGAAAATTATACATACATATATTTTGAAAAAATCCATAAAACCCATCCCATTTTGCCCAATTTATCCATGGGTTTTACCTATGGGATGGGATTTTCAAAAGTGGGTGGGTTTTTGCCAACCCTGTACATAGCACATAATATGGAGCTGATAATGCACATCAAATTAGAAGTCAGCCATTTCATTTCTTCTGATAATTTCAAGTTCTAGCATTTTGATTTGGAGAGCTTCAGACAATGTAGCATCGACAGGATCACTGCATCTATCAATAATTTGTACATGGAAGCTATCAATAAAACCATTATGATCTGGATGTCTGTTAGGACTGAGGACTCAGAAAATCAGGATGTCTACGAATGGTCGGAAAGAGCACAGACTTTTTTGCAGGCATTAATGCTGTTACGGTGTTCAGCATGACGCAAATAAAAAAAGGGCGGCTACTTTTGCTGATGTAAAATTCTTTACATAATTTACAGCTAAATTTATAGACAATAAAACGGTCATCACAACAATGTTCATCATTGAGAAGGCTACAAAGATTGCAATTTCCTTGTTTTCTGTTTTTCTTTTTATTATTCAAGGCACTAGATAAATATTTATGAGATTAGCGCTTATATTGCATTTGTCCATCAGTTTGTGATTCTGCTTAGAAGTTCTGTCATCAACAAAATATAATTTAAATTTAGTTTTACACTCATTGTTTCTTCGCTTTAAAATATTTTGAATTTTTGCTTTAACAAACGTCCTTTTCACTCAATCCATTATTTTGACAATTGCTTTTCAATTTACTAATAGCCGCTTTTTTTTCAAAATCACTACATCTATTTTGAACATAATTTGCACTGTTTTTATATGATTGATTTATTGATTATTATGTATTTATGTAAGTGTGCATGTAATGTGATTGGGTAAATAACAATGTTTGTTCAAATAAATCCTTGAATGATGCACTTTGATACACCGCCAGTACTCAAAAGTATTTTCCTTTACTTTAGTGCTCATATCCAAACAGTTAAGAATTTCTGTAGGAATTTCAATGGTAAACTGGATGTCATTGCTCACAGAATTGGATGCTTCCAAAAGGTTTGTGTTCAGAACAGAGTTGTTCCGATGACAAAAGCCAATGATTGCATCGTTGATATATCTGGCATAAATAGCCGGATTTAATTCAAATACATCATACAGAAGTGCTTCTTGTTCTATGAGCGAGACGCAGATAACGGTGAAAGATGAGCTATAATTGGCTATCCATAGGACACCATTCTTTTGAATATACTCGTAATGTTAACCGTAATACTCTATTTCACAATTAAATGAAAAAATGTATTATCTTTTTAACCACTTCTAGGTTCAAGTCAAAAGCATCTAAATGGTCCCAATATATTTTTCAATAAAGAAAACAATTTTTCCATACCATCTTGAATAGGCATGTATGCTCGTATACGAATTCCTTGTATCAAGAGAGACGAACACTTCATCATCAGAACATTGATCTACGTGATATGTTATTTAGTTTACTGATCAAGTCATTCTTAATATACGACGGTGTGTATTTTTAGCAAGTGGTTGAGAATCTTTGATAGCAGCCATAATCAAGTGTTTCCTTAGGATTATTTCTGCACGAGGCTCACAGGACACTCATTTTTTTATTTTCTCCTTATGGTCTGTGACTTATACTTGACTTAAATCCCGTGCGACGAAGATCAGGTAGGGTCCCATAGTGCATGTCGATAATTCCTCCATGATTGGCGTTCTCTTGCAAGACGGGTCATTGCAGCAGATGAGGTTGTTGTGTTTGCCGCTCTCAGTTGCTGCCACCATCCAATTCGTGGTCTTCCTCTTGGTTTCTTTCCGTGGACTCTCCCGTAAAGCGTCTGTCGAGGCAACCTCTCTTCTCGCATCCGTTCTACGTGCCCAAACCATCTTCGCCAGATGTCTTGCGCTCTATCCACGATGTTTCCTTTCATGTGTGCCATCTCTCTCACTCCTTGATTAAAAATTCTTTGCTGCCAGGTAATTCCGAGAATTCTTCTCAGGCAATACATTTCGAATACGAGTAGCTTCTTCTTTTCTCTCTTTTTCATGATCCAGCACTCCGACTCATACAATACTGTTGAGAAGACTATGGTTTTCAGGAGTCGCATCTTCAGTTAGAGGGTGATGGACCTGTCCTTCCGTATCTTCGTGAGCTTGCGAAAAGTCACAAAGCCCAGGGACGTTCGCTCTTCAATTTTCTTGAAGGTATCTCGCTCTGTGGTGAAGGAAACACCGAGATACTTGAAACAGTCCACTTGTTCGATTCTTCCGGATTGGAGCACTATGCTGATGTCTTCAGCCCTTCTACCAATTTTCATGACTTTCGTTTTTGACGCGTTGATTGCCATCTTGAATCTTGAGCAGCTCCTTTCCACACTAATTGCCATTTCTTGCAAGTGATCCACCGATTCCGCAAGGAGCACGATGCCATCCGCATATCTTAAGTTTGTGACCTTCACGCCAGCTATGTTTACTCCAAAATTTTCAAGGCCTTCCAGTGCCACACTCATAACCGCTTCCAGGAAAAGGTTGAAAAGGTGCGGGGAAAGTGGGCATCCTTGAAAGACACCTCTTCGGGTAGGGAATTCATCGGTTGTCAAGAGCCCCCTCCGCACGATGGCACTTGTTGAGTTGTCAATATGGGTTATGAATCTAATAATATCTTCTTCAAATCCGTAGTAGCTGAGCACTTCTTCTAGCGCTTTTCTCCAGACTGAATCAAAAGCCTGTTTGAAATCTATAAACAAGCAGTAAAGGTCCTTATTGACTTCCCACATCTTTTCCGCAATTTGTGAGAAAGAAAAAATCTGATCAGTGGTTCCTCTAGAAGGTCTGAAGCCTGCTTGTTCCTCTGTAAGAATTTCTTCTTCTCTGTTGCGCATTCTCATTTGCATGATTTTTGCCAGTATTTTGTATGCATGGGGCAAAAGGCTTATTGGGCGGTAAGTTTCTCTCTTTGTAATGTCGCCTTTCTTGTGCAAGGGGACGATGACCGCTTTACACCAGTCCTTCGGAACTTTTCCACTTTTAAATGAGAGATTTATTGTTCTTGTGAGCCACGCGATGTCCTGGGGCTTTCCCGTTTGCCATGCATGTAATGGCGCTTCGGACTTCATCTTTCGTCACTTCAGGCATTTCAAACATTTCCATCCTCTCATGTTCTAATTCTGGAAAGTTTTGGGGGTTGAAGGAGGTATCTACGTCCCTATAGATATTCTGGTAATGATTTTTCCATAGCTTTCTTACTTCCTGTGCATTCGAAGCTTTGTCACCCTCCTCGTTCCTTATGATCATAGATTCCTGTCTGAGCTGCATTTTGATAGTTCTTTTACTGTCTTGAAAAGACCAGCGGAATTTCCTTGCTTGAAGTTTCTTTCACACGTTTCGCACTTTTTCCTGATCCATTCCTCATTTGCTTTCTTACATTCAGACTTGACCTTTTTGCAACTTTCACGATATTTTGCCTTGTTCTCCGCAGTGGGCGCTCGATTTTTCATCTTCTTAGCTTCTCTCCTTTCGTCACAGGTCTGTAGTAGCTCTTGTGTCATCCAAGGCTGTCGCTTGTGTCTTTCTGTGCCCAACAACTGTACCGCTTTCGTTTGTAACATTTCACTGCCTTTTCCCCAAAGTCGCTCTAGTTCCAGCTATTCTTCCAGGAGCGGGGCAAATTGGCCTCCAATTGTCATTTCATAGTTTTCTTTTACTGCAGCTGTCTTCAAACTTTCAAGATTGATGCGCTTGCTGGTACGATTGTTGGACCAATTCGAAGCTTTGAATTGAATTCGGGTATTTGCTACCAGTAATTCATGATCCGACCCAAAATCGGCACCTCTTAGCACCTTCGTATCTAGTACAGACGCTCTCCATCTCTTATTTACCAGGACGTAGTCGATGCAGTTTCGGTGGTGACCATTTGGGTGGTTCTAGGTGTATTTGTGCCGATCACTGTGTCGGAAGAAAGTATTTGTGATGCACAAATCCTTTGCTAAACAGAAGTCCAGTAGGCGCGTTCCTCGATCATTTCTTTCTCCAACACCGAAACTTCCCATTACTTCTTCATATCGTCTTTTGTCCGCTCCTATCTTGCTGTTGAAGTCTCCTATTACCATCAACATCTCGCCGTTCTTTGTTCTGTCGATCTCCTCATTCAATTGTTCATAAAATTCATCAATGTCTTCATCGGGATGATTGCAATCTGGTGCATACACTTGTATTATCTTGACATTTCGATGGTGGCCTTTTAGCGTAACAGAGATTATTCGGGATGATACAGATCTGTGTTCTAAATATGAGTGCTGTGCGTGCCTACTCAAAACAAGTGCGACACCTTCTCTGTGCACGCCATCCGTCCGGCCGGAATATAAGATTCGCACGTTGTCGGTCAAAAATTCTCCTTCTCCTGTCCAGTGAGTCTGTGCTACACTTAGGATGTGCCACTCATATCTATTTATCTCTTTTAACAAGTATTCTAAACTGCCCGCTGGAAGCAACGTTCTTGCATTTATAGAAGCCACAGTCGTTTTTGTCTTAGCTGACCACATAACATATTTACCTATGCAAGCCTGTAGTCTCTGAACCTGCAGCGCGTCGGTTGCCCCGGACGCGGTAGCCATATTCGTATTTCTGATTATCGACATTTATCCATGGGGTTCATAGCTGTTTGAGACAGCCGGGAGCTACTCCTCTGCTGAATGTTATTTGACCCATAACTGGGGCAAGACACTGGCTACTTATTCTCTGATGAGGCAGATTATTCGCAGCTGACCTACATATCTATAGACGAACTTGGGCGTCATGGCGGCCTGGAGTGCCAGAGCCTGTTTGTTAGCCGGAGTGCGGCCCTTCACCGCCGGCAATATGGTCTGTAATAGGAGTGAAAAAAACTAGCAGCTTGAGAGCCAAGATTGCACAATCTCAATAGATCACTTTTCGAAGACCTTACCGAAAACGTTTTCACTAGGTTGTTAGCTTGTCTATCTATAGCATTGACTAACATTTTTATCAAAATGCGCTAAATTATCGTTACTGAGTAACATCTTTTCAATATTTTTTCATACTCGTTTTTTTCAATAACTACCAATTGGTATTATCCGACGGGCGGATAACTACGTTATTTTGTTCGCATGAGTAACTCCATTAGCAACCCTGACATCTTTCAAAATTTTAGTATGCTTATTCATATTATTGTCAACACTGTTTTGCATGACTTGAAGAACCTCATGTCTGATAAAAGAAATTTTGGTTTCAGTATCAGGATCCAATTTAGGTGGTAATTTGACGGAATTTTTATGAAAAGGGATTATTGATATTTGTTAAAGCCTTTGGAATCCAATGTTTATTCCATCTCATATGATTAACAAACTCATCTCAATGATTAACAGAATTACACATCATACGTTTAGGATCACAAGGGATTCTGTATTTAGGATCTTTATCCAGTAATAACTGACTTCCATGTGGAAAGCAGATATCAATTTTAGATAGAATAATTAAATATTGAGTTGCATTCTCAGTTGAGAAATGGGAACATAACCGTATAGCAAAAATTTGTTCCCATTTTTCAACTGAGGATGCAAATCAATATTCAATTATTCGATTTGCAATGAGTTTGCAAGAAAGCAGCATTTATTTTACAGGCGCATTAACTTAGGCAATTTGTCAGTTGTGTGTTTAGATATTTAATGAGTGCCCGTTGAAATTTTACTAACTCGCTAATTGCAATTCCGATATCAGCTTCATTCACATACAAACGCTTTTGCACTTATCATTACATAAAAAGTCATCAATGTAACCAAATAGAAAAGACGGTCTAAGATTCACTCCATAATCGATGTGCAACCGGAAAATCGCTACCACTGTGCACGGGTGTATACATTTTTGCCTTGACAAATGATGAAGTCCGAAACGTCGGCACCAAATAAACTATTATTCTCCACTTAATGCCTTATTTTCTGAAGGTATCTCACAGTAGACCTATATGGTCAAAATTATGAATTTAATAGCAATTTTTAAATCTTAAAATATAATTTAGGACACATACCGACAATAATCAAACATTCAACTGAGTCATGGGTGGCGACAAAGGAGGCCCTCTTTCAGCCCACTTAACAGGAAATTCAAAAGTTGGAGTCGGTAATCCACTTACCACAAGCACCACTTATTGAGTTAAAATTAGAAATTCGATAAACAATCTTGTAAAAGTTCATGTTTTCAGCATATTTTGCTTAAAGTATGGAATATTTGATGGAACACTTATTGCCTTCAATATAGTTCAACATTGCTACATACGTGTATATGACAATAATGGCTTATGTCGAAATTTGATGTATATATCTATACAATGTAGAGCCGTTAAATAAGAATTTTGATTAAATGTAGCCATCGCAAAGGTTGCAGCTTACATATTCACAGTTAGACGTACTGCTTAATAGACCTTTCTCATTGCACGTTACAATCAAATCCTTTTACACCAAAAGTAATATTTAGCACAATCTATGGCATTTCAGCTTCATCTAATAACGTTTTTCATACAAACATCAAATACGGAAAAGAGGATTTAAAATTTCTTGTGTACTTACTTCTGAGAAAATAATCTCAATTTGATGCATAATAAAAATCATACTTATTCCGGGAAGGGGCTTGCCACCAAAGACAACCGGATTCTGCTCGTAGCGGTATTTGGCGGAATCGTACTTATTCAGCAGTATTTTGCTGTCTTTACATATTGATTGCAAAGAATGATCTGTTAACTGGACTACAAAGTAAAAGTAAAACTTGAAGCTTCCTTATACAGCAACCGTACAACATGATGGCAATTGCAAGGTTTTCTTAGAAATAAGCATCGGGTGACAACTACCGTTCAAAATAGGGATTTAAAGGTAACAGCGATCCAAAAATAGCACAGGGATGTTTGAATTCACTTTAACTATTCATCAAGCATCCAGAGTGTGATCTCAAAACGGCGCATAGGAGTTTATATTCAGTATCGGCGCATAGGAGTTTATATTCAGTATATCTATACAGAAGTAATAGGTATTTTGCTTATTTGCTTATACCTTTTACTTAATAGGTATTTCATATTTGCATCACAAGTAATAGGTGACGCCAATAACCCAGAGCTATCATAGTTTGTTGTCCTCTGCATTTGCCTCGTGATCTTTATTCAGAACATTTCGTTTTCATCACTTGCTTTTGCAATCAAAAATTAAAATCGGCATACTTGCATTATCAACAAATACAAGAAATTAGTCACTTGACTATATGTAACCAGAAGATTAATAACTTGCTGATTTTGTTTTCAATATTCAATCATTTAAAAGCTGTATAGCTGAATAAAAAAGCGAGTAGGCCAAAGCCATTTCATATTATCTCTATTTTAAAAACAGCTCCTTTTGCTGTTCAATCGGCTGACAGACATCTGTAGTATAAATTAACATTTGACTACAGTATCGACATGTCTGCAAATCAAATAGCCGTCAAATTGACATTTTCTACTCCGAACCTAACTCCGCAACTTACGGGCACATTGTAATTATGTGAAAGACTAGATCTGACGAGACTTGAAAGCAGAAATATGTTTAAAATTCCTTTGCTCCGTATTTTTAGGCGTGCATAAAGATTGCTGCAGTATGCATAGTGGCTATGTCATTACATGACATAAATGTGCGTGTAAATGTATCCAGCAGCATTGCGCACAATTAATTTATTTGATATCTAGGAATTACAATTTACATTGTAAAGTCGATATGAATGATGAAAAGTGGATAGATCTAACTAATTACGGAGATCCTTTGTGCTAGGTGGGCAGCTCATGTACAGAGAATGGAGGACGTGATAACCGAAGAGGACAGAAGCAATGCAAGTAGAAGGCAGGAGAAAACTCGGGCGCCTAAGGATGCGATGGAAGCGCTGCACAGCCAATGACGTGAAGGAGAGAAGGGACATCACCGAGCGGAAAAAGATGACACAAGACAGAGATAAATGGCGAAGATTTGTGAATTGGACGAATGACCAAATGTGACCGACAAAATATGAGCGACCAAATATGACCAAATAGTATTATTGACACCTACGATTGTTGACTATTATCGGCACTGTTGATAGTTTTGTGATGTGTGTTTCTTTAATTGCAATGGTTTTACCAAAATACCATGGGGAGACAAACACATAAATGAAAATAATTGAGAGATTGCAGATGCCGAGTGCCATCGTGAAGGTTAAAATGTATAGCTTTTCTGTGTGACAAACATTTATTTTTGCTTTTTATCATTGCAGAATTCATTTACCCTTTATTTCCTCTCTCTAAATTGTTCTAGATGAAAAGTCAGCATGAATTGGCTAATTAGGAATTGAAATCTTCAAATTTTGGATCACAATTTATGACCACGTGTCCACTACCACCTCTAGTATATACTAGACCACTATTTTTCAGGATTCGCTGTAATAAGACATGTATGTTTCTTGTTGAAAACGGACGATTTTTGTTTGGCCATTTTAGAGTAAATGGTAATTTGGCTATTGCGCAATTTGTGTCGTAATGGTCTTCGTCGTCGATCAATAGACGAGTACAGCCTATAATTTCGAAGCATCACACATCATAAGCGTGCTGTTGCATGACATCGTCTGATATATATGAAGATGATCGGCCTTTTCTTCCGATCCGTATTATCATTTCACTTACATGTACGTCTCATCCTCCATCTCTCATTCATTGTATAGCCACTTTATCAGTTAATCGCTCATCACATATTTGTATTACGTTTTCCAAGTTAGAAATAAACGTTTTGACTTTTGACTTCTGTTTTAGATCATGTATTTTCGTACACACGGATATTGATCATAGTGTCTACTTGAAAAAATGTGCTTACCCTCTGGAGCTTCTTGCTTATAATAACTTCCATCATCTTCTGAAAAGAATGAAGATATGTAAATTATAGATTTTAACTTCGTGTGAAAAATACGTAACATAGAAATCAATTAAGCATAACAGCTGAAAGGGAGGACCAAAATTAAGTTTTTTAATAACACATTAAAAGCTAATTAGCATTCAACTCCAAAAAACTGTAGCTCTAATCGCATACTCACGCTCAAGGGCTGATCACTCATCTCTTAAAGACAGAAATACCATTTTGACCCCGAGTCTCTTTGATCCCGAATTATTGGTTTGACTATCGAGGAAAAGTTCGACATCCTTTTGAAAGATGTTATTTTCTTGCATAAGAATTCTGCATTGTCATGTATTGGCGCACAAGTTTAGTCCAATTTGCAGTTGGTCTCAGCACCTGCATATCTTTATCTAAAGATCTGAGCTGAACTGAGGCCGGATTAATCTGCTACTTAGCTATGTAAAACCTGTGATTTGCCGGACGAAAGCCTCTGCTCATTTCCTCACACCATCGGTCATAATTATTGAAAACTAGTTATTGAAAATGAAATAATTAATTAAATGTAGACGTCATAATTGTGCCTAATGACAGATAAATTCTAAAATGTTTCACCGGTTAATAAGTACTTTAGTAGAATAATCAAGGCATCGTAGTAGTCAATGAGTGCCATGCATGAAATAGTTATAGCTCCTATATGCAAGGAGGCTTGATTTTATGCTATGATATGCTTGCCGGTAGACTTGTGAATAAATTGAACGTTCAATTTTGATTATTTTTCATTATAAATTACAGCAGTAATTAGCAATTGCAGTGAATCAAAGCTTTTTCACACAAAGTAACTGTTGTCTTCATAGGAATCCAAGAACAGGCAAGTTACTGTCACATGCAGACTTTAAGGAAAAAGATTCTATGTTTTCAATAGGTCTGCATGTGAGCGAAAGCTTATTAAATTTGTTGGAAAATGAGAAATGTGTTCCTGTTTGCTAGTTTGAAACTTCTAAAATCATGGATGAAATGTGAGGTAAACCACGTTCATCTGCGACACTGATTTATTCACAGAATTAATATAGCACGATAGACACAGTGAGGCATGACGTAGAACAGTGCTATGTAAACGCAGTATGTTAACTTCAGAATTAATTCTGTGAAAAAATGTGCCGCTTGAAAATGGCCTAACGTCTAAAACGAAAGATCTCACGCAGAGACGAAGTGGCTTTCTTTAAATTTTATTTGTGATTTGGGAAGTCTCTCGCTTAAAACCGATTAAATATGCTGGACAGGGAAATTTCTTATTCTGAAAAGGGTAGTCTTTTATCTTTGATATGTTGCTATAGCTTGAAATTAAAATCATATGATAATAATCCTCATAAAAATGTAAATGCATATAATCAATGATAAAATGGTACTTGTATTTATTCTATCTTTCACTATATTTCAATGCAATACATTTAATATTATATCATTCACAATTATTTTATTAAATTAAAATATGCTTTATGATTCTCATGTCAGTATATTCAATATGTTCTCGTATTCTGTAATATTGAGACTGAATAGTTATAATAATTATGAAATAAAATAATCGTTTTATCAATATGATAAAAATATATCATGCTATTACTTCTATAATGCATCATAAATGTCTAACACATGTGTAAGAAAATTTTATCTTGCTTTTTGATGTTAAATCAAAATTCTATATGAGTTGTTGTATAAAGCAAGGATTAAGTGATCGATAAGTAAGCTCAGATTTCAAGAGATTTTAATTGCATTGGTAAAAAAAGACTTTGTAGTATCGTATACATGTTGTCGCAACCTATTATTACTAAAGGTAATGAAATATATGAAAGATATAATGAAATATATTCGTAAATTTGGATATATAATGCTAACATATATGTCATGCTAACTTTTGTCTATTGATTGTTGATATTATGTTTATGTTAATAGTCATTGATTATAATAGTATCACACTGATATACAATAGCAGAACGGAGGCTAATTGTGTAGTCAGCATTCTCTAAAACCTAAAGTGTTTTGCTAGATATCAAGAGACAGATACAATCAGTGGGTCGCATTTGTAGAATTCTTGGATGTCAAATAATTCTGATAATGCAAAACACCGAAGACACTGTCTAAGCTGTTCTGCATGGACATAACCTACTGTAATCATGGAATGAACTTGTTTCACTGCTCTCTGGTACACACTAATTTCAAGAATGCTACCATCCCTACGAAGATATCCCTTAAGGTCGCAGCAATATCAGGTTTCAGTCACAGATAATCTATAGTTTTGTACCGACTTTATCATATGTAGCTATGTACCTATGCCATAGGTTTCGAGAGCATCATGTACACTTTGGATCAGGGTATTTTTCTGCATGCTAACTGGGTAGCCAAATGGTTACCTTGCCTCCTCAAAGGGGCTACGTTGCCCTGTATTAAAATAAAAACTAGGTAACCACACTTTTATACGTATTATAGTGTTAAGATAGCCGATTTCTAGGGAAATAAAACATTTAAAATGTTGACTCGGTAAATAAGCGTCAGTCCATGATCACACTGGAGTCTCCCCAAAATTTGGCTTTTTGGCAAGAATGTGCTTTTCACAATATAACTGTACTCATTTATGACATATTTTTTGCATCTTTACACTATTTCAAAATGAGCTGAGGAGATCAGATCTCATCATGCCAGATGCATTGACCTTACGCGATGCTGCTCTTCGACAATTGTCTGATATCTGACAATGCAAAATCTGGTGGACAAGACGAAAAGTAAAAAGTGTAAAGCAAAGGAAGCAACAAGGATATTGAGTGATCAAAAGTTGAGACATTTCTCAAGCAACGCTTGAATTAATCTCCTCAGAATGGGAAGCGATGACATAACCAACCGTTTGATAATTGCCATGAACGACGTTGGCACGGTAGTTTTTCATCACAGACTTGCGATTGCGAACTTCACGACTGAAAAACGTCGTTTGCAGAAAACTATCATTACTGACTTGCAAAGGTAGACTTTATGAAGAAAATTTTCCCCTTTGGTTTTGGTGCTCACAAGGTGAAACATGGAACCTGTATATACGCCGAACACCCAAACGCAAAACATGGCATGGCTTGATCCAGGACAGTCCAAACTCGCACTTGTCAAGCACAAGATCACGAATCGCAATGCCATACTACTGGTGGCTTTAACAGCGAACAAGAAGATCTCCATCAAAGCTGTTGATTCTGAGACGTCAATGGATGCTGAGCAGTGCATTCGAATTTTTGAGTGAGTCAGCAAACGAGGTTTTCAGGGGTTTAATGGTTAACGAGTGAACTCAGCGAGCGGGATATATCATGTTCTACCACTGAACTGAAGTAAGAATTTGCCGTTCATGAACTGAAGAAGCGAACTGAAATGATGTTTTTTGCTCCAATTCCTATCAACAAATTGACATTGATAAATTGGCAGTGCTTTTTCCTGTGTGCACAATTCCACATATTTTGTTGTTTAGTATTCAAATTCTAAATTTCATGTTCTAATGACTGAATGTATAGATATGTATCTAGATATGCATCTAAGACATGTACATGCATCATAGAATTTCGTCGATCCCTTTTGTATATGATCCTCCTTAAAGTATTTTATGAGATCATCAGCAAGCATTTTATGAGGTCATCTTCTAGATCATCAGCAAATGTGGACACTGAATTTTGGTGAAAGCAAATGAATCGAAAGTTGCGCAAAATTTTACAATCGCCAAAGTTGCATTGAATGATAATCGAAGTAATTCATGACCAAGTAAAGATTTCGAGTAGATTGATATCTTCTATTTAAATGTCTCGATAGCAAATTTTCAAAAACTCTCAGCAAAGACTTACGAGCTTTCAAATCAATGTACTGTGCATGTATATGATTTTGGCAGGACCCTAGTTTGAAATGTTTTAAATTTTGGAATCTGCAGATGAGTTATGCAAGGGTTTTTCTGATGTCTCAAAGTCAATTACGTTCAGAAAAGTGCACTTTCGTAAGTATTCAAAAATTCATCACAATTGCAGCTGTTTTTATCTCACATGGAACATGTATGGCCGAAAGTAAAATTCTTAGTTATCATTGATATAGAAAGAATATACATTGAAATCCTTTCATTTGCATTTGTATCGTGACAAGTTTGCTGAGAAATCGACATGTCTACATGACGGGAATCTCACTCTCTGACCGAATCGAAAGTGTCGAAGTGGCGACTAAATGCGGCCTTGTACCACTCGAAAAAGTTCTGCGAGAAAGAGACTACGTTGGTTCGGTCACGTGAAGCGGAGGACCGTGGAAGACCCTATCCAACGAGTCCTGAAGGTGGATGTCGATGGACCCCGTCCTCGGGTAGGCCAAGAAAATCATGGCTTAAGATGATTGAAGAAGATTTGCGGGAGATGGGACTGTCTGCGAACGATCCACAGGACCGTGCCCGTTGGAGAAGTCTCATATCGTCCAACCCTCAACAGAAGAGGAAAAGAAGACGCTAACAGGAGAAAGTAACTAAGTTATTTGTATCAAGCGAAAAACATGAAAAATACCGGGCCGTCTCTTTGCAGAAATTGACCACTTAAATCAATGATTTTCATCCTGCACTGCAATGAAAATTCATAAATTGATAAATTCAGTGATGATAACTCATACAAATTGTTTGAATAGACGAGATAGTATTATTAATAATTAATCCAATTACTTCTGTGGCCAATTTGGCATTAAGTCAATATAAATTGACACTTTTTAAAGTAAAGAAAGATGGCGACAATGTGAGAGCATAGACGATATAGAGAACGGCTTCAACTATTTAAGTTAATTGTTTCCTAGGTCATTAATCAAGCTGCTGACATTTCGTCAAAGCTAGTCTATAAGTAATAACCAGCAAGTGAATCTTTTTCAAAACGGAATGCAAATAAGGTTTTTAAATATTGAGTTGCTTCCTCAGTTGAAGATGAGAACAGATTTTAATATTCCTATTTTACTAATAATAATCAGAATATCATTTATTGCGTTCATGCATCTCAGGTTTGCGCCATGACTGGATATGGAATGGGGAATTTGTAATGATGATTATGGATGTGAACTAGGCTTGCTGATGATTCCTGATTTTGGACAAAATAGCAGCTATTCAGATTTGGCCCCAATTGTCAATTTAGAATGCACAAGTTGCTTGGAAAAGGTCTCCTCCGCCTGCACAGAACTAAGCAGGACTGTGAAGGAAGTGGCTTTTCCAACATCCGCATCCGCCTCCGACCTACTTCATATATGCTGTCTTACAAAGTGAGCGAACTGATTTTTTAGTGAACTGACCGAAGGATTGAGCGGCTTAATGCAAATTCAAAATGAGCAGCAAACTGAGTGAACGGAGAAAAACGTCAAATGAACGATGAGTTAAATGAACTGAAAAGCATTGATGACCGATGCACTCAATTTGTCCTCTAGATGGTGAGCTTAAGCGCAGGGTGAAATTTCGAGCAATGCGCCTTTCCTGTCTATGGTGGTAGCATGACAATGCTCACTGCCATGCCTCTGCAACAACCTTTCAACGTTTTCAGCGACAGAATATTTCTCGCAACAAGCAAGAACCTTACAGTTCTGACTTCAGTCAGTGTGACCGCTGGGTCAGCAGACTTTTGAAGCAAGCGCTCCGAGAAGTCAAAGTTTCAAACGGAGACGAGACATTCACTGCGTGAGATGCAGCAAATCAACGAAGAGCATTATGGAAAGTTTAAAAGCCTTATGGATTATTGCTGTCGTGCTATCGCTTGCAGAAGTGATCATTATACATATGTGAAATAGGCGGAACTGGTGTTTTGTTTTACATTTTTAAACTATTTTATCACCTAGAAGGCGCGTAAACACACATTTTCACATTTTTTGCGTGTTCACAATGCTTAAATAATGTACAATATCAAAAGCAAGCCTTGTTCCTAGAAAGCATAGTGGAAAAACCCTCGAGTTTGCACACTTTATTTTAGCCATTACTCCTTTTTGCTGACACAATCCGGGAACCTATTAAAACATTTGAACTCATCCTTTATCGAAAAAATATTTCCCTAAACAAATAATCGGATTACTACGAGAGGAAATACAACAAAATTTCATAGTTATATGATTATTGACTCATAGACGCATATATTATGACGCATAAATACCCAAATTTGTCAGTTTACTTATAGCCAAATGAATGCAGTAGTTGATAATATAATAATGAAATGCATGTGCATGTAAGATAAACAAGAATATTCGAGCATGCTTGTAATCACATATTCTTACTTTACAATTTTAATTACATATTTATTAAGTGACTTAGCACAGAACCTCAGATTTAAAAAAACCCACTGTGCTCTTTGTGCTCTTTGTAACTTTGGATGCTTGGAATAAAGGTCATCAAAGGGATCATCAATGCGAGCGACAGTGCTCTTAGAGAGCATAGTCTTACTCCTGAAATGCTGTCTTGAGCGCATAGTCCTAACGTTCCTTCTCGACCAAATGGTTACCTTGTAAAAATGCCTTAAAAATTCCCTGATTTGGATGGTACAGTCCATTGTAAGACGAGCTGTTCGTCAATAGTTATTTCAACACTAGAGACAGGGCACTAAGGGCAAAGCGAAAAGAAGAGCTTGTGCAGGGAGAGGAAGAATGCTTCAAGTATTACTATGTCTTGAAATCCCCGATCATATCTTAATCGACTGGATTTTGCTATGTTCAGGACTTAACTGTCCAATGGCTGCGTTTGCTTGCCTCTAAGATAAAAGAATGATGACGTAGGCCTATATCCGTTCTTCATTTTCATGAAAGAAAAATCGCAAGATTAAATTCAAATAGGCAGTATTGCATTTCTAAAGGTGTGGCGCACTGCCAGTCTATAGAAAGACAACCAGCCGCCTGGTGTTGAAGCATCAAAAGTATAGAAGACTACTATGCATTTTGATATCTTAACTCAAAACGTCACTGGTTATGCATATAAAAGGGAAACTCCTACACTGAAACCAATAATAATTAGGGCGTCATGTATAGAATGTGAATTATTTTTCATGAATTCAAGTGTTCAAATTCAAAGTCTGCTCCTGAAAGTGCTTTTTCAAAGTTAATATTAATATCACTATCATTAACATGCATTCCAACCTTTAAAAGTGTACCAAGCGCCCTTTCATGCAGCTACTGTAGAAGGCGCCGCGTGAATTATATCCTAAATAGAAAACTAATCCATCGACATCACTTTGTTCCATCGTCTGCCTGCGTTTGCCACAGAATTTTTGTTGACGAAAACATGTCATCCAATTTCATTGAGATGTTTTCTCAGTTTCGTGTGCAATAAAAGTGAATGTTTGTCACGACTTTTTTGCGACAAAATCGACATTCTGAAGTTGAGGCATATTTGAAGCAGGATCATGAATACAATTGAATCGACTAAATCGAGTGAAGCATTATTGAAATCAATGCGTTCGAAATCAGTTATACATGCATTCATTAATTAAGTCTAATAATTTTCAACTTTGTTTTGCAGTTTGCAGTTACTGTCATGCAATGGCTATACAAATCTAAAAATAAAATTGAACTTACCACTTTGCGGTTCTTGCTTCAAATAGTTGATTTCTTCTTCATTAGAATACTGACATTGCAATTGTTCGGGAATGGGTAGTCCACTAAGAGTTTGTGTAGCATCATTGAGGATTGGTGATGAGTTAGTACTTGACATCTGTATCTCTTCATTGAGCGTCCTCCTACTAACTTTGGCTCTAGATCGAAGATTCTCCCAACATTTCTTCAGCTGCTGATCTGTTCTCTGCTGAACTCCAGGATAACTATTGAACTCCAAAGCAATTCTAGTCCACACCCGCTTCTTTTGCTCTATCGTACGGAAGTCAGAGCTCTTCGATTCCACGATAGCAGCATCTTTCTCCACCAATGAAATGAGAAACTGTCTTTCAGCAATAGAGAAATATTTGGCCCTTTTTCGCCGGGCTTCAATACGCCGAGCTAATCCGACAGAAGATGGAATTGTGGTAGAAAAGCCAGTGACGGATTGAGAAGGAGTGTTGGGATATGTTGATCCGCAGTTGGCGAACATCGCTGCCCGTTCTGTTCCAGGAAAGCTGCTCAGCTTTGAGATGGGGGCTGGTGTCGCATCCGTTGGGATTGATGACTCCATTTCACATGTATGACAGACAACTAATTTCGAAATGCACACTGCACAGCTATTTTTCGATCTCTTATACTTTCAATTTGCCTTCTTAAATGTTCAAATCTAAAATATCTATGTTAGGAAATGCAATTAAAATTTTGAATCAAGTAATGGAAGTGTGTCTGAGATTGAACGTTGAAAACTTGTAGCAGCTATCGCAGTTGACGCAGATCTGCTTGCTTCACTCAGTTAATCTACGACACTCTCTCATGGTGATTCAACGCTGAGTGGAGTGGCAGGGAAAGAGAGAGAGAGATAGAGGGAGAGAGAGAAGGCGTGTATGCGACTGTGAATGATATTATCGACTCGTGACGTCGTCGTGCTGGCAACTGAGAGAGAACCGATAGAATTGTAGAAGGTCGTCAGCTGCGTCAGCACTGTGTTTGTTTGAATGTTTCCGTTGATGTTTTGTAGCATATTTAATTTTTCTAATAATTTTATGATCATGAATGTTTTCTTTATTATTTAAAGTTATAATTTCCTATCAGAATACCGATTCAAATGATGAAATTATGATGTGCAGCGGCATCAAATCTACCCAGCTTGGATTAGCGACGGTTTGACTATATTTGATTTTGATGGCGCAGTCGGCGTCAGGCATTGACAACCTTACTGACTAGGCCTTGGACTTGGTCTCTATCAAATCAAACAAACCTCTGGCGGGCCACTCAATGGTCCTTTTATTCCCTATATGCACTTGATCATTTGTCGTTCACTCAAGGGTTTTGATTACATGCATTCAATACTGAATTTCAGGAGGAGTGTTGGCATCCATCTCTCAATCTTTAATTTCGACATTGCATTATGCATGTATCCTATGTGATTAGCCTAACTGATATTGAAGAAAATATTCATTGTCGCTATGCGCATGTTAAGTAAGCAGAATTGTTTAAATCTAAATTCGACTAAACTAGTTCTGGACGCGTACAAATCCAAAATTGAGATTCGCCGCACGAATCCTACACTTTATAAATGAATCAAAATAATAGCAATTCTCGTGGCGTTAGAGTTTTGGTTCATTTCATGCGTTGATTTCATGTAAAGACCTCGCCTATTACACTGATCAATGCAAGGAATGTCTGTGATGGGATGCCGTGTAGAATCACATTACTGATATTAATTACCGTAGTGTCTGCAGGACATTTAATATTGACTGCTATTCGCATCTGCATGTAGTGTGTAGGGTAGGGATTTTAATTCCTTATCACGGATAACCATGAATCCGGGATTTTGGGTAATTTGACGCAATAGAAATCCCCTCTGCTTAGACTGCCGTGATCACTGTATTCATGACCTCAACCGATATCACAGTGTTTTCACATTTTTCTTTCAGATTTCTCATGAGTGACACTGAATTAAATTAATAGATATGAAGTCATTTGGGTTTGCTAATCATCAGACCAAATTGACATTGATTTCCTAACGATTTTGAAATTCAGCAAGGTGAAACCAAACTTATGGCACTGACGGGGTGGGGCATATGAGTACAGTTTTGTTTCTCAACACCACGCGAGTGTCTGTGTGAACAGTCCCCGTAGATTTGGTTCCGAAAGAAAGTTCTGGACGCGTGAGGACGCACCGCGCCTCACCTGAACTTGGTAGAGGAAGGGTGAGAATGATTTTTGATTCGAAATCCTCTCTGATTTCAAAAGTTTTGTGCTGTACTCATGCAATACAGTGTACTCATCCAATTTATAGTACAGTGAGATTGACGCATGAAATACTCTCCATCAATCGCAGGGTATATAAAAGAAACGGAAATGGGCTTCCTTTAATAAGAATTGAACAAGTGAACTGCAAAAGACTACCGCATAATGATGACTGATTTATTGCATCACAAAGTTGTTCTAAATTATTTCAGCATCTTGCACTTTGTTATTTCTGAAATACAACGAGGCAATCAATTTGCTTCATGATCAACATTTTTAGTGCTTCTTAAATACATCACGTTCATGAGGTGATGATGGCGGGCCTACATAGTCACATTTTCTAAACACGCAATGTTTTTATGATATTTCTTTAAAGCAAATTCAGTGTCACATATTATTGTTTAGTATTCAATAAGTATATAGTATTTGCGAACGTCGTAATTGCACTGTAAAATAATCTAGTTGACGATATTGGAAACTATGTATTTATTCTATCGGCTTCGCATTGGAGTGGAACAGCCGCTCTTATCCTTCATCAGGAATAGAAAGACATACAAAAAGATGTAGAATTCAAATGGTGCAAGCATTGAAAATATTTGTAAGATACCAGGATTGTGTGCATAGAATCATAGAAACAGAAGGGATAGAATAATGCATAGATTTTTTATGTCAATTAGCAGCCATGCTGGTAACAGAGATAGGAGATTTATGGTCAAATATAGATGACCGCTGTAAGACATGCTGCATATTCAAACCAACAGGATAATCGGTCATCAATTGACTTATGAATTTCATTTAGGGGAAGGAGGGGTAATATGACATACTTAAGCTTTTGGTATGATATGTACTAAAATACTATGTTTGAGAACTCGCAAATCGTCCTTATGTTTAGTTGAAGATGTGTAATATATAATTCAGAAGTCTTTTTGAGCAAAGGAAGACATTTTCGTGGGTCGATATCGGTATATCTATAAATGACTTTTTTCAGTTTTCAAAAAAAGTTGGGGTAAAATGACATAGTTATGAAAATTATAAGTTTTATAGTGCTAAATTTGCTTTTGAACCCAATCTATCTAAAACGTTTCACTTACAAAACAAAACAACAAATAACACACGTCATGTTATTGTAAAAATGTAAATCTACATGTAAATATCAATGCATGAAGTGAATATCAATCAGTGGTGCTAAAATTTCAGAGTAACGATTTCTGTTCATTGCATGCAGAAGTCACAAGTGAATGTTCCGCTTTCATAACCCGAGCAGAGTAGATGGGCCCAACTTGAACATGCTGCACATTGGATCCACTCTTCACCTGGCCTTGACGCCTTGAACTCCTCGCAACAATAGATGCATGGATATATTGCATCGATATATTGCTTCGATTGTGACAGCTTCCTTCTCTTGGATTTGCCCGAATCTCCTCCACCGCTCGACTGTCCGGTCACGGTGGCTCTACCACCGCTCGACTGTCCGGTCACGGTGGCGCTTCCACCGCCCGACTGTCCGTTCACGGTGGCGCTACCACCGCTCGACTGTCCGGTCACGGTGGCTCTACCACCGCTCGACTGTCCGGTCACGGTGGCTCTACCACCGCTCGACTGTCCGGTCACGGTGGCGCTTCCACCGCTCGACTGTCCGGTCACGGTGGCGCTCCCACCGCTCGACTGTCCGGTCACGGTGGCGCTCCCACCGCTCGACTGTCCGGTCACGGTGGCGCTTCCACCGCTCGACTGTCCGGTCACGGTGGCGCTTCCACCGCTCGACTGTCCGGTCACGGTGGTGCTCCCACCGCTCGACTGTCCGGTCACGGTGGCGCTTCCACCGCTCGACTGTCCGGTCACGGTGGCGCTTCCACCGCTCGACTGTCCGGTCACGGTGGTGCTCCCACCGCTCGACTGTCCGGCATCGTCGATGTTCCTGCCTGAGCCTGGAAAGAAGTTCAAAGAGAATCTGTATGTTGTATAACACAAGTTTAGAAATAACGAGACAAATTTAGATAACAAATAATAACAAGATGGCGAGATCAACCCGTTCAAATAACTAACGAAGTTTTATGAACAGAACTTCCAAAACTATATTCTTACCACCGTCATCTGTCAGTATTTTTGCAGATCCAGCTCCAGCTCGTCTATTAATGCAGCTTTTTCTTGGTGCGCGAATGACTTTTGCAGATGGCGTCACAGGCGTATTAGGACTAGGCCTATTCTCTCTTTCTTCATCTCTATCGTCTGAGGTGATTATCTCTACAAAATCTTCATCACTGAAAATGCTGTCATTGAAGGGATAAATTCCTGTACGACGAAAGCCGTTTTGAGCCGTCGAAACAACCGCAGATAAACCGAAAGTTTCGTTGATAAGTTCAGGAATTTGATGAATAGTCACAACGCGTCCAGGGTGATTCCGCAACCAATTCTCAACTGCTCTGTCATAGTGATGATTGAAAGATTTGAAGAACGAAACGTCGAGCGGTTGCAGCTTATGTGTCGTATGAGGGGGTAGACACAGACAAATTATTCCATTCTGCTTGCAATATTCAACAGCGGCGACCGTCTTGTGAGTATGATGACCATCGAGGATTAATAAAACTTCAGACGACGTCGAGGGCTTTACATGATGAACAAAGTGCTCCAAATATTTCAAAAATAACGTCGAATACATCCATCCTCGGTCCTGACTCAGGACAATGCTTCCCGGCGGAGCTGCATCTTGCAATTCTGGACGAATTCTTTTTCTTGGAATGATGATGACAGGAGGAATGTGCATTCCCGCAGCACTCATTGTACAGCAGGCTGTTACATTAGATCATCTCTCAGCACTTTTGATCACACCGACCAGTCTTTTCCCACGCATGGACAGGACTTTCGATGATCTACCTTGAACCGTTGATACGCCCCTTTCATCGACGTTGAATATCTGCTCAGGTCTCCATTTGTATTTGTCGTGCGTTTCTCCCAGAAGCTCAAAGAATTCTTTCACTTTCTTTTTTGAGAAACCTCGAGCTCTCGCAAATGACGTCGGTTCCGGAGTGCGCAAACTTAGATGTGGATGGCGTTTACGGAAGCCAACGAGCCAGTCACGACCTGCAATCTGCTTTTCAACATCAAATCTATGCTGAGAGTCAGGAATATTGTGACGAATCGCTAATTCGAAAGCCATTTTTCTCACGTCGTAAAGTGTCAAGCCAAAAAAACCTGTTATCCATTGTAATAATGTAGTTTTCAAGTTCGGCTTCAATCTCCGGTGTGAGGCTAGTTGATCTGCCACCTAAGTGCTTTGAAGATCCTTTTGCATATTTATTCTGATCATTAAATCGTCGTCTCAATGAACATATCGGTACATTAAAAGTCTGACTAGCCTTTAAGTAGCCCATTTCTCCATCTTTGCAAGCCTTAATTGCCTTTTCCATCCATTCTTCAATAAAGCTTTGTCGATTAGTTTTTCTCTTAAAGTGCCGCGGCATCTACAAGATGCAAAAATACGTGTAAATGGCCTAATCTTATATTTGAATAAGCCTGAAATTTGTGATGAAAGTCTGCAGTCTGCACTCTAAACTAGAGACACATATGCATTAGAGACATTACAAAACATTTTGAAATCTTTTCAACTATTATCGCCCCTATGATGAACAAGGTTAGAGAAAAAATTGCCGAAGGCCTACGTTATTGCAAGAGTTCTATTTTGAATAATTGCAAATATAGGCTACATGTATATTGCTATATCTAAATTAAGCAAAGATTGATAGTTTGAATTGTTGACTAAGTTAACGTGTTGTAATCAAAGTTATTAAAATAGACTCAAGAATCGACAGTTCTTATAGTTATAGCCGAACCTATTATATGCTAACGTCACAACAAGTATGCTAAGCTATCCCACACAGGCTCCTATTCACATAGTTTCTATAGTAGGCCATCAACCACAGTCAAATGGTACGTTGTTAGATGCTTAAATTAATTTGGGGTATGATGACATATGCTAGGGGTAAAATGACATAGCACTATGTCATTTTACCCCTATTCATATATTACAAGTTCATTGCCAAAAGCAGCTAACAGAATAGTGTAGGAACAAAATCAATTCCTACATTAGAATTGGTATTTAAATGACCTTTCAAAACAGGTTTGCATTTACTCACCTCGATACAGCTGCTGGTGAAATAACGCCTCCGAAGATTGCCGCAGCTTACAAGGACACCGCAAAAAATGAATCGTCTCACGGTTTGATAAGAAGGGAAACGGTCACGTGATCGAAAGTTGTCATGAAAGCATTGTCAGATAAACCAATCAGAATGCTACTATCGCTGCATTTATGTCTACTGTTTATCATCAAGATCTTGATGGTATGTCGTCAAACCCCCCTATGTCATAATACCCTTCCTTCCCCTACTTTCTTTTTCGTTCATTCTCATTTCCTTCGATCTTATCCAATGTAGAAACGTCAACGTCATGTTCTTGATGACCACACTGTTAACCTGCGACTGACAATTTCGCTGACAATTACGAGTGACAATTGAAATGAAACGAGTGATACCCATACTGGTAACAGAGATAGGAGATTTATGGTCAAATATAGGTGACCGTTGTAGGACATGCTGCATATTCAAACCAAAAGGATAATCGGTCATCAATTGACTTATGAATTTCATTTACTTTCTTTTTCGTTCATTCTCATTTCCTTCGATCTTATCCAATGTAGAAACGTCAACGTCATATTCTTGATGACCACACTGTTAACCTGCGACTGACAATTTTCTGACAATTTCACTGACAATTACGAGTGACAATTGAAATGAAACGAGTGAAATGAAATTACTTTACTTTCATCTTTATGTCTGATGTCAAAGCAATGTCCAGCTATCGTCTCCCTAAGAGACCCCCTGTTTCCCTAATATATAGAGAAGAGCACTCTTCAAATTGAATGCAATGTTGGTAGTGCTGCATGTAGTGCTAGTTGCTTTGATATTAATGGTAAAATCCAGAAATTTTAGTGTTTTTTTGGAGTTATTCTTGTCTTTTGCACTTTGTGGCCCAGATATAGGTCTATTGTCAATGTTCAACATACCATTCGATTGGTCTTCGTCTGCTCTAACCAAATATGTCTATCACTTTAAGTTTCATGCAAGATTTTTGACATCGAAATTCATTTGAAATTCAAAAACACCCCATTTTGCTTGTCCACACGAAAAGTACATTTTAATGGATTGCTGTACAACAAAGAAATACATATTTAAGCGAACTTTGGATCAAGGAATCCTCAATGCCCTTGAATCAAATAAATATCGAGAGTTGAGAAATCAAACTCATTGAAATTGGACCTATGTCGACAAATATTGCTGTCCACATCCTTTTCCGTCATCACATCGACGCCTCCAAATTTTGATTGACTGCATCAATTCAAACGAAACTGTTCATGTAGAATGCTTAACTGGTCTTAATTGACAATCAAAAGTCGCTTAATGAATGCTCATTGATTTCGTATAATTTTTCTTGGAAAATGCCATATTTTCTCTAAAAAAGTGACCATAATTCGTCATCACATCGACGGCTACTTGCTGTGATCTCCTAATCAGAAGAAATGCTCAATGGATCTAATATTTTTATGATAAATAGCCTGCCCAAAGACTTACATAATGGCATAATTGGATTTGTCACTCGACCTTTTGACTTTGCTCCAGAGTTGGAAGTGGGTCAATGAAATTTTACCCACAACCCACCTGACCCACCGACTTTTAACGAAAACATGACCCACGACCCACCTGACCCACAGGGTACCCTGACCTACGACCCACCTGACCCACATGTTGCAAAGGTGAATGATATGAGTACAATTTCCCTTTCTGGTATCATCTTTAGTTTCATTTTCATTCAAGATTCTAGGTAGGCCTGGTAGTATCAAAATTGCTGATGTTATGAACAGTGGCGTCATCTCCGTGCCTGCGAGGCCTTCGCCGCATACCCAAAAATAATTATTTACGTTCATAAAACAAAGGTTCAAATAGTTTTAATTTTTTTGTTTTTGAGAGCATCTTTACGTTTACACCTTTGCACACACTCTACAGTTTCAAGTCACTACTCTCAAATACGTTCCGAGCGCCAGCGCTCAGCTGTTAACTGCAGGGATCTTCAAGCAATCACACAATGCGTCGTTCACAGCAAATCACAGAGATTTATGTGTTTGTGTGATGTGTGGAGCGTGTGCGCTCAGCTCGATCGTCTTCTCCCGATAGAAACGAAGAAGCAAATATATTGCAGCAATGCAAGAAAAGATCTATTTCTTAGATTCGAATTCTTAGATTCAGATAGAGGGAGGCGCAAATTTTCCCTATTCGTGGCTTCGCCAAATTTTGGAGAAGATGATGACGCGTTGAATCGTCGTGTCTGCGTTCACCAATGGCTGAATGTCGGATCGGAAGGTTAGAAGCCGCAGAAAGGAGATAGCGATGAAGGTTCCATAATTTGATATGTGATTCAGTCAGAGATAATGATTCAAGGCATATTTGTGATATTACGTTTATGGCGGCGATTTCAACAGTGATTATTTTCTACACTGGACAGTCGTCCGAGGGATTATGCAGAAATCTTTAGCCACCGTACACAAAGTTTATGGTATTGAAATAAAAACTAAACCACTCTCAAGGGATAGAATGTCAGGAGGAGCACAAAAAACATTTTAGCATCCCTAAATTTGAAACATGTTATTATTACATTGATTGACAAGCTCTAATAATCACAACAGAGACTTGCGTTCGAGAGACCTTCCTCAAGACTGAATGTTCTCTATAGTAATCTCACCAAGGTGATCAAGCGTCATGTGAGAAATCAACATTACATTTTCATTGTCATTTGACGTTTAAAATCTTGGGAAGACAAGAGTCGCGTTGACGAACAGTCAGCTTAGGATGTATGCTTATGAGGCTGTTCAGAAAAAGAGGTTGTCAGGACTCATAGTGAATCACAATTCACATGCAGAATAGTCAACATTAGGTAGTCTATGGACTTCAGTGTACCTTTCATTTAAATATCAGTATCTATTTCTCACATCATTTCATTCTGTAGTCATGGATGTCAGCATGATTTGAATGTTCATGTACTTGTACAAGTGTTTGAAAATTTACTGAAATTAAGATAGTGTCAAATTAATTATTTTATGCAGTTCATGCTGTCTGCTGCAGAAATAAAGGAATCCACTTTGGAGCCAACAGCGAAGGCCTATGGTCTGGGAGCACGCGACGCCACTGGTTATGAAGATTCAAATGTATCAGATGACTTGTCACATGATGATAGTCCGGCAGCCAGAGCGAGTTTCTGCAGGGAACGAGGCCGAAAGTGAGACTTTCACAGAATGATGCACATCCTAAGCCTACTGCGAATCGGCACGTCTACCGAGTTCTAGTGAGTTCATCTTCTTGTCAGATAAAATCAAAGAAAAACACCTATTCATCTAATGGGACGCAGATTGTAGTTTTTGGTAAAAATGAAATTTTCTATGTTTTCTCTGAATAAACGAAAAGCACAATGCCCAGAGTCACAATTTTTGGCATGGAATGTCGTCAGGTCAGTTCCTTTCATCTTCATGCTCCCCTGTCTATAAAGCTAAACACATTTAGATTTGACGAGCCTCTTAATGTTGGCAAACACAAACATTTTGAGCAACTTTAAATCCACATTCAGCCACATTCTCACATACACGTACATTGCCGATTAGATGCATGATAAAAGCACATGCACATCATAGGCAAGAACCTGAAGACATTCCATGCCAAAAATTGACTGTGGGCTTAGTACTTTTCGTTTAATCAGAGAAAACATAGAAAATTTAATTTCAGCCAAAAACCGCAATCTGCGTCCCATTGGATTTTCTTTGATCGTGTCTGACAAGAAGAGGAACTCACTAGAACTCGGCAGACGTGCCGATTCTAAGTGTTCATAAGGTATACATCATTCTGTGAAAGTCTCACTTTCGGCCTCGTTCCCTGCAAAAACTCGTTCTGGCTGCCGGATTATAAATAGACATGTAACCTCATCAAAATTATCTTATAATCAAAGTTTATTCAACAAAGTTCACACTAAATTTCAAATTTTACACTTCTTAATCAAATGAAGTTAAAAAATAAGACTGCAGTAGGCCTAAATCCTTTATGATTGCATTTATTATGTGATATACTACATGTGTGAAAATTATCCCAGAAAAATCGTCTAACTTATATTTTGTTGCTTCTGATGGCAATCGATTCAAATTTCATTTACTTCCGCTAATGTTAGATTTAAGTAGAAGGTTGTATATTTGATGTAAGAATGACACTAATTGAAAACCAAATGGAGAAAGCATGCGTAACACTTGAATAGAAAATTGCACGGTGACAATACTTTAATTCATTAATTAGCTTATAATGTACATCGATGAACTGATATATATGAGTGGCGCTACTGTGCGAGTACGTTGTGATAACAATCACTAGCGGCATCATGCAAATATTCCTATTTTTATTGATGCCAAATCAAACATCAAAACGAAACTTTTTATTGATACGAAGTGTCAAGAAATATCTCTTCACAGAGCTCTGCCGTAGTAAGTCTGTGTGAAAGGGATAAGTCTATATCAATGACCGTCGTATGAATTATCGTATTTCAAATTATCATGCATCGAATGAGCAATGAGATGCATGGAATACGTACGATGCGAAAATAAATTGAACGGCTAAATACTTGAAGCAAGAAAAAATATGAAGCATGTTTATTGTCAAGATATTACATATATCAATATGTATAATATCATATATCAATTACATATTTCGAAAATATTTAGGCTCTTATCAATCTTTACCAGAGATTTACCATTCTAATCTCTACCAGAGGATATTTTCTACGAAAGACCAACAAAATCAAACGAAACAAACAAAACGAAGGTCAGCTGACATTGCAAGAACATTTTCAAGATTAATAATACTTCTGAATACCTGACTTCTTCAGTAGCTGCATCTCTGAAATCAAGATCACACATCATAGGGTATCGTCAGACATAGTGACCGAGAATTGAGCGCACACAATGTACTCAAACAACTTCTCTCCACCAACCAACATCTCTCAGTAGACAGCAGCAATTGTCTTCGAGCCTTTAATTTGTGTGAATTCCGCCCCCTTTCGAAACTGTATGAGGCTTGTGAAAGTCAATGGTGCAGCATATTTTGACTGTGGGCATCCATCACTCCTTTCAGTGACACTGACTCAATCATTTTTCATGAATAATAAGAATACGAATAAATGAAGTTTACAATATTTGAGATTGTCAAATCCATTATGGGTCAAATTGGCTGGAAGTGGGTCAACGAAGTCTGACTCACGACCCACGTGACCCACGCGATTTTGTGACCCACCTGACCCATGACCACTTCCAACTCTGCTTTGCTCTGTGCTTTAAAAATGCCACAAACTGTCATCACCCGTCGATATTATGATTTTCAGCATCGATGTTATGATGGAAACTCAATGATGGTTGTCCTTTAATCTGCACTTCTTGACATGATATCCTTGGACGATGCTTGATGTACCAACGACACAAATGTCTTATAAGTGCACCGACTAGAAGAGTAAGGCGCCTGTTTATACATCTACGCTGATCTACGCCTTGCAAACCGTTCCTTTGCATCAATCGAGTAGGCCTAATGGCTAAGTTCCCTCTTTTTATCTTTCAATCAACGAGTCGCTTCTTTCAATGGAGAAAGTGACAAAAGAAGGAACCGGATTATTAATCACAAACTCCTGTACCGATTCTGAAGATTTTTCGTAGATTATCAAATGAGGCATCAGAGTCCTAGATTGGCATAACAGGATGAGGATAACTGAAAGTACGAGAAGGATCAGCAACTGTCATGGCAGTTGGAATGATAAACTAT
This sequence comes from Prostheceraeus crozeri, assembly GCA_907163375.1. Lineage (NCBI taxonomy): Eukaryota > Metazoa > Platyhelminthes > Polycladida > Euryleptidae > Prostheceraeus > Prostheceraeus crozeri. The sequence goes on along the minus strand of CAJQUW010014087.1, from coordinate 64,424 downwards.
GCGAGTATCTTGTATTGTGACATTCGACCTTTTAAGTAGGCTACCTAATTTATTTAATGGAATATATGTAACTGATATTTATGTAAAGGTCGATATTTTTCAAAAAGTCTCACATAGCTTATATCAAGTCTAGACCCTACCGATCTCTTTAAGCATGCAAGTGGGCCTACACTATAGATTGAGCTATACATGTATTTATCAAATCTCAATTTAAACTTAGTAAAGAACAAAACATAATTTATAATAATTCCAATGTCAGCTGCGAATATCTTTCATATGCTGCACTCAAATGTTATAGACCTAACGTTAGATTTTGTCAATCACTTCAGCCGGATTAAATGCCATTGCTATGCGCAGCCTATCATTTACGGATCACAGTGATGTGGCAATAAAATAGTAGAGTAGGTTAGTAGTTCTATCTTGAATGGCAATATGAAGCATGACGATGAGTTTGAGCTTGCGCATTGTGCATTATGGCATATTTTACTGATGAATAGCATTTATGATTATTTATTCTTTTGGGTATCTGCTAGGCCTACATGCACATGCACATGTCTTCCGTGTATGTTTCTGGAGAGGCCGAGACCTTTCATGGAAGCAGATGTCTCATCAAGCATAACATAAAAAATTCAAGCCTTTATTGATTCTGCATCATCGCATTATTTTAAAAAAATGTCAACAATTTCGTCGGCAGAGCTTAGATGAGTTTTGTATGCTAAATGCTGTGTAGGCCTATCACAAATCCGTCTTATACAGCAATCACGCTAAAAGCGATCCATGAGACATAGGCTACTAAGACAAACCCTGAACAAAACCTAAAATCCAACAATAAAGCAACCGAAAATTTATCCTAACAACGCTAAATATATTCTATAAACTGATAACCCAAAATTCGTTTTCATTCTCAATTAATTTTCGCGTAAACCGCATGATAAGAAGGTATAGCAATTCGAAGTCGATGTGGCCTAAGTGGATCCCACCTATGTCCTAGTCATAGCACTTATTCATGGATATACACCAGGGATGCGGAGTCCTATCATTTTGATAAGACTCCGACTCCGGGTGACAAGTATATACAGCATAGTTTTTGAAAAATTAACTGGTAACCTATAATTGATCATTATAAGCTTACCTGAACCTATTTTTAGTGATCACTGCTGTATCAATTATCAATCATTTTCGATGAAAGTTGATCAAATGTCGCTTTCAGTTGTATGCATACAACTCGGCTGCTTCCATCTTCTTGATGTGTGCTTCACACAGTTTTTCTCCAGTCTCCACCAGACAGAAAAATCTCCAATCCTTCATCAAAAAATATGAATGCACTTTAGAGGAGCCATCACATACACGATTAACGTGATGGCAAGAGGTAATATTCTCAAACAAACTAATATTTTACTTTTGTCTCTGATGTGACCTTTGGCGCGTAGGTGTGATCGAGGCTAGGAAGACTTGTCTTCTCTACTAAATCACCTAGTAAAAAGACAATCCTCTTTTCACTATCACGGTTCATTCCCTCAACTATTACAAGCTTTGCATGAACTGCTGTCTCTGTATTTTTGTTTGACGAAGAAAGTTGACATCAAGACAGTGACAGCTATGTGCACGAGAATAAATAATTTGTTTGCATTATATTTCGGGTCTAGTTATAGGCCGGAGTCCGGAGTCCTATCATTTGATAGGACTCCGACTCCAGCAAAAATGATAGAACTCCGAGACTACGACTCCGCATCCCTGATATACACACTCATCCTAAACTTGAAACATGCATGAACCCATAACTTTAAAACTCAAACTTCAAAAAATATAACTGTCAAAAGAATCTCATGTAGTCAACCGGTGCGACAACTTGCTTATAAAATATATGAATATCATTCATTGTATATGCACTACAAATTCATCTTCAAGCATACATGCATGCATGGCAGCATAAATCTACGTAAGGGACGAGAGCAGTAGAGTCAGTTGTGTCCCCTCTATTTGACATTCATTTTGTTATAGTTAATTTTTTCAGGTAAGCCTATACTTTTCCAATTCATGACGCTGTAATGTGAATATAAGAGAATAACCAGAAAGTATGCAAGTTAATACATTCATGATGATTTCAGCTATTAACTCTTGTCATAGAATCAATAGTTATGATAGCTAGAAACAGTTTCGAAATTTGAATTTAGAATCGTGTCTGTTGCAAGCCATTTAGGCCTACTTACATTGAACCATAGGTCTAGATTGTCAGTTTTTGAATTCATCGTGAATAATGCGAGATATCAAATTGTGAGTACATGTCCTCAGCATGACCATTGAAGTAGAAAAAATAGACATAATGGTGTGTATATAGATATATGCGTGTATTAACTTTCGGTCATCACCGACGCATCAGCGTCATCACATCGACGCCCAAATATCAGAAACTCGGCTACAGATCTCTTAATAGTAATTAGATTGTGGTTAAGGACACATAATGTATCTTTCAAGAACCAAATACAACTATCAGGAGCAAAAGAAATCAAATTTTTGAAAATTTTTTTGAATGGACAAAAAGGGACAAACTTTTGCTGGATTTTACCTAATATATATAAGAAAAACAGTGACCGGTGACATTATTGTCAGTAGCTATCAAAATAATATGATATCCCACGAAGTTTAGTTACCAAACAAACCGGAAGCGTTGCACCTTGTGGTTCAGCCTGCTGTAAAACATGCAAAATGATTTCAAATCTAACAACAATAATGTCACCGGTCACTGGTCTTTCTTATGTATATTAATATCAAAGTAACTAACATGCAACACTACCAACATTGTATTCAATTTGAAAATTGCTCTTCTCTATATATTAGGGAAACAGGGAGGTCGCTTAGGGCAGTGGTTCCCAACCTTTTAATGTCTCAATATTACTTGACATCTTACACGTTCGCCGCGTCCCAGTTACGGTAGTCTCAAATAAAATTATTTATACGTTAGGAAAGATATAATTCTTTTATATTTTAAAGAATTTATTTTTGCGAACAAAACAAACTTGAAACAAAGAGCAGTCATTCTACAAGTTGAGAATGCTTCCGAACAAATACCTTACCTTACCTTGCCCCCCGTTTCACGTCTCTTTTCCCCAGGTGTGGGGGGTGAGCCGGCCGTCTTGTGTCGATTCGGGTGAATTCTTCTTCTCCACCCTTCTCTATCTTGGGCGACAGCAGGATTGAGTTTCATCAGCTCCAGGTCTTTCCTGATATTGTGCGACCATTTCTTTATTTGACCTCCTCTGATGTTAATTAAACTAATTAATTTCATACCGACAACTAATTCAAATATATATATATATATATATACAATAAACATATTAACTAATGCGAGCACTGTATCTATTAGTTTTTCACCAGCTAATCAATGAGAAGCATGATAGCTTATTGCTAACAGCACACCGAAAGTCATGACCGCAGGAGCCACAAGCCGGTTCCGACTTTTCGATTTGATAGCCATGAGGGCTGAATACCTCTAACGGCCCTGTTCACACTCCGACGTTGAAGGGAAAATCAGGAGGTGAGGGATGACCTTTTTCGTTAACGTCGGATATGTGGAGTCCATACTCATCCAGAAGTCAATACAAGAACTTTCTTTGTGTTTCACTTTGTGTTCAGGATATACTGTGTCAAATATCTACGATCAAATAAGGTTGTGTATCGTTTTTAAGAAACGCAACCTACATTATTTGTGAATACTTTTAGCTTGCCAAAGTTGAGTGTAAATTTCTATTCCAAAAGCATTTTCAAAATACATGAGCTTCAAGCATAATCTAAAAAGCATGTCTTTGTTCTGTCGGTCGCTCAATAGATGTCATTGCATCGCCTGTCGCATTGATATCTAAACAACCTAATACAAAGTTTGATGTGTTATGAGAATGGTAGGCAAGGGCATTCAATTCATGTCGAAATTAACAATAGGTTTTCTATGTTCCTGAAAACGAGTGTCAAGGGATCTCCCGGTTTCTCCAACATGAAATTTGTAACAATTTAAACACGGGATTCTATAAATGCCACAATCAGTTTTTTCACAATTATTGGTTAAAGTCGAACGAATGGTGCTGGAAAACTTAAAAACAAGCTTATGATCAAAATTAATTTTGTAAAAATATGCCTTGGCTCGACATTTGATGAGATATTTAAAAAAATTTTTGGGAAAGCCAAGTTTTTGGTAGGTCTGAAATAACTTCTATTTTCTATTTTACGACATATTTCAACCTTGTGTCCAAGGTTATCTTCAGGTTGTGATTAACAGAGACTTCAAAATTTTAACAAATATGCACAAATATCGATGGTCTAACTAAGAGATGAAACAGTTGAAAAAGGGTGCATAGAAAAATTGTTTCATAGAAATATTGATGATGCATTGAATGTAAAATGTACCGAATCACAAATATAAAAAGTCATTAAGGTCTTCAATTTCGGCCTTTGAATTTATTTGCGGCTTGTGTTTTTTATGTGGATGACTTCTTACAGTCTTAAGTTTGTTTCGTCCGGATCAAAATCTATGACATCAATTGTTTAAGTATTATCGCTAGAGTTGCATTCTTGTTTGTGTTTAAAAACTAATGAGTTGATATTTTTCAAATGTTCTTTGTAGCGTTGGTGCAATGGTCTTATTGTACTACCTATATACACTCTTTAGCAAAATTAATGTTACATCAATACAACTGTTGAAATATCTCAGTGTCTACAATCATTCATTTCATTTGATTACAAAAGTATCATACATCATCTGAAAGGCATTGGTCTCCTCTTTATGATTCACTATGATTATTATTGGCTACATCTTTGAACGGTTGTCTATTACATGAAATTTTGTCAAACATACGCTCGTAGCTACTTTTCTTTCAATGAAAGTTTTGGCATCAAAATCATAGGCTAGAAAAATGAAACACATATCAGTGTATCGACAAGAGAAAATGCTTTCAGAAAAGTATTTGGACTCATCTATTTGACAATTATACGTACTTTGTTACATAAATTGCATTTTATTCTATAAACTACTTTCGCTGTGTTACATAGTTTATTGTTCTCGATGGGACATGTTTTCATTTTGCATTCAGATTGTGAGCAGGAACAATGGATAGAAGTTGTGTCAGTTTTGAGAGTAGCCAAGCTACTTTCTTTGTAGGTCCGTTGGTATCATACACAATGGGTCTTATTTTCATTTCAGGAGAGTCATTGTGGGTTTTGATCAAGTGATGGAAAGAAAGCATTGTTGAGTTTGACGCTACATAGCTCTTGTTATGTATTTGGGCATTCGGTTGTTTGATGCCACTGACTTCCAACATTGATTAATTCTTTGCCCTTTCGTTCGCACACTGAGATGAGTAATTTTCTCATAAGTTGAGGCCTCGTTGAGATGGTTAATACCAAGTTCAATATAGATAGTGTTGTTGATGGTGCAGAATTCCCCAACCTTATTACTAGGAAGACAGATAATGTCTGTTTTCTTCAAATTGTCCAGCGTATTTCTCTCTTTTTGTGATAACTTGCTGCATTTTCGTTTAGGATTCTTTCCTATTTCATCTTGAATTATCTTTTTACTTCAATAATAAACACGTTTCAATCGATCTTCGATCAATCAGCTGTGGGAGACGACAAAACCGTTGATAAACATCATTTAATAAGTCAAAATATACAAAACCCATATAGCCCCAAGTGAGTACCCATATTACCCCGTAGGACGGGGGCTAGATGGGTATTTTGACACTTTATACAAAATCGCTTCTAAATTTTTTCTAGTGGATAATAGAGCCTCCATCTTTGTTATGGAAAGTTGGCTGATACGCTCTTCTTGTCCTGTGAGTTGTTCCGGGACGAAAAGAATATTACGTTTGTAAAAAATAAGTCCGAAAAACCCTTAGGGTGCCCATATTAGTCCCGCCTCCCCAACATAGCCTACTACGGATCATCAAGATTTTAAAGGAATTCACAGACTCCCTCAAGAATGTATTTCAGCCGGAATCACAGCTGTCGGGTGAAAAGCTATTGGGGCGAATAACACACGCATACATTCTCGCCTCAAATTTAGTGTGCCTATTATTTAAGAACTATGTTGGTTCTCAATAATTCCTCCATTAAAATGCATGGTCATAAGTGCCTCATTTTAAATAAAATATTTAGAAGAGTAGGACAGTCTAGCCCCTTTCCACGACATTTTCACGAAAGGGCATGACCTGCTCTTTCATCGGAGCACACGCCCACGCATCGGCGCACGTGGTTGCTAAGAGGACAGGAAACGGAGCACTCAGAGCACACGCCCACGCATCAGAGCATTTGACACACATCGGCGCACTTGGGGGTTAAGAGGACGGAGCACCAATCGGAGCACGCGGCGCCGAGCACGTGTGATGAGTCACGGCAGGGTATATAAGGAAAGGCGCTGTCAGAGAAAATCATTCTCATCATATGTCGACAACATTAACGGGTAGATTACGTCCTCTGGCTGAGACACGTCATCCCAAGGAGGAGATATCCTATGCACCTTATTCATCGAAAGACTTTATTGTGGAACGAGACTGTAATACACTGTATATTATTCCGACAAAGGAGAAGATTGTGTCGTTAGAGAAGATTATTGCAGAGCTTCGTATTCAGTTGTTGAATGTAATACTGTATGGACCACGCTTCTTGTTTGATATTCGAACATCTGCAAAGTTCCCCAAAGGTGCACTGGACGTGTCCTATCGCTATTTGAACATTGGTGACGATTGGGACGTGGAAGAACTGATTGATTCATTGCAGAAGAAGTTACGTTCTCAACTGGAGTTTCGTTATTTTGGGGGAATCTTGTGTATGCAGATTGACATTGGGTTTGGTTCATTGTTTACGTAAGATACATTATCTGAACCACGATATAATGGAGCCACCAACAAAGAAGAGGCGAACCACAGTCCGTCCCCGCCCTCAACCCTATTATGAGTGCGAGTTTTGCAATAAACGCTTTCGACTGTTTTCACAATGCATCCGTCATGGACGCAAGGAGATAGGAAAGGAGTATTGCGATCGTTGTGGGAAATGGTGGACTACCGATCATTGCTGCTCTCTGGATAGGGGTTACTGGGGCGACAAGGAGAGTGAGTTCACCTGCCTGCTTTGCAAACAAGACTATAATATGGAAGCTTACCATAAACATCCATGTGTGGGTCGGTGCAGGTACTGTGATGAGAAGATTCAGGAGGAGGAGAATGAATGGAATGAACATGTATGTCCCTATTTGAGCATGTATATGCCCACCGAACCCTTGGACCCGAATCGCCCATTGGAGTCGGAGAGTACGAATTCATATCCGTACGACTTGTCAAAAGTGAAATTGGCACGCTGTCCCTGGTGTCATAACATATACCAAGCATTCTTCTTATGGGAACATGTTTGCAAACATCATAAGGAGGTGTGTCGAAGCAATCCGACGTGGTGCAAGAGCAAGACGAATGAGGCACGTGACAAGTTTGTCTATATATGTGTCTGTGGTGAGATGCTGCACCGTGACGTGGAGGAAGAGAAGGTCCGTCAATTTGTCTCGTTGCATAAGGAGCATATGGGCAAGAAAATATGGAAAAATCAGCGCGAAAAGTTGAAACGGATATATGAGAGTCAACCGAATCCGCCCAAGGAAGTAAATAGTGTCCCCCAAGCCTCGCTTCGACCAGAGAATAGAAATCGGGACCCACGCAAATATTTATTTGACTTTAGTAAGAAACGAGGGAGACCTCTGAAACCCATTGTTTTTAAGAACCAATTGAATTGGTTCACGTATAATGTAGATTTGGATGATGAATAAATGTAGTGATCAATCTCCTATTTTTGTGACTAAGTTATGATTAGGAAGCGTAAACATTAATCACGACACGCCATAAACGACGCCAGAGAGGAGGAACTGTAAGACATGTGAAACGGTATATAAAATCTCAACTGCATCGTAGAGGACGTGAAGCTTTTCAGAGACATAAAGGCGAATTGATTCGACGTCATTTGGGCAATACGTTGTTGCCAGCAGCGTGGCGACCACGTTATAAATCCAATAATCAAATGATAAAGGAAGAATGGCAACGGTTGAAACACGAACTAAATAGGAACAGGTTGGGAAAGTTAAAGACGTTAGGGAAACTATTAATGAAGAACTAAGTAGGGACATCTAGTCTATCACGGTAATCATGCAACGTGGAGGTATTTATCGCGGAAGCCGTCGTCAAAAAGAGGGTATTTACCGTGGTAGTCGTAGACAAGAAGGTGGAATCTACCGCGGGAGTCGTAAACAAAGAGGAGGCATCCTCCCATTTTTAGCCCCCCTCATCCCTGCACTTATTGCCGCAGGGAAAGCTGCAGCGTTGGGAGCAGCGGGTGCAGCCGGTGCCGCAGGCGTAAGCGCTTTGACGAATAAAATGTCAGGAGGAAAACGTCGAAGGAGACATCATCATCGCTAAACCAATCATGTTGTACACCACCCTAGGGACGGGTATATAAGTCGAGACACACAAGGTGAGATTCATTTCACGATGCGTCGGATTCAGCATTTGGGCGAGCTCATGCAAGGTTCTTATACCATTGCATTTGATCATCCTAAAGTACAACAATGGTGGGTGGAGCAGAAGAAGCCGGTGCGCAATTTCATCGTATTTGATACGGAAGGAGATCCCATGCAGGAAGTCGCTGCCATTTGGTGTCATTGTACGCCCAGAGACGATAAACCGACTGGATATGTGACCATTACATCGCGCTTCCATGACTTTATCAAACATGAGACATCGGTGTGTGATGTTTTTGCAACTAATTTTATTCATGGTCTCAACCCACGTGTGATTGGGAAATGTGGTGCAGAAGAGAGTGTGATTATTCACCGTTTTAATTGCTGGGTCCATGAAATGACACGCGAGTATGGAGACGCGGAACTGATTGTAGGGAATGGATTATCGGAGATGGAAAGAGCTTGGTTGAAAAGCATAAAACTCTTGGAAAAAGTGACAATGGATAGTATTTCTCTCCCTGAATGGTCTCAACGCATTGACTCTCATTGGAATATATTTGCCTCATGTATGCGGGATAGTGAACTGTATAGGATTGGCTACAAGGAACATATGCGTCGAGGATGTCACTGGATGAATCATTCCCAGTATGAAGGGAAAGAAGCTTACCGTCGAACCGTTACATTTACGCCGAGGGAAAGCACTCACAGAAACTCAAGCTGCCAAGGTACAGTATGGGTACCACTGTGCGCTGTCAGATGTGGTCGAGATTCTCCTTCATTATTGCTTTGAACTACACTATCGACTTTATGTGCATACACTGTATTTAAATTATGATTCCTGTGAAGCTGCATGGGCCTGGACCAAGATTGACCACATCACTGTGATGCATGAATCAACCACGGTGGACAATGGACAACTCCACAAGTCTTACATTATTCATTATTGTAACTTCAGTGACTATGCCGAACATCGTACCTTGTGCAAGAATAATGCATGTTGTGAAATGACTCAAGAAAGTGCATCTCTATAATAAATGTTATTCCAATCACCTGTTATTTTTGATAATCATTGACTTGGGAATATAGCACTTGTCAATTTTATAAACCATTTTCAACATTAAAAATAATTCTAACGCGTATAATCTATGAATCCTATCTCTTAACATTAAAATAATTCTAACGTGTACATCTTATCATCTTATTGCCCCATTTCACCCTTGAATAAAATAGTCATAGCTTACCATGTATGTTTATTGAGAAGAAATCAAGATAGAAAGAATAATTACACATACATTTAAAAAACCTAGTCACTGACTTCACTTATAAAGTCCACTGCATCCAAGTTGGCGATGGCTTCGTCAATGTTCTCCATTTCAGTGCGACGGTTGAATCTACTGCTGATATTCGTAAGAGGTTCGCGAAAGGGACGGTGAGTGGGTCGAAGATCGAGTTCAAGATAGTCATCAGAGCTAGGAAGAATATTCTCCATCTCATCGTCTAGAAAGGAAAGTTCTCGATATATGTCGATCAGACTTGGTGATCCGGGATCGGTGACGGAGGGTGACGGTGGGGTGTAAAATGGTCCATCGATGGTGGGTGGCGTCGGAGGTAGGGAATACGGTCCATCGGGATCGGGAATGGAGCCCCAGTGGGATGGTAGATCCGTTGGAAAGTCGCATCACTGATCAAAGGATTAGGACTGGCTGGTGAGGAAGGTAATGGACTTGGGCTTCCTGGGGTCGGTGGTGGAGTGTCTGGGATCACTTCAGGTTCATCTTCACTGTCACGTTGTAAAATAAAAATGTCTGTGGGGTCCACTTGTTGGAAATGGTGTCCGTCACGTTGGTAAATCATGTCTAATCTTCTTGAATGTTCACGAGTGTTATGAAGGTGGAACATTTTCGGCTTGGCTTTATAGTTTTGAAAATTCCCCATCCCCTGCTCCGAGCATTAGACGTGCCCCATTCCATGCTCGGAGCACAGAACGGAGCAATGGGTGTGCCCCATTCCATGTCGGAGCACCTATCTATTGGAGAACTAGGTAAAAATGGAGAAACGATCAAGACACATACATGATGGAAGACTTTCACGTGTACACCTATCCAAATCAGCTCATTATTTATCCGAAAACGACATGTCAACCGCACGCGATGTTGGAGAAAGTGATTCCATATGTGAAGGAGAAGATCAAAGTGAAGCCTGAATGTGAACTCTCCATGGATGCATTCACGATTTATGAATACAAAAGAAATGGTTCTCCACCATTGATGGGCGCCAGTGAACGTTATTATGAAAGTGACATCCAAGAAATGGATGACTATTTATCCTCACTGAAGAACGTATGGGACTATGAATTTATGGACAGTGTTAACAAAGAGATTCTTGGTGTCTATTGTATAACGTTTAATTTTGAATATATCTCTGTTGGATGGACATCAGAAGAAGAATATGTAAGCGACGCAGACTAAGTATGAATAAAGAATGTCGTTGTATGAATCATGTTGCTTTTCCATATTATAAGTATTCTCCTATTGGGGTTGATAGATTTGGAAAAACATGCTACTTGTACTCCTTTTTCTTCTGAGAGAGATTGTACGCATACTCACCGCGATGAGTAACTATTTAAGTTATGGATCCTCACACTCTCTCAAATAAGATCATGTTACTCCTGCCCTATTATCGAAAAAGACGACATCGCCCTATTCGGACAAGACACCCTCGAAAAAGACGACAACGTGGAAGATGGACATCACGCCCACAGAAAGTTCGACATCTCCTTCGCACCAAGCGCGGATGAAGATCCTTATTGATTTTTGGCTCGATGAACGCATCCGAGGCAATGATATCCCCAAATTAGAAGAGTTTACCGACACGTCCACAGTCTATTTGAATCAATTGGTACTGAATGACCACTATTCCATCGTGGGACGTGTGTATTTACTCATGGCTATTTTTGAGGATGATGTTTTGTATGAGGAAACACTATGGAGGTTTATGAATGAGAAACATGTGAAATATTTACAAATGCTGTATCATAAACGTGTGATTTCAGCAACAAGTCTTATTTATATCAAAGAGACATTGAGTCGTATCTGTGCTCATTTCAGTGTTTTGTTTCAATGGCCAACGAATGTATTTAAGCATGCACAGGAACACACAACAAAAATCAACCATGAAGGGAGGAACGCGTGAAAGTGAAGAGACACTGACGTTGCGAAAATTGAGAATAACCCTATGTCCTGTCTGTAAATGCCCTTTTCAAAAAGATCGTCTGAGAAGGCATATTTATAATTCACACCATCTAAAATATAAAACAAAAGAAGAGATAAAAGCAAGTGAAGAGTTCATCTATGCATGTCTATGCGGGGAAACACTCGATGGAACGGTTGATAGGAAGACAGCTCAACAATTTGCGCGTCAACATACCCATATTTTAAACGAGCGAATGGAAGGATAAAATGTTAGTAAACTCAACTATATTATTCAACAGCATGTTCCGAGATCCTCTTTGAAGGTGTCATCTACGTTGACAGGACAAGATCGACAATTATCACCCACCTCACGTCGTGCAAACCCCTTGCGTCCCCCTCAACCTATGAATACAGATTTGGATGCAGACGATAGTCTAGAAGCACTCATTCGACCTTCTCCAGCTGATCATCGCGCCTTAACACAAGCAACACCTGATAATTCTCACACTATGCTGCAAGCTGTCGTGAAAAGTATGGTTGAAGATCGAGCAAGAGTGGATGCTCCCCCTGATCCCACCCATACGGTCCATCAAATACAAGAAGAATTGAATCGATTGCCGCCAGATGTTTTAGCCATGGCTGCTAATGAGATTGATATGAGTCCTATATCGTTAGAGAATATTCAACCTACACTAAGCCATGTGACATTTGATAACTATCCAGGTCCTGTCAATGATCACAACAGTTATGTCCAAGCCATGTCGAACACAGTGGGAAATCCAGAGGTTGATCAACAAGAATCAAGAGGAGTGGGAACTCCTCTCCAACAACACTCGGTGGGGGTAGGAACCCCTCAACAACAACACTCAGTGGGGGTAGGAACCCCTCAACAACCCATGAACGCACACCCCGTGGAGGAAAGAATGTTTTATCCAGTCACTTCACCTGTCATTGACAACTCCCACGAGTACATTATTCAACTGAACAATTTGAAAAACAGCGCCATTGTTCAACTGTTGAACGATTCTATTCGTCTCCATGGACGTCATTTAAATGCTCGCAAACGCATCTTGCACGTGTTGGAAGATGCATTTAATCAACACATTCATGAACCCAATCGTACAGATGGCAATGGAGACTATTTGGATGAGACATTGGAAAGCATGCGTGACTTGCTGACTCAAAAGGAAGAGTTTATTGCCCACTTAACCAACCAAAATGCAGACGTCCACGCACGCTACATGAATTTGGTGAACGCCATGTAAACTAAGTTATGTGGGATAGAGGATGATATACAAGAATGACGTGTCAGTGTGAATCATGTTCAAGTCGACGACAGGACTTTACCAATGTATTGAAATCCCTAAGTTCAGGGATAGGATGCTCGAAAAAGAAAATTAACCGTCATGTCGATCAATTGCCTGAGGAATATGTCAAGGATATGCAAGCACTCATGAGCAAAATGCGAGAGAATCCAGGGAAATAAGGACCTTTACAGCACGAGTTTATTCAATCTTACAAAGGAATTCTCCGCAATTTTGTGAAACCACCCCTCTCAAACTCGCAAATACTTGGGTCAAAAACGTAAATTTAACAAGAAACAAACTCCCTTCACACAAGCCTATGCCATGGCATATCACGATAATCCAGCAGCTTTCAAACAAGCCTTACATGCATCGATCGGCTCCAAACACTAAGTAAACCATACCCACGTCATTAACAGTATCATCATGGAAAATGTTCAATCCATAGTGAACACACTTTCAACAGCCAACGGAGGAGATTTAAAATGTTCACTCATTGGTTCATTCAAAGAAACCCTATCACAATTCTTTACACTCGTCATATTCATTTTGGTTACCCTCTTATCTGGTCGAAAAATGATGAAAGATATCAAAAAACGTAAAGATAGTAAAAAAACCCTTACTAGATATGGAAGTAGTCAACTATGATATATCCAAAACGCCTATACTCAATCCCACCAAACCGCACAATGAAATTCCCATGAAATCGAACGATTTACCGAAGAGTGTGAATAAGTCACGTTCACACAGTAAAATTCCTATGAAATCAAACGATGTACCGAAGATTTAAAGGTTGATTTTCCCATGACATCGTTAAAAATACTACGGATTTGATGTGTTATTTTCCTATGATATCAATCGATTCACTGTGACTTTGAAGAACACACTATGTTACAAATCCTCGTAAAATCAGGTGATTTATCGAGAATTCTGAGGTACTTTTCCACACCAAATCGACCGATGTTATCGTAAAATGACTCAGCAAATTCCCATGAAATCAAGCGTTATCTCGTGAATTTGACCTAAAAAAGGGACAAGCCCCGTACACCACCAAAAATGAATGATTCATCGAGAATTTCACGGAGCACCAATCAGAGGACTTGTATGCGTGGGTGTCAACCAATGAGAAGAAATTTTCCCACGCTCAACTCTATATAAACTGAGCCATTTCAGTCATTTTCATTCAGTCATGGGTAAACGTACGAACACGTTGGAAGCTCCTCTCGCGAAGAAGGCGAAAGTCACGTATTCGTCAGATACACCGACATCCAAGCCAGTCTTTGTTGAAGCGACAGAACCCTATTTCCATACGAATGGGAAAGCCGAGAAGAACTACCTTACCAAGGCACAACCACAGTTGGAGCCTCTGCCCATCACACGTCTGGTATTGGGTAAGAAATGGAATAACACTGGATATTATCCCATTCGCGGAGAGAATGCGATGATGGATGCGATGGATTGGCAATCACGACGAGACATCTCAAAACTCGTGTTTGCCACGGGATTTTATGGATGGCGTGCACAAACGTACAATGACCCTTGGCACGGTTCCGCTCAAATCTCCTCCCTCTTCACCATTTCTCAAGCCGTCTCACGCGATGTGGAGACGTTGGAAGATGCGATACAATCCCTCTACAAACAAGTCCAACCCGAATCTGCCTACAACCTCATCTCCTGTCTCGGTTATGTACACAAGAAATCGGCCTACGACAGTATCTTTAAGAAGCTGAAGCAGGACACGCCTATCTTCTTGATGAAGAAGAATGGAAAGAACAAGAAGGTTAGTTTGGCCAAGATTGATCATCTTCTTGCCAATCTCAAGGAGAATATCTTCCTTCAATCAAATACCATCTTCCGCGTCACAGGCATATACTGTAATCCACAGACAAAGACTCTGAAACTGTGTTTTACTGTGGATCAAATCCAAGTACGTATCAAACAGGCGGAGGAATGTCAGAGCACAGCGGTGGAGGAAAAGAAGAAGAAGACAAAGCTGACACTCGATATAAAGAAGGCACACATTCCCTCCAGTGGTTTATTTAATCTGACACACATGGTGCAACCTAAACAGGACATTGATTGGGAGGAACTCAAACACTTTATAGATGATCTCGAGACAGCACTGTACTTATGAAACAAAAGGAGGATGAGATGACAAACATGCTTTCTCAGAGGTGGAGTGCTCAACCCACGGAGGAGGAGGATTGGAGGATGATGCGGACGGATTATGCCAAGGCGCAAGCACTCGGTGTGTACATTCGCATCCGGGAAGAGTCATACGCGCTGCATATCTTTGACGGTGATCAAATACAAGCTGAGAAATGGATCAATCGATTCCTCGAAATGTTCAAGGATATGGTGGAACACAACCAGGAGAGTCAGTGGTATGTGTCATCCTCATGGTACAAAGCAGGACAGTGTGTCAATGAGAAGTGGTCTGTGTCGAACTATATTGAACATTATTTCATTGTTCGTAGTGCCTACGAAATCCATCGTCGCGCCTTTCCCACTATGTTGAAGGAAGCATTTGCACGGTACAATATGAATCCTCTTACCAATGACATGGAAAGGACATTGATGAGTGAAATGGTGACTGCTCTTGAAAACTCACTCTCTAAGACATGTACACGTGGACGTTTTATTCCACCTCTTCTTTATTCTGGAAATGATTCTATGTTCTGGAAACAATTTTAAGTTATGTTTAATACATGATGCATGGAATATATGTCTGACTTTTATTATTCGACAAGATGGATTTCCGTTTAGAGAATGACTCATCCATGATTGTCTCGGGTCCTAGTAAATCGGGAAAGTCGACGTTTGTGGCGAATATGATCAAGAATCGTCATACTTTATTTAAAAAGCCCATTCGTAAAGTCTGGTGGTATTATGGGATAGAAAGTCCATTTCATAAAGAGTTACAAGATGTGATCTTGAAAATGGGTGTCCCTACCCAAGATGAGTTTGATCAATTGCAAGAAAATGATTTAATTATTCTCGATGATTTACAACAGGAATCTCAAAACAATGAAACTACTACGGGGTTATTTTTAAGAGGATCTCATCATAAACGGTTTTTCGCAGTGCAAATCACACAGTATTTGTATGGTGATAAAGAACAACGTATTCGTAATGGCAATGTCCATTATTTGGTCGCGTTCAATAATCCGAGAAATCAACAACAATTGGCTCAATTCATGGGGAAAATGCTCCCGAAAGGCAATATGAGCGTCGTACATGATATTTTAACGACATTGGTTCAAAAGTATGGGAATTATGCCTACCTCTTTATTGATTTCACTACAAATTGTCCGTTTGAGTACCGATTTCGCACCAACTTATTTAATCCACCTATGATTGTGTTTAAGTTAAGCAAAAGACCCAATAAAACGAAAAAGGACTTTAGTGAAGTAGTGGTGGTTCCCAAATCTGAAATGAATGAACACACCGGTGGCGGACAACAAATGGGTGGTGGTGGTGACAGTACCAAACTGATGTCGACCATGTTGCAACGTCAAGCGGAAGATCAGAGGGTGAGAAACATGATAATGAATCCTCAACAAGCCCATCTTGACCGTATTGCACGAGATATTGTGCGTTACCGTCCTACCGCCAATAATATCGCTGCATGGAACGCCCGGATGTATTTGTTCGATAAAGTTCGTCGCCAATTTTTCAATTTGGACGATGATAGTGGGAAGAGATTGGAAAAAACAACAAAACCTCCGCTTACTCACGTCGCAAAACCTCCGCTCACTCGCGTTGCAAAACCTCCACTCACTCACGTCGCAGATCCACCCGTCCTCAAGAGATCTAAAGGGAAAGTCGTCAAACCTTCTGTTGTCACATCTCCCAAGACGAAGCGTTCTCAATTGAAATCATCCATCAATACTCGTTTAAGTAAAAAAGGAGTTCTTGAATTGGGATCCTATGGCTCACCATTCAAGTAATGGCAACGGCAGCCGCGCCAATTGCCTCCTCATTCTTATCGCGTATCTTTGGGCGTTGTTGCGGCCAAGGCAACGCAGACGACAGCGCAGAGACACAGTACACCATCACGGCGAGCTTTAATTGTTGTTCCAACGGGAATACCACCTATCTTCAACCCCCACGTCAATTCCAAGCAGATTGTGTCGATGGAGGACGTGTTGCACAAGATTTATTACAATCCCAAACATCCCGCTGGCTACGGAAGCGTCAATGCACTTGCTGCTGCTTCACATTATTCAAAAACAAAAGTCAAACAATGGTTAATGCGTCAACCGACCTACACCCTTCACAAATCTCGATTGCATCGTATTAAGCCCTTACACCCGTATCGTGTACGCGGTCCGCAAATTCAATTTCAAGCGGATATTGTCGATTATCAAAAGTATGCACAGCATAATCGTGGCTACAAGTATATTCTCATGGTGATAGACATCTTTATACGCAAAGCCTGGGCATTCCCTCTCAAGACCAAGAGTGCCAAAGAAGTGTCGGGGGTTTTAGAAGCCATTTTCGCAACCATTCCCACCCCGCAACGACTGCAAACGGATCAAGGCCGTGAATTTTATAACCGACCGGTGAAAGAAGTCTTGGACAAGCACGCTATTGAATTGTTTTCCATCTACAGTCCCTATAAATGTGCTCATGTCGAACGATTGAACCGTACTGTCAAGAATAAATTGGAACGTATCTTTACAGCCACCAATAACAAGAATTGGGTGGATTATATCGCAGATGTCATGTATGCATACAATCACAGCACCCATTCATCCACAGGTTTCACCCCGATGGATGTGAATGCCTCCAATACCGAAGAAGTGAAACGAAACAATGCGAAACGTCTCCGACAAAACTATAAGAAGTTGGCAGTCCCAGGAAAGTCTATCCCTGTGGGAGCACGTATACGTATTTCACGTGATAAAGGAATGTTTGGACGAGGGTATGAAGCGAATTGGTCGACGGAAGAGTTCATTGTCTCCAACATTCTCAAGAACCCCCATGGTACCAAAATGTACAAGATCAAAGACTTGAGTGGAGAAGAGATCAAAGGATCCTTTTATGCTCAGGAATTACAAGTGATTCATCGGGAGGAAGAAGTATATCAAGTGGACAAAGTGCTCAAGACCCGACGTCGGAATGGACGTACAGAATATTTTGTGCACTGGCAAGGATATCCGGCCTCGATGAACTCATGGGTGACTGACTTAGAACCTGTAGGTAATGTACGCCGCTATTGATTTTGTAATCATGCAGGAACTGCATGAGGAACAACATGTGTACTTGTTGAGCAATACTCAACCCCATTTGCATGACAATAAAGCCAATCATTTCTTTACACGACTGGAAAATCCACTTTTTATTCCTAAAGGAGAAACATGGGAAGTAGGCTTGAAAGAGTTTAGGTATGTGAATAATGTGGATACGATTCCCGAAGATTGTTATATTACCGTGGGGAAAATGGTGGATACGAAAGATTTGAAGACCTATTTGCCTAATTATACGATGGAAGGGACCAATGTGGTCCGTCGTCACACCATTTTTGAATCCGATGAGGAAGTGAAAAGAGTACCCATTATCACAGCGTTGGAATTATATACACGTCGTACCATTTCCAACATGATGACTGTCACGACACATCCATCCTACTTGTATTATGGATGCAATGGCCCTAGTGATCATTTTCTATGGAAATCCCACAAAATTTCGCAATAGAATTATCGCGCATTGTCTACTGCAAAAAGCACTAATTCTCTACTGCCAAAAAGACCTACAGACATCAATCGTCTACTGCCAAAAAGGCCTACAGACATCAATTTATAAACGCATTCAGACAAACAACAATTTTCACGATATTTTGCGATTAATTAGGAATAATATAAATGCCGATCGAACCTCAAGCAAGCGTAATTTTAAGTCCCGTGAATACATTAAATCATCCACCAGGATTCAAAACTACCGAATTTGAGGTATTGAACAGTACCTAAAAATAATAATAAAACTCACATTATATTTTCCATTTTCTCCAATCCTCCTTCAGAGATTCAACTTGTACTATTCAACGTGTATTTGTTCGACTGTAGCTGTGTGTGGATCGAATATTTCATTACAATATAATTTCACTTCAAATGACTTTTCAGCAATGTAATCAATCACTTGTTTAATGGTTTTCATCGAAAGTGAAAAGATATTAGGTAGTTGAGTCAGAATGATGCGAATCAAAACGTGTAGATGAAGATGATGTTGAAGGTTAGGAACAGGCGGTAGTTCAATTTTCCTGGCATTGTGCTAAAAACAAGCTGGTCTCTCGTTTGTATTTGCCTTTTATTTGAGGTTATGTGCAAGATAGAAATCCAGCAAGGTAACACCAAAGCGCTTCTAGTGTCAGGTGGGGCCGTGCAGTAAACATTCGCACTGCAAGGTTCCACTCCTTGATGTGTCTGTGACACGAAGCGCTGTGGTTTTACCTTATTGATTTTCTATCTTGTGCATAACTTCAAAGGCAAATACAATGGAGTGACCCGCTTGGTTTTAGTACAATGCCAGGAAAAGAGAAGATCGATAGTGAAAAGATTTCCATAGTGAAAAAATGCTTCGGCGTAATCCTGAAATTGGTTGTGAAAGTCGAATTCCGACAGAATCCTCTGAATGTCCAAAGCACAAATGACTGACTTGTGGCGCATTTAAAAGTTTTGTAAATCCACAACTCGTATAAGACAGTAGAACGACATGCATTGACGCTGCTGGGATGACTGAAACATGCACGATGCACTGAGAGGAATGACTCTGCAATTGATGACGCCTGATTGATACAGCATACACAGTCTGTCCGCTCGCATCCTCTTTGTCGTGTGACTCATGGAGCGAAGGTCGTTATGAGGGCATTCATTAGTCATTAACAGGCAGGCGATCGACGAGTTGTTCATTCCACAGTAGGGAGAGAGATGTGTGTAGAGGAAAATTGTGACGGATACCGGTATATACATTACGTCCTTTAGTCATCATAGTCTTGCAAATAGGGGAACAACTGATCCGCATTGTGACCTTGAATATTCCAGCTGAGATACATTCAAAATCAGAAAATCAGCTTTCAAATGGAGAAAAGAAAATAAAAGAAGATGAATGGAGAGATGGAGATAAGGAGAGAGAGAGAGTGTGTGTGTGTGTGTGTGAGAGAGAGAGAGAGAAAAAAAGAGGAAGCTTGTTCCCCTGTGCTTCGCGCACTATGGCCCCGATCAAAAACAAACAGTTCGAGGAGACTCCGGAGTTTCCGGAGAGAGAAAGAGAGATAAGAAGAGACTAGAAGGACTTAGCTCTGTGCCTCGTGCATTGTGACACTCCATCAAAAGCGAATCATTTAGAGGAGACAAAGTAGCAAGAAAAGGGACGCATGTATAAAACCAAATGTTCTTTTTACAGGTGTAAAGCAAGTAATAATTGAATATAATACATGCACATTTACATATCACATTCATTTATTCATGTGATATTTAATATAATAAGTATTAAATGTGATGTAGACATAATATCAATATATCAAATATATCAACATAACAATATATTTGATAAGATAGAATTTTGTAATTGCGTATAAAATTGTATTACATGTATATATTCCTATGAATACATTAGATGGTAATAATACGAGATTTATATACAAATATCTTTCTTTTGTATATTACAGCAAAAGAATTGCTGTATTATACAAAAATGTTTGAGTTCAACGTTCTTGTAGAGGTTATATCTGTCGTCGATAAATGTTTAGAGACACGTGTCTCCAGCAAACATTTACAGATATATTTGCCTGCTAAACATTCTATGGATGCCATGAATGCCAGTAAGAAGTCTCTAGAATTGCAGTAGGCATTATTAGCTCATACAAATGTCTCTAAAAACCATAAAAAGCTTACTGCCAAATCAAATATCTGTAGCGATTTTGAAAGGCAGTAGAAAATCGTAAAATCTCTAGAAAATGATCACTCGAGGGCATAGAGGAAGCAGATGTCTATGTGATTGACATTGCCCCATTTTCCCTGTTTCAAATCAAGGAATTCTCCGCTTTTCATTACGTCCTTGTGTTTTCCCCTCATTTGGCGGCCTCACTCTTATTGGACAAATGTGTCTATCATTTATCGTTGAAGGAAGTCGTTCGGATCCATACACGACTCTCCATTCATCGAAAGGAATGTGACGTAAAGAAATATCCCGCCCATGACTATTGGTTCAGTGTGATTCCCTTACACCGCTGTCATTTTGCCAAACATGGGATTGAAAGGTTGATGGGAAATGAAATCTCAGTCCTCAATTTATTCAAACAATTAGAATGGTTTGGTGTGGGGAAATTAGTGTTTCATTCGTCCAACAGATTGTCCTTTCATGTAAAGCATGCTTCCAATTATACATTGTCTGCTATGGATTATGGGATCCTATCCGAATTGCAGAAAATAGCCACTGTTTACATGGCTCCCCCAGTGACCTATAAGGATATACATCCCCTGAGTGATGATACTACACGTGCTGTGTGGATGAGGACCGATACCTTTGTGAGCTCTCTCAAACGCAATGCAAAGGCACCTTCTATTCCCAGAGGGCATATAGGCCTGTTTCATAATCTTCGCGCCCTTCTTCCTAAACTGAGAGAGTTGATGAAAGCAGTGAGAATGTATCAACACACCTTTTTCCGATTGCAAAATTTGGCCTCTAAAAAATGGTTTGCTTTACCAACACGCACCATGAAAAATCAATTTATTTTCCCAGTGGAGTTTCTAAATCCACTCACCCCAAAAGAGCGTGAAAAGGAGTATCAACATCCCAAGAAAAAACATTTGCCATCTGTAAACTCTACCGCCTTAGACGTCACCGTTTTAGTCGCTACATCAAACTCTGTGCCATGGTTCAGAAACCGTATTGATCAATTGTATGACAAGATTGATACACAGTTACACAAGATCGATCCTACCATCAATATAGCCGATGCTCCTGATTTAGTCACCTCCCGTTTCTTGCATACCTATATCAACACACTGAATGCAAAATACCGCAACATGATGCGAATCCTACGTCAACACAAGATGGAAGGTGTTTTAGTCTCTAAACGATTCGGAGCCAAGAAGCGATTGTTTGATACTGTCTTATTGAAAAATTTTCGAAAATCGATTCAAAAGGAACAAGTCACAAAACGGCCTATTATTCATCATTTAGTTCATTCCCATCCTAAAGATGGGAAAGAAAATGTATTGGCCAGTTGTGCTGATATGCATCATGAAACGGGGCAACATGCACTTCCCTTCACACCTACGGAAAAGTATCATATCTACAACACTTATAATGTATTTGCCTATCATAGTTTGGTGGATTTGATGGAGATGTATGGGAATATTCTCCATGATTTTGAAGTGAAACAGGAACGGTTGACAACGTTAAGAAGGATGGCGAAAGAATTCAAACCCACTGCAGGAACTGATCATCTTGACGAGAACGTTCGTGAACGAGATAGAGTGAATGCAGAAGTGACTGTGTTGAAAACGGATCTTTGCCAATTAACCAAGGAGAACAAACTGTTATTTTATGTGTCTAGACCTGAATCGTTTTATTACAAGAATTTAGAGAGTGATAAGACGTGGAGTTCTATCGTCCCCACAGGTTATTATTCATTGGAACCCTATTTGAATACCATCTTCCCCGCCCCCATGACATGGACCATCACATCCATGTCCTATCATTATGAACTGACCATCGATTGCACGGAGGATATGGAAATCAAGATGGACCAGCAATCTAAAGCCTATGAGATTTTCAAAGCAGAACAAGTAGCTACCTACGTGTGGGACGAATGGATCTTGGAATTCCCCCTCAGCACGATTCATGTTCCCTCCTTTATCCTTCAGAGACAAACCATGGAATTGGACGCTCTCTTTGAAAAGAAGAGTGTCCCCTATGCATTGAGTGGGACCCATGTCTTGCATCGAAACGGAAAACCGACACAACAGTATAAGACCGAGGATAGGAAGCATCCCAATATTCTCAACATCAAGCATGGCGACTATTTTGAGATTTTTCATACCCTATCTCATCTCCCTAGTCCATTACGATTCAATTTACCCATGAAATACTATACCCTCCAATCCTTTGTGCAAGCTTTCAATCAAGCCATCCCCCTGCCTGATATGGTGTGGGTGACGTATACAACAGTGGGTGTCTTTCACGTGCTTCACTTTAAAATCGCGGAAGGGTATTTGTTGAAAATCAATCCCCCACAACTCTGGCAACACATGTTGAATCATAGTCATGAATATGGTATGTTCACCTATCATGAACAAACCTGTATACACTCGGAAACGCCGGAACATTGTTTTGCAAGTTACCGTCGGTATCAACAACGTCCAAAACATGTCACCCATGGGATGACATTACACATCTATGGTTTACCGGAATATACCTTTGATTATGCCAAAGGATGGAACCACACCCTCGACACCCTCTTCCCATGGAAAGGGAAGGAATTGGATCGCTTGTTTCAGAAATCCTATTTCCCTTATGCTTACGAATCGAAAGAGCTGTTGGCCAATACGTGTTTACAATCCTACTTGTTTGGAGATAGACTCTCTGATAAGAAATTGTATTCACCCGCTGTCGCGTATCAAGAACGATCCACCCTGAAAGTCTGTAAAGATAGATTGACTTCCTTTATTGGATGGTTCAGTGATGATATGCAAAGGCTGATGACGACCATGATGGAACGCTGGCAAGAAAACATGTTTTATCTAGTGGATGGTATGGTGTTGGGAGTGGATGTGGGAAAACAAGATATTCAATCGGTTATGGTGAATACACATCCCACACCTCGCCCTTTTCTTCATCTCTATAGCAAGACCATGAAACCTTTGCAACTCCATGAACAGATTGATTCGGCAAGGTTACATCAACCCCACCCTAGACATTTCTACCTCGTTTCATCGTGTCCGCATTCCCAAAGAGAGTTATACCTTGGAAGGACTCTTTTCTAAACTCCAGGTGAATTTACAGGCGTGGACTGATGTATCCCTCTCTCTCTCGAAAGACCATTATTTGACGGTGAAAACCGCGGAACATGCCTTTATTGATTTTGGAGAAGCGTTGAGTTATCGTATAGGTCTACCCCAATCCTATTATGGACCCAATACACAGATGACAACACTCTCTCCTCTCAGCATGACTCCCAATTCCTTCAACATTATCGTCTATTGTAATATTGTGGCGGAAAGTATTGTGGGAGGACAACGTGAACAAATCTTGAAAATTCACCCCATTGAAGAGAAACAACGTTTGGGGGAAATGGTGTCGTATGAAGTGTCCAATATTGATTATTACCCCATTTTTACATCAGCAATTAATGAGATTGAAATTCAGTTGCGTGGTGATGATGGCGAATTTATTCCGATTCATGAAGGACGATCCTATTTCAAACTCCATCTCCGCCGTAAGGAGACTAGGTAATTGGTGACAGAATGACTATCAACCATGCATGAGGAAACAATTCACTTGTTGAGTAATGCTCAGCCCAATTTGTTTCCTGAAAATAGAGCCAATCATTTCAAAAATCGCTTGGTTCCTTCCATCCCCATGGTCCATGGGGATCAATGGGAAGCCGGTACCCCCTCTCGTCAACTTCATCAATACCCTTCAGACAATACCCGTGGATGTCAGCTTTAGTGTGGGGGCATTGAATGATCATCCTGAGACGATTCCGACCGTCTTTACGTCCTCTATCATTCCCATCAAAACGGATTCACCGCGAGGAGAACGCGGTAAACAGGGAGAGCAAGGCAAACAAGGCAAACAGGGAGAGCAAGGCATGTTTACGCGCTTCAACATTCCACGCGGTATTTATTCGGAGAAGACGTTGATGCAGTGTTTGAATCAGAATCGACACCATGGACACAATTTCCACTTTTCTATCACTATATTGGCGTCTAATGTCCATGTTGTCTCAGTGGTAGTACCCACACACTACAGTATGAAACTCCATCCTTTGCTCAAAGACATTCTTGGGTTTAAAACAGACTTACTCACTTCCTCACAGCAAGCGACTGCACCTTTGAATTTGAATGCCTTTACCTACAATATTCTACTGTATTGTAATATTGTACGTTATAATTATGTAGGGGGTATGAAAACAAACTATATGTGTGTGATTCCCTACACGGGGAAAGATTATGGAGATAGTATTCATCATGAATTCCAGAATGTCACTTATCTCCCTGTGAAAAGTCAACATGTGCAAGATATTGAAATCAAAATCATGTCGGATGATGGTCATCCCATCCCTATGACAGACGGACGGTCCTATGTAAAAATGCATCTTCGACGTCGCGCAATTAAGTAATTGTCTTTTCCCAAGCACATCAAGACACGATGACGAATCTCTTTTTAATCCGCAACCGAACAAATTTCTCTGGACGATTGTTTGGAAGAGGTTCATTTATGCAACGAGGTGGATGGAATAAAGTGATTGGACAGAAAACACGCATGATTAGACCACGTGTCACTGGTGTCAAGAAATCATCCATCCGTCTGTCCAAATCACTCAAAAAGAGAGTTCCCAGAAAACCATTTCGAAAACCACCTCGAAAACCATCTCGACAACCCTCTCGACAACCATCTCGAAAACCATCTCGAAAAGCATCGCGAAAAACATCGCAAAAAGGACTTGCACATACGGTACAGAAAACGTTGGGAAAATCGTTACGTACGACAGAGTTTCTCAATTCTGCGAAACAAGCTGTCACGGATGCTGTCAGCTCTACCGCACAAGAAGGAGTTGATCGTCTCAAAAAGGGTGTGAAAGCGCTCGCCAAACGCACCTTACAGACTGCTCCCGAACGTGTTGTAGAAGCTATTCAAAATAAAGTGAGTCGGAAACGCATCTTCACGGATGAAGAAGGGGATAGGGTGGAAGCACCTGCTTCTAAACGTCGCCGTGGTCACGTGGACATTGCCCATCATACGAAATAGGGGAAAGGAAGTTTGATGGGGCGTTATCGCGGAGGTGCTAAACAACGCATGCTCTTTTAAGAACTAAGCAATCTTAGGACATCAGTCCCATCAAGCATGGCGGAAACACCTGCATTATTAGATGCTCGTTACGATGTATTCCAAAGTGATAAAGTCGATGTCTCGAGTACTTCTCAGCATACGAGCGTTCTGACGCCAGTCAATGGATTGGAAAATCCCGGTACCATTCAATTCACAGTCCCTCGACTAGCAATTCATTGGATGGATGTATGCAATGCCTATTTTCGCGTGGAAGTACAACTCATGAAACATGATGCGGCTAAAGGAGCAGACGTGCCATGTGAGTCGTCAGACAAGGCGATTATTATCAACAATACGGCCCACTCCCTCTTTTCCGACATTACTATCCGCTTGAATGAACGCACCATTGAAGGAGGCAATGACTTGTATTATTTGAGAGCTTACCTTAGCAATCTTTTACAATACACCAACGATGTGAAGAATACACACATGGTCACACAAGGTTTTACTGTTCCTCAAGTGATTTATGACACGGAGTTTGATGCAGCGAGTAAGACGATGAAGTCTAAGGCAGTAGAGTTTACAGATAAAGAGAATGCACTCAATCAAGCCATTCTCAAACAATGGGCAGACCACAAATTTAAACGTACCTTTGACTTTCCCCTGAAATGTAATTTGTTCCAACAAGTGATTGCTCTGCCTCCAGGCATGCAACTGGATCTCATTTTCACCTTGAATAAACCGGAATATGCCATTTATGATATGGCACATGCTGCAGGGACGACCTCTACAAAGTACAGGTTCAAAATCACCTCTTTCCAATTGTATAAGCCCATGCTCACACCGAATGCAGAACTGCAATTGAAAACTGCGAATCGACGCAAGACAGAAGCCATTTATTATCGCTACAATGGCATGACCGTCCAACGACAAACGATTGAACGTGGAATACAAAAGAAGACGTTTTCCAATGTGGCTGCTCTATTGAGTCCTAAACTCATCTTTTTCGCTGTTGTTCCCAGTAACTCTTGGTTTGATCCATGAAGTCGTAAACTCTATTTTGAAAGGCATGGACTCTCTCAAGTCACCATGACCACCAATGGAGCCATCATGACAGGAGGAACCATCAATTGCAAAGATGACGTGATTGCCTACAGTCAATTCAATCGTGCGATTCAAGTCTATAACACGAATGAATCGTGTGGTATTGATTTAGAGAGTTTTACCAAATACTGTTACTTTATCGCCTTTGACTGTACCTTGGATAAACAAATCGATAGTGTTCAACCCACCAATACACGTCAATATGGACTGGAATTGCAATTTGAGAATACGACCACGCAAAATATGGATTTATTAATGTTTGTCATTCATGACGAACAATTCTCCGTCACACCGGAGAATGCTGTCATCTCCAGTGCGTATATCCCACCCGTTATTTAAGTGTTGGCGCGCATTGACATCATCATAAGACATGTTGAAGGAGCCCGAGTATCACGTTCCTCCTATCGCTTGGACACCTCTTTATTAACATCGTCTCATTAAAGCTCAGCGTTGGTTGAATGGGAGACTGGTTAAGCAACACAGAAATCGAAGGAATCATGCAGGGTATGAATCAATTACAAGAGAAACATTTACTCAATGCCTGCATGTGCGAAGATTATTTTCTCTGTGCTATTCAGTGTAGTTGTCAAACGTTTGCTCATCGCCTCCTCCAATCTTCTTACGTTCCCTTCCAAGGTGTGTTTCCTGCTGATCTACTTCCTGCTCATTCCCCGGAATCAAAGACACTTATTGTCAATAGTGATCGCTCTCATCAACCTGGCAGGCATTGGCTGGCCTTTTATCAAAATGCGGATCAACGCGTATGCGAATTCTTTGACTCTTATGGACTCACTTCATCTCACTATCCACATGTTACCGAGTGGTTATCGACAACACCTTATCCTTTAGACTATCGTCGCCCTCTGCGTATACAAGGTCCTAAAGCCTATTGTGGTGCTTACTGTATTTACTTTTTAAACCATCGCCCTTTTAACACATCTATGGATAAAACACTGACCTTCTGTCGAACGTTGGATGCTCACGAGAAAGATCAAGAACTCATTAAAACCTACTTGTCCTTCTATGATAAAATTGTCTATTCCCATTTGTATTCTACATTATCCCATGTTTTGAAGTCAATAAAGAAATGAATCATGTCAATGATTGTATTTTTATTTCAATGGAATCCTTGAACTTTTTTCAGACAGAGGTTAATACCACAAGGTTTTGTACATGAAACAGCGTTCAGTCACTCGTTATAGCACACTATACACAGAGCTTTTCCGTGCATGATGACTCATCATGCACGATATACAGTGACTGTTGAAGATATGTCTTGATCACAAAGGGGACAAGATGACGTTTCAAAGGGTACATAACACGTAGAACACATAACACTATGAGAACATGGTAAAGAGAGAAGGGACCGTTCCTGCTTAAAACATTTAACACAGTTCTGTTCACATAATAATTTAAATGTCTCTTCTAATTTCTTTCTAAAGTCACTTTTATGGGTAGAGTTACCTGACACATCAGTTGCAAATGTCACTTTTTTCACTCCAGATCGCGCCAATGTCATTGCATTGCAGTGTAGCATTGAGAAATCCTCTATCCACCTACGATCCAAATGGTGATTCATAGCATGCTCATCGAGATCCATTAGTCGATCAATTAATTCACCAGCGGTGATATTTTCACTGAGATTTGTTACAGTTTCTATAGCTTTGAACGAATATCCAAGGTCTCTTGCGACAACCCACGACGTTGGGATACTAGTCGCTGTCCGATTCATTGAGGGAATCTCCTTCGAATAGGGATTTGAGAATATCTTCCACCAACGATTCCGCTTCCGCAATCGATGACACGAGTCACAATCACACTTCCGTTGGAAAAGAAGGAACAGTGTAAATTACCTTTGCGTATTAACGTTCCGGGAAACAGCTCACGCTCGTTGGAAATCACTGATGTCGATGGCAACTGTTGAATGGTTTGCATGCGGTCCTTTGTATAGTTCCATTGACATTGAACTGTGCAAGATTTTGTGATTGGGTCGCTCACGTCCAATCCGTAGGGGGCGAGTAATTGGCGCATCTCTTTACAAATACGATCGTAGGTTTCCAGAGAGTGGTTGCTCAAAATTTGGATACACCCCCGTGGAAAATCTGTACAGTGACCGAAGAGTTCCATCTCCAATAGACTCGACAAGGGCGTGATGCTCGGTATGTGGCCAGAGGGAGTTGTGGTAACAATGTCTGCAGTGGTATTGCGGAGGATGCTCTGAGCTCCACCATGCGGTTGCAGATCCTTGACATCTTTGACAGCGGGGTGTAGATACCCTTCTTCATATAGGCGATGGTTGCCGTATGGAAGACTCTGATTGGGTAAATACCAACACCGCTTGTCCTCCCACATACTTAAGGCCTTCTTCACTTGCGTCACCGTTCTCATCTCGTGGTGTTGGGATTGGAGGAGGGTTTGTGACACTGTGGTAATTAAATGCTTTTCAAATGCGTCCACATAATTCTGATGTTTCACTTGACGCTTCTTCGCTTGACACACCCCCTTCATGCGACAGTCGTGGATTTCTTCCTCATGTCCTTTGAGGACAATGTAAGAGTACATCTTGGCACTCAAACATACAAACTCCTTCACCCTATCCCCCACACACTCATCCTTGAAACATTCCAAACGATTTGCATTCTCGGTACGTCTCTCTGGATGACTCACGGGATAATTTGAGGTATCGAGAACGCCTTTCGCCTCCGTATCAATAAAATTTGGGATGTTTTCAAACGAACGCAGCACTTCTTCGCGTGTATACCTGCTGCGGACTTTGAGGAAGAAGGAGTCTGTGTCCCCACCAATGAGTTCCACTGAGGTGCACGTCTTGTTGGCTTTCCACTGGTCAAACAGCTTGTACATAATAATCTTGCTGTTGTCCAGGATGCATTGCCCGATATAAATGGGCTTGTTCAAGTCCACCTTGGTCTTGCGCACATTCACCACCACGGCTTTGTCGCTGATGTTGAAGAAGGATTGACAATAGGGATGACGTGTCCATTTGCTAAACACATTCGGTGAACGTACAAAATAGTGCTTCCCATAGTAGTATATAGTGTGACATCCGGCGCGACGCTTTGCTTCGCTTCGCTTGCGCCGGATGTCACACTTTTGCGGGTTTTTTTCAAAAAATCAAAATTTCAAAAATTTCAAAAATTTAGGTAGACTTCAAATTTCACGTGGCCGAAGGCCGAAGGGCGAAAATTTAAGCGTTTTTAAAAATACCCAATTTTCAAATTTTCAAAATCTCAAATTTGAAAATTGCAATTTTCACCCTTAAAATCATGACCGTTCCAGGACACCGAAAAAATCATAAAAGTTGAGAATCTCAAATTTGAGAATTACAATTTTCTCGCTTAAATCATGACCGTTCCTGGCGTTCTTACAATTTATCTACTGCTTTGCACTCAGATGAACACTCAATTGTAGAGAACATCTGCTTCTCGCATTTATGAAGAAAAGGCATTTCAGTGTAAAGAGCTGTGACTTCCCACTCAAACATTTGAAAGGAATCAATGTATGAAAGAACAAACAGCTGCTGCACCCACTTAGACATTTGTAAGACGTGGAATATATAACCAGCAAATCCTACTCCGGCTGCAATGCCGTGAAACAATACACAACAACAATAATCGATATGGCTATTTCAAACAATTGTGCTGAAGACTTATTTAATTTAACAGTGTTTCTTGTCAGTGAAGGTTGTGTCAAAACGCTCTCGTTATATATTTCTCAAAAAGAGACAAGATCAATTTGAAGATAGAAGAAAACAATCGTTGTCAGGGAGGATGAAAAAATTACGGGAGGAATTGGAGAGGCATGAATTTACAGATACTTTGAGTGATTTCATAGAGCCAAATGGTGGAGAGAATAATACAATTGTAAACTTACACAAATTCTTGTTGCATGAAAAAAGAAACAATTCACTCAGTGTTATGTGTAAAATTTTTATCGGTAAGCACTATCTGCTCTCTGTTTGTGATAATGACAAGTCTTATTTTTATAGTCTCTTGAAGCAAAATCATATCAATTATTCACGCACCGTAGTTTCATTTGTTATGAAATTAGGTAAATTAGCAGACAAATTTCCTACGCTTTGTTGGGTGTCTGTTTCTCTTGTACTTTAAAAGTCACGACCTAACGTTATCGGAAGATTGACTTCATTGTGTAAAGCAATTATGTGTCATTCCAAATGATTCCATTCTTCTCCCAAACAATGGTACGTCATTTAGCGATAATACCGCGCTGACATATTCAATGGAATTTGGATGTTAAACTCCGCTATTGTTATTGCGATACGGCCGCACGACACTTTATTTTCAATGTTAGACCTATGCTATTTCATTATATTCTCTTGAATAATGGTGCGCCATTCAGCTAAAATACTGCGCCATTCAACTAATCAAATCAACGCGTTAACATTAAACGCGCTGTGAAGAAAATTTATCATTCTTGAAACCCCTCTGTTTTATATGCAATGTTATTTCCTCTTGCACATGTAAATACAATAGAGTGTTTCAACCAATGAAACCTTGTCCACCCGTGGACAGAAATCCCATTGTTTAGAAAACTTGTATCTGTCTGTTTTATATGCAATGCTATTTCCTGTTTTATGTGCAATGTTATTTCCTGTTGCACATGTAAATACAATAGAGTGTTTCAACCAATTAGAACGCGTCCACAGCGTGGACAGAAATCCCATTGTTTAAAAAACTTGTATCTGTCTGTTTTATATGCAATCCTATTTCCTGTTTTATATGCAATGTTATTTCCTGTTGCACATGTAAATACAATAGAGTGTTTCAACCAATTAGAACGCGTCCACAGCGTGGACAGAAATCCCATTGTTTAGAAAACTTGTATCTGTCTGTTTTATATGCAATGCTATTTCCTGTTTTATATGCAATGTTATTTCCTGTTGCACATGTAAATACAATAGAGTGTTTCAACCAATTAGAACGCGTCCACAGCGTGGACAAATTTACATGTATTTCAATGTATCCAAATTGAATGTATGCAAAGTGGATGTAACCAAATTGAAATATCCATGTGTTGTTTTTAATTTCTCATTTACGGGAATATGATAGAAACATTTTATCTTCTATAAAAATGAGAAACATTAGAGACTTCCAAAAAATATACGGCAAACAAAACCACGTCAAATTTCGATTTAAATGAGATTGCTAAGCAATTGGGAATAAAGAATTTTCACATATTGATGAGTAATGAATTACTATTGATCAAAGATGCACGAAACACTAACTCTACTAATAAAATGTAACAATGTAACGTTTTAATTTAGATTAAATTAAATCATTTCAAAATCGAATGAGTAGAAAGGAAAGACATCATTAGAGAACAGTTTTAAATCAATACCCCCTCCCTTCTGACTAAGTAGCAAGGAAAGTCATCATTGTGGAACAGTTTTAAATCAATACCCCCTCCCTTCTGTCTAAGTAGTAAGGAAAGACAACATTAGAGAACAGTTTTAAATCAATACCCCCTCCCTTCTGACTAAGTAGTAAGGAAAGACATCATTAGAGAACAGTCTTAAATCAATACCCCCTCCCTTCTGTCTTCTAGGGGGCGCTATAAGAAATTTTTTTTAATTATAAAATGAGCAACATAAAGGAGTTTTTTAAATTATATGGAACACAGACAACAACGAATTTTGATCTAAAGAAAATCGCACATCAATTGGGAATAAAGAATTTTCATGTCCTAATGAGAGGCGAATTACAATTGATCAAAAATAGGCCAACAGGAACCTTCAGTTCCCGGAACAAAGTTCAAACTGTAAATTTCATAACGAATCTTCACACTTCAGACCAAAAAGGCGTACATTGGTCAGCAGGTATTTTTAGTAAAAACGGAGATAATTATTATTTTGACTCATACGGACTTCCACCTACAAACGAAGTCAAAAAATTACTTGGCAATGGAATTTATAAGACATTTCAAATTCAAAAACCAGGAACTACATATTGCGGTCAATTATGTCTTTATGTTTTATTTAAATTACAGGAAGGAGTACCATTTCTAGATATTATGTTAGAATTGAACGAACCGTGGGTTCTATGGCTACGCCTAACAAGGGAATTTCATTCCCGAAACGTTAGTTCCAATAATAATGATAATTAAAAATCAGTTCGTTGTAATTCATTTTGATAAAATCGGCCTCTCATATTTTCATCATCTAAATCTTTGATTTCGTAAGTAATCGGATAAGTTTGATTTATTTTGAAAACTTCAAATATTTCTTTAGTCCAATAGCCAACAAAGCCTTTTTCAAATTTATTCTTATATTTAAATATTCTAACTCTATCACCAATTTTAAATTTCGGCTTAAGTTTCTGCATATTCGGATTACTCTCATTCGAATAATTATTCTCGAAAATTTTCTTTCGGATTAAATCAGGGTCGTCAGAAGCATTCTTTGGAGTTTCTTCAATACCAGAATGAACTTTATTATTGTACTCTTCTACAATTCCTGGTAATATCTTCAACCATTTCTGATTTCTTTGCTCAGTAAATTTCTTGAATAATTTATTTTTTAACGTCCGATTGAATCTTTCTATCACTACGGCCTTCCCTGCATTTTCAGTTGAATAAACAGTTTCAAATAGTGGCCTAACATTTCGATTGTAAAATTCCGATCCTTTATCAACAAACAATTTCCTTGGCTTTCTATTACTTTCTTTAAAGATTTCTTCAAACGCATATTTAACTGATAGACCACTTTTATTTTTTAAAGGTTTTACCCAAGCGTATCGTGTATATAAATCTATAACGGTCAATGCGTACATAAACCCTACTTCATTCGGCATATGAATAAGATCAGCACTCCAAATATCATCTTTATTAAATACTTTTACTTTCAATAGATATTTCGGCTTTCTGTATTCTTGATGAATTTCGGAGGCATAGCGTCCTAGGTCATTCGACATTTCAGACGCGTAGGTTCGAGCGTTGCTCTCAGACAGCTTTGCTGTCGATTCATTTAAACCCTGGCCGAATAATATTTTAGCTTGTAAAGCTTTCTTAACAAACATACTTTCAATTTTTTCTCTAAATGTAGGATTTTGAATACTATCTAATTCTTGAATCATCTTCTTATCAGCTGCATGTCGAGAACTTAGATCATGATTTCGATAATCTAAATCATGGCTGTAAGCTGCGGCATCTACTTTATTTATTGGTTCTTCACCTGGTTTCGGATTATTATTTTCATCTAGTCTTATATCTAATCGAGTTCCTGGACCGGTATATGAATGACCAGGAAGATGTTTTTCTTTCGAATATTTACTCCAAATAAATCCAGGAAAGTTTTCTAATGTTTTTTGTATGTCACCTCCAATATGCTGACAATTTGAGTTTTTATTTTTGTTTAATAGATAATTTAATAAATCTAAATTAGAAATTTTTAATTTAATTAAATTTTCGGAATTTGTAGAATTCATTTTAAAAGATAAAATAAATGTTTTACCTAATAGAACCAAAGGTTCTGAGGCTTTAGCCGATCGGACCAAAGGTTCTGAGGTTATTACCTTATTATACTAGGACTTAGATATATTCCAGAACCATCTTTAGTTTCTTTAATTTCAATTAAATCATCAACATTGTGGAGAATATTTTTAAGAACTCGTTTTCCTTCATCAACTAATTTTAATTTACTAATCAAATTATCTACTACTCCTTCACCCCTAGCAACTTTCTCCAACTCTCTATTATGTCGTTTTTGTTCTTCTAATGCTGCCTTCTCTGATTTATTTTTATTTACTGCTTGGACAATACCAGCTGTCCCACCTGCAACACTTCCTGCAGCTGCTATGCCACCTATTATTAGTGGAATTAATGGGAGAATCCCGCCATTCTTTTCTTCTTGTAATTGAATATTCTCTATCATTGGTTTACTTATGTAATACTTTTTTTGTTAATCGTAATAGTTTTAGGGGTATTTTTGTCAACAATATTACGTAATTTTAATTCAACAGTTTTATTATTATTATTACTTTTCGCTTGCGACATTTTTAATAAAAAAATTTTAAATTACGAAAAATTCTAATCAATTCTAGTTATGAAAAAATTTTAAGTTACCAAAATTTTTTAATCTATTCTAGTTACGAAACATTTTTAAGTTAAGAACTTTTAATCTATTCTAGTTACAAAAAAATTTTATTACTAATTACTAAAAAAATTTTAGGTTATCAAAAAATTAATTAATCGACGAAGTCTTGGGCTTTAGCCTTTCGGACCAAAGGTCCTAAGGTTACTAACCGATCCTAGCCATCTTTCCATTAAGAATTTCAATAGAATATTTTACATCTTCTAGCAATAAACCATAAGCCATCAATGAAGTTGTGGAATCTTTTTTTTCAATATTAATTGTTACATCACAACCAGTCTTGATAATATCTTCAGATTGTGCACTTAAATCGAAACAGAAAACAGGATATAAAT
Source organism: Prostheceraeus crozeri (assembly GCA_907163375.1). Classification (NCBI taxonomy): domain Eukaryota; kingdom Metazoa; phylum Platyhelminthes; order Polycladida; family Euryleptidae; genus Prostheceraeus; species Prostheceraeus crozeri. The sequence continues at coordinate 28,881 of CAJQUW010014087.1, read as the reverse complement.
GTCTCCAATCTCCAGGAGTTAATTGTGGTTCAACTCCAAATTCTATACAAAGATTTCGATAAGAATCACATCCTTCCATAAATTGATTATTGGTATCATCGAATCTTAATGGATCAATTGGATAACGGGTTTGATTTAATGAAACTTGTAAACTTCGAATTGTATTAATATGAAAAAGATTGTTGTTCTTATCAAAACTTGGAGAATTATTTCTTTGAAATGTTAGTAATAAATATCTTGGAGTATTTGAAGTTCTAGTAAAATGCCAGTTAAATCTCTGCTCTGAAAAAGTTACTGAACTAGCAGTTCTCTTTAGAAAATTTACTGGAATTGGTTTGTTAGTATTTAATCTTTTTGCAATAGCTGTTTCAATCTCTAAACTAGGAGTAATATGCTTAATCCACCATTCAAGTCTATCAATTTTTAAATATGCTTTTTTTCCAGTCTTACCATAAAAGATTAATTCATTATTTGCTGTGCGATGAATTATTAATTTAAATTTTAATTGATATGATATTTTATCATAATCTAAATATCCGAATAATGGAGACAATGACCAATTTACTGTTTGCTTACTTTTCTTGTTAAACTCACGTCTTTCTTTATATGCATCATTATTTGTTTTATTTAAATGTTTTGCAATATTTTCTACATCTTTCGCAATTCCTGCTGCATCTGTTCCAGCGTGAGTTAAATCATCAACAATTATACCATCATTTGTATCAGGAAACCAACCTTCCATTTCATACTTTTTATTATTTTCACCAATTGTTACAAATCTAAGCATTGTATCAATTACACCTGGAGAATCACTTATTGTTTCTATATTTTGAGTTGCAACATCTAAACGCATTTGTGTAAATAATCTTGGAAAGAAATTATTCTCTAGTGCAATATTATCGGTATCAGGTAATGGTGTTGTAAAACTGGCATCACTATATAAAGAATATTCACAGTGTAAAAATGAATCAGGTAGATATAAATAACTTTGTTGATTATCAACTTCAAAGATTAAATCTCCTCCAGTATTTACTCTACTGGAAGATCCGGGATTCATAGCAATTCTTATATAGTCATTCTTTTTTTGATTATAACTGACGAACGGAGGATCGTCTAATCTAAATTTATTTTCGATAAGCGAAGACATTTTTATAAAAAATAATTTGACTTTTTGTTTTTTCTCACACACAGAAAAAATTTTACTAAAAAATTTTACTAAAATAATTTTACTAAAAAAATTTTGCTAAGAAAATTTTGCTAAAATAATTTTGCTAAAAAAATTTTACTAAAATAATTTTACTAAAAAATATATTTTAGAATTTTGCTAGACCAGCTCCGCTACAGCTTTGCTGGTTAAACCGAAGGTTGCTACTCACGCCATTTCCTCTTATTTCTTCAATTGAACGTTTTATAGCTACGCCTGATTTCTTCTTATGTTTACTATCAGACGGAGCTCCGCTCCTCAAGGTTTCACCCCCTACAGCTATGTTAGCAATTTTATTTTTTGTTTCCTCTGAAAGTTTTTTTAAATTTTTTAGTTCTTCAGAATCATTCCTAAGTTTACGAATAGCTTCTAGTTGTTTTAATTCGTTTTGAGACTTAACAGCATTTGATATTGCACTAGCTGTACTACCTATAGCAGCTGCTCCTTTTGCAGCAGATGTAATCACATCTTTATTATTTTTAATTAAGTTAACGATACTACCAATACCAGAAAAGATGCCAGCCCCTTCTTTTTGGACGGCACCTGCGGTGCCTAGGAACTTTTGTGTTCCGATTGTTTCTACACTGTCATAATGGTAAACAGATTTCATAGATGGTTCATGAGCAATTTTTTGATTTGAAGCAAAATGTTTAAGATTGTGTTTATAAATTATAGGCATTTTTTAGGATTAAATTTGACTTTTGGGAAAAATATCTACGTGTTAAGATTTACGTTTGTGAATGGACAACAACTTCGAGATAACTTTATTAATTGACTGTTGTACTTTATCTATTGCGTCAAGCAGCGTGTGATGTACTTTAATTTCTTTTCTATTAACTTGCATTTTCTGCTGATTAATCTTCAATGCCGTTTTAAGTGCATTTAACTTAGTTTTAAGAATATCTAATTGTCTTTTAACAGCATCTAACTGTTCTTTATTTTCTTTAGAGTTTTCTTGTAAATTTTTCCTTAATTCATTTTCTAAATTGATTTTAAGAGTTTTCATTTTATCAACTCTTTGATTAAGCGAGTTTACTTCATTTATTAGTCTATTCATCTTTTTCATTTGTTGAGTAATTTTAGAACTTAATTCATAAACACTTTTTTGGAATGTAGTTTGTAACTGCTTTAATTTTTTTTTAATTCTTTCAGGTAGTTTTTCTATTTCATCTTCTAATTGTTCTTTTAACATTTTTATCTGATGTTTATTTTTAATGACTGCAGATTTTAAATTTATAGAAAGTAATATTAAAATTTTTGATTGTTCTGAAATCTTTTTAAAAAGTTTTGCTATATCTGCTTCTAGCTCTCTATCCTTTTTATCAAGTTTTAATAATTCTTCGTTTAATGATTTGTCATTAAGTTTTAGCAACTTTAATTCATTCATCAGTGGAACCAAAACATCGTTTATATATTTTTCTTTTAAGTCATTGATTTGTGTATCAACATATTGTTTATTTGTTAACTCTGTATTTTGTTGCGGAAGAATAGAAAGATGCAATGGACCAGATAAAACGTCTCCAGTTTTCATGATATAATTTTCTATCTCTATTTCTAATTCACGATTATTCGGGATATATGCACCTCCACCAACATTTGGTAACATCATTTTTTAACAATAAAAAAATAAAATTTTTCCAATAAAAATAAAAAAAATAAAATTTTTTCTAATAAAAATAAAAAAGTAAAATTTTTTCTAATAAAAATAAAAAAATGGAAAAACCAAATTTAAAAAAATTATATTCGTCCGCATCATCCTGTTCTTATTCGACGAGATCAACGGGATTTGAGAATAAATGTTTTGATAATAATAATAATAATCCATGTATAGATGTTAATATTTTATTTCAATTACAAGCCGAAATATTTAGAGATCAAACAAAAGGTTTACCTTCTATAGAAACTAATTATTGTATTTTTCCAGGTGATCCATTTATTAAATTTATGGAGATTGTAAGTAAATATAATGATGTAGCTTATGTTGAATTAAATAAAGAAAATATGGTTATAATAGGTCATAATAATGTTTTCGGTTTTATTAGAGCAGTTTTGCCGATTAGTAATACTGATTGGATAGAAACTAAAATTATTAATTATATTAATGTTAAAGAATTAGTTAAAAAATTAAAATCTTTTTCCAAAGAAAAAATTAGATTATTTGTTGATGAACAAAATCAATATAACATTCACATAGAGAGTAAAAAACATAATGAAGAATTAATATGTCAAGTTTATTATAGAGACACAATTTATAAACAAGAAACATTAGAAATGCCCCAAAGATATGATGATGATACGTATATAGGATTATATTCCAACTTAAATATTAATTTATTAAAATCTTATATAAATGGTTTAGCTCAACAAGAGAAAATTTATATGTGGACAACACCTTATACTATTAACAATGTCCATAATCATAATCATAATAAACGAACTGAAGGTTCTAGGGCTTTGCCCGATCTTAAAGAATCTTATGATAATAATGATGATAATATAGATGATGATAATATAAATGATGATTCTGAAACACCTGAAAAAGGTGTAAATGGTAAAAAAGACTATAAAAATATTAGTAATTATAAAAATTTATCTAAATTTCATTTTCTTACAATTGAAAATAATAATGATGGTATAGTTGAAGATACTGTTAGACAACTATGTGTCGGGTCTACGAAATTTAAATTAGGATTTACATCTAATCAATTTAAAATTGTATCATCTTTAATAAAAACTAAAAGTGATTCAGATTATGGTGGGGTTATTAAATTTTCCAAAATAAATCAAAGACCAATATTTTTCTCTATTATATTATTATCAGATAAAAGATGTAATTTGGAATTAGATATTCCAATAAGAGAATGGTATCCTATCAGGGAAGGGCATCCTATACCAAAAAGTGTAATTTATGATGTTGAAGAAACAATTTATGATGATGATGAAGAATCAATTTATGATGATGATGAAGAATCAATAGTTAGTGAAAATAAATTTAAATTATCTTTTGATAAAACATTATATGATGAAACTTAATATGATAAAACTTAATAGAAAATACCAAAATATTCGATAAATATATTTTCATATGTAATAAATTTTTAGATGTATTAAAATTTTACGATGTAATAAGTTTTTAGATGTAATAAGTTTTTAGATGTAATAAATTTTTAGATGTAATAAATTTTTAGATGTTATAAATTTTTTTGATGTTATAAAATTTTTAGATGTTATAAAATTTTTAGATGTAATAAAAAAATTATTATTCCCACGTGTCATCATCATCACTTAAATTACTCTCACAGATGATTGTTTGAAATATTTCAGCTTGAATATCTTCTCCGTTATAAGGTAACATAATTTCATTTTCATCAGGTGCTTGACGTTTAAGAATATTTATTTGACCAGAAAATTTTTTTCTTCAGTATTATTATTTTTATCAGGAATACTAATTCCAGTTTCTAAAGATCTTTTCCATGGTTTATTAACTGTAGTCGATAATGTTTTCCCCGAATATAATTTTAGAAAATATTCTACTTTTACTTTGTTTTGTGAATAACCTTTGAATGTTTTCTTTTCACTAAGTCTCCCTTGCTCATCTACAGTAATACAGTATTTTACTTTAGGTGCAATAAACATTGCAAAAATAATTCCTCCATTTCCATAATCATTTTTCCCTTGACACAATTCTCTTCCAACATATCCAGCCGCGTCTAATTTATTAAAGAGCTCATTGGAAATATATATTGAATCAGTATCTGTATAATGAATGTATTTTTCTTTGAAACCATTAATTTCTAAAATAAAGTTATTCATGATTCTTCTAGAGTGAGAAAGAATGAAAGAACCTAAGTGTGATGGCATGAATGACGTCTTCCCATCTTTTACAATATTAGTTTTGAGAAATTCATCATCTTCCATTTCTACTTTCGTTAAATATTGTTCATCATTTAATTTTTCATAATCTTTTACTTCTTGAGTGAAATTTTTTCTCAATGTATTCTCATTCCATAAATGATATTTAGTGGTTATATCTTTTTGCACAGTTTTGCCATATAGCGAATTCATCAATAATTTAATTAACTCATCACCTACAGTATTTCCTTCTGTTTTATATCTTTTTCTCAAATTAAAAAGTTCTTCAATATAATTTCGAAATGGTGAAACTTGATAATTTTTTTCATACATTATACCATCAGTAATATGTAAGATTTTTCCCCCACATCTAACAATTTCTTGTATGTCTACAGAAGTTAATACATCATAACATATACCATTTCTAAACCTGATTACTTTTACATGAGTATTATTATTTTGATTTTTAACTTTATCTTTTATAGGAACTGGTTGGAAAAACATATCATTCGGATATTGAAACACAACAGAGAATATTCCAGTTTTAGGTCTAAATGTTTGAGTATTAAATTTATATACTATTTCCCGCTCTTCTTCTTGACGAAATTTTCTAGCTGATTCAGCTTTAGAGTATTCTGAATTTTCATCATACATAGCTGATGGATATAAAGATGTTGCATCAAAAGCCATTAGAAATTCATTTTTTTGTTCAAGTAGTTGATTTGAAATTTTCTTACAAATTTCCGTTTTATCTCCTAAATCTCGATACTGTTTCATTAAATCTATTAAATTACTTCCAGGGGACAAAGCCCCACCAGCGTAGCGACCAAGGGACAAAGTCCCCCCAGCGCAGCGACCAGGTCAATACTGTTTTAATATTGGTAACAAGATGCTACAAAATGGCGATATGTATTTTCTTATATTTGCTGAAACTCTTCCACCTTTAACAGATTTTCTAATATAATTTCTAGCCTATAAATCTATATGAGAATGAATATTTATATTGTCATTTTGTACGCTTTTCATCCAACCGTTAAATGTTAAACCAGAGGATGTTAAATTAGTAGTTATATCTTCACCAACTAAATCTCGCATAACATTATTATATTTGTAGATACAAAAAGCTAAGGAAAGAATATCGTTAACTAAATATGGTCTCCATTCATTTTCTTTTTCTTTATAATTTTCATGTGTTATGTCTCCAATTTCATAATTTAATTTACACACATTCGTAGGAATTTTAAAATTCTCACACCATTTAGAAAGACTTGTTTTTACATGTTGATAACTACATTTCATTATAATAGTTTGAAGTGCTAATTTACCTGAAAGTGAATCTTTTTTCATATTGTTTTTAAATCTAAGAGATTTTTGAATATATCTACTAACACATTCAGTTGTATAAGGATTTTGTAATGAAGCAGTCAATATTCCTCTTGAAGTTTTAAGAGGCGGTTTAGATAATTTAAAATTAGCTTTTATCGGAAAATAGGAATCAAAACCTGATGAATTGTGAGCTATTAAAGTTACTCTCGAATAATTAAATTTTCCAAGAGTTTTAAAAAATTGATGGATCGGACATACGTCCTCTGGGTTTCCCCTGATTGGACATTCATCATCCTCAGTTCTCGTAAATATTTTCACACAATTTTGAAGTTTATTAAATTCTAATTCAGTTAAATTATTATACTCATTAATCTGTTTTTTAAGTTTTTTAATTTCATCTTCATCTTTTGATCGTTTAATTTTAATCATATCACTTAACAAATGTGTTTCTAATTCTTTCAATCTTTGTTTCGGTAAACAACATATAAATTTATTAAAATTAATAGCTCCTACAGCGTAAGGAATAGGATGAGCTGTTGAACAGTTAGGATCGGGAAAAGTTTCGAGATCCCAAATATATGTTGAACTATAGTCAATTCTTTTCTTTGTTATGATTTTATATGGACGCGTTGTTAGATTTTCATCATTAACTGTTTTATATATGGGTTTGAAATTATTTTCAATTTCTCTAATAGCTTTTAATTTATGAGATTTATTAATTAAACAATAGTGACCAATTGTTGAACCTGCGTGAAAATAATTGTAATAAACATAATTATGAAGCGTTTCAATTCCTCTAGGATTTAAATGACGATTGGCAGGACTATAATATTTAACACATTCTCCAAAATATTTATTGAATTGAGAAAATTTGCAGTTTGACATTACTCCTGTTCTAGATGTGGCTTTCTCTTTATATAAAAAGTTATTAAACATTTCTTTCATCATTTCTCCTTGTTCTTCATTAAAACCTCGTAAAACATTATAACATTTAATAAAACAAAAATCTTCAGAAGGAATATAACAATATTCACCGAAATATTCTTTGATTCTATATTTCATATTAATCCCTGCCCCTCTATGCGATCTTTGTACTAACTTCATTCCAAAATCTTCATATTTAATATCACCTGTAAAAATCCATTCGTTAGCATCGGATTTCTCATCCAGATTCGAAAACCATGTTTCAAATGATTTTTTATTATAGAAGGTTACGTAAAAATTTTGAATTATATTTTCCTGATCTTTAATAACTTTTCCAAGTAAATTAATAATTTTACCATTTGCTAAAAGTTTCCGCATATCATTTACTACATTAATAAAAGATACATTTTCATATTTAATTTCATTTGGATTAAATAAATTACATAAATCATCACCAAGTTCATCCTTAATTCTATCATCAAAAAAGATATCAGTAATAGGAGTTTCTAATATTTCTTTTGTTCCACTTTTCTGTTTTTTAGTATTACGTCTAATACTACGCCTAGTACGTTTCTGTTTTTTAATACGTTTACTACGTTTACTATGTTTAATTTGCGCATCAAACTCAGCAGTTTGTTTCTTGATTAATTCATCAATCCTAGACGTTTGTCCGAGAGACATTTCACGATTCATATTTTTTAAAAGAAAAAATTAATTTTTACATAGAACCTCGGTTCCGTTTTTGCATATACACAGGAATATGTAATTGATGTAATGTTTCTAATTCATGTGTTGTTAAATGTTCTTTCTTAACCAACCACCATAAATTATTATACGCCAAAAATACTCGGAAACTTCTTAAACAAAGTGGAAAGTCCTTTGTTTTAACACACGGTTTAATACCATGTTTTGTTTTATAATCTGTAACGAGCGCTACGTATTTATGATGATAATAAAATCTAACTTCTTTCTTCGAATTTACAGGATTTGTAGGATGACGATAATCTTTTAAAACTGGTACATGCTCTATCTTATAATCATTCAACATATTTTTTTTTATTTTTATTAACAAAAAATTTATAAGAAAAAATTATTCGTACACTCCGCGAAAATATTTTCTATAACTCTATCATGAATATTTTTATCAATATTAATTGTAATGAAGCCATAATCTTTTGACCAAGCATTGTTACACGATTGTTTAAATTCATCTTTATTTCTTACGCATAAATCTCTTAACAAATCACTTAAGTTTCTTGCATTTATTTCAAATAGTATAAATATATTTGCATTCTTTCTAATAACACTTCCGTCTAATGAATACATACTTTGTGTTAAATAAAAAACACTACAGTTATTATGTCTACCTCTTGTGAAATAATTTCTCTGAACTGACTTCTATCATTAACACAATCATCAAAAATTACACAATGTTTCATTGTTTTATCTAGTTTACTAGGATCTTGCATATTACCGCTATCATCTATTAATTGTATTTTTATATGCTTATTTTTATTGGTTTCAACTAACTGTTTATTTTTTGCTGCTTCTTCACACCACGAACTTATTTCTTCTTCATCTTCAGATTTTTCATATTCTTTGAATAATGAAGCAATTGCTGTTTTTTTAAGATTATTTTCAAATCCATATTTTAAAAATTGATAGACGGGTTGTTCTGCTGTTGTTGTATAAATTATAAGATTGTTATAATCCAAAAAATTTGGAGTCGTTAAAATTTTAAATAATAGATACGTTTTTCCACATCCTGATCTTCCACAAATAACTGACAAAACTTTATTAGATAAATTTGGATGATGATTAAATTTGAGTTTTTTTTATTAAATGGAGGTAGTTCACTCATTTTTTAATAAAAAAATTTATTTTTTTTTTGATTTTTTTTGATTTTTTGTTTCTAAAGAAGAAGAAGAAAATTAAACTTCTCTAGCTTCGCGTGGGAGTTTATACCTCCCGAACCAAAAGATCTATCATAATCTCTTCACCCCCAAAATTTATTTCTTGTCCTTTCTCATCAGTGATTCTAATGTTAATGTTGTTAATAGTTTTTCTTGTAATAGGGAAATATATTAATGTTTGGGGAAATACATTTAATCTATAACCAATGGGTACAGTAAAAGCTGGAAACTGAATATTAAATTTGACAATTTACCATTTATATATCCTCCTTCAATAATGTCACAATGCACAACAATTGAATTTATTTCAGTTATTTTTGGAATCTTCTCACCTAAATGATAACCTTGACTATAGGTTTGTTTATTAAATCCTAATAGCTTTGACAATGATCTATCATGATTAAAATCAACTTGATGATTTTCGTCTAAAGTAAGAGAAAATTTATTAACTGCCGGTTCAACTGCAAAATGTAATTGTTTCTTATCTTTAAATGATATACCTAAATGTCTCTTAATTTCATTTGATATTGATTCAACTTCGTAAGAACCAGGAAGAAAAGTTAGTATTTTCCATGTTTTGCCTTTATCAGTAGAATATCTAAATTGATCATTCACATCTTTGATAACGTTTTGAATCGTGTTAAATGTAGAGAAACTAGTCAATGCAATTTGATAATTTTTATTTTGTTCCAAATGTAGAATGGGTTCTAAATTACAAGTGTGTGATGAAGTAGTTGTTATAATTTTTAACGTCGTACTAAATTTTGATGAACCCAAAATCTCTGTCAAATTTTCTAAATGATTATTAATTTTGTCTAAATCTGCTGAACACATTTTTTAGTTAAAATTTTAAATAAATATTTTTTTATGAAATATTTTTTTTATAAAAAATTAAAAACAACAACATATTTCAGCTACATTTTTATAATCCTCTTCATTTAGAATCTTCTTTTCTAACAGTCTATTCAATATAGCATGAATTTCATTGAAACTAGAATTATGTCCTTCTTTTATTGCAGATATTAAAATATTTAATCTATTTAGTATTCTTGTGGATCATCTGGTAAAAATACAGTTGTTTCAGTTTTCTGTTTTTCAGATAAACCTTTTCCTACTTTAACCCCCGTTGATAATAAATTTTCTAATTGTTTATAACGTCTTAGAGATTTTACTGCACCAACTCTATCTAACATAGCTTTATATTTTATAAGATCTTCTACAGCATAATTATTTAAAGCTGCTCCTCTTAAAAGATTAACAAAATTTCTATCTAAATTAAAAGGAGATTTATCTGGTGAAAAAATTAAACCTCGAAAAGGTTGTGGAAATATTTCTTTTTGTCCGAGATAAAATCTAGGTATTATTTTTCCATCTATAAATGAAATAGAATGTTCAAATTGCATAGATTTTGGTAATTTCTTATTAATGTTTGATTCTAGTAATCCATAGTCATCTAATATAGTTTTGTGCTCTGGATCTGTTATATCAATTTGTTTATCATTATTTGTACTTTCTTTTTCAAGAGTTTTAAATGGTTTCATAGTTTTCTCAAAATCAGTTTTTAGTTGCTTGGTTTGCTGCATTTTTTCAAACATATCAGATTGAATACCAGCTTTTATCATTCTATGTTGAAGATGATTTTCTTTCATAATATTTCTTTGTTTTATTAACTCTTCCAATTGTTTTATTCTTTTAAAATTATCAGCTCTAATTTTATCCATTTTTAAAATATAATATTTGAATTTTGTGGTAACATTGGAATACAACAAAAACATTTTACTGAACAAATTATTTTTTTATTGCTTTGTTGTTTGACATCTTTTCGTTTAAAGTTTTCTCGTTTTAAGTTTTGTTTAATAAAGTTTTGTTTAATAAAGTTTTGCTTAAATTTTCGCTTAAAGTTTTTAGCTCTTCTAAAAAAATTTTGCCATTTTCTTCATTAGAAATTTTACCATCACTAGAAATTTTGCCATCCTGTCTATTCTTATCATCAACTTTTTCGGACTGTAATTGAAAGGTTTGATTTACTTCATTAGCTATTTGATCAAATTTTTCAATCTCATCTAACGTAATAACATTATCATCACATACTCTTTGAAAGTAGTAATGTAGTTTATCATAGACTTCTTTAATATGTAAATGCTTAGTTTTTAATGATTTCCGTTTCTTAGTTATTAAAGATTTATCTAACATTGTAACAAGTGAAGTTGCAAAAACACCCGTACCTGTTAAAGCAGTAGCAACTACTGGAATTACTAAAACACCTGAAGATATAACAATTGTTAAAGCACCTAGACTTATTGTTAAGAATATGCCAATTCCTTGTGTTACATTCTTAACTTGTGTCCATCTCTTTCTTAATTTTTTATAATGCTCTAATCTTAATAATAATTGAGATTCCTTATCTTTCATATACCCTACTCTATCTTTGTGTTTTTCTTTATTCATTTTTTCAATGTTAATCTTTTCAATGTCCATTAAAGTAGAACTACGTTCATATGATAACGAAGGATATATTCTTGAGGTTCCTTCCACTTTTGTTTCATCCACTTTTGTTTCTTCCATTTTTAAATGAATATTTTGAATAAATATTTTGAATACAATCTTCTGGTATATTGAGACTACGTGATATTTTGAGACAACTTAAATTTTCGTCTGCCTAAATTTTCAAAATTCTTAGACCACGTGATATTTTGAGACAACTTAACTTTTCGCCCTTCGGCCACGTGAAATTTGAAATCTACCTAAATTTTTGAAATTTTGATTTTTTTGAAAATTTTGAAAAACCCCGCAAAAGTGTGACATCCGGCGCAAGCGAAGCGAAGCAAAGCGAAGCGAAGCGTCGCGCCGGATGTCACACTATATACTACTTCCCATATTTCCGCACATTCTCCATCGTCTTGCCGTACAGTGCGTTCACCATCAACTTGTGGAGATTGCGGCGCATTTTTGTTGTTGCCTTGGCGCGTTCTTGCGTATGGTATTGAACATAGGGGCGAATATACGGTTCTATATTGAAGGAGATCCCGTAATGAACCTTGGTGATATGTAAGCCCTTCTCCACATAATACTTGAGAGCAGCGATATGTACCACATACTGTTTGCGATTCTCGTGCGTCATCATTAATTTGTCGGCTGAGTGAAAAGGTCGGTTCTCGTTCAACTCTTGCCATAGCTCTTGCATATAGGGAGACATGTCCTCCCATTTCGCCACCCTGCGGTAAGGAGCCAATGGTAAATCTTCCGTGGCATCTTGGACGTGTGGGGGATACTCCAAATCGACGCACAGTACATGACCCGTGGTGCCATTGACATTGTATCGTCTGACCCATTCGTCGTTGATGTCCACCAAGACCTCCGGTCGTACCCAGGCAAAACAATCCTTCGGCAAAGGTCCCATCATGGCCGCTCCGTATAAATTGTTAGCATCTACATAAAACAGGTGAGTGCCTTCTTCTGCTTGAGCGCGGTGCTGATTCACAAATGTCATCCCTCCACGAATCCCTGCTTCAAACACGCGGTACATATCCACTTCACGCAATTTCTCCAACTTGACCTGTGTCTTTTTAAAGAAAAATGAATAGGTCAAGCCAGGTGTGCCGAAATAGTGGATGGGGTCCAATGCAGACACGTCACGTATTTCACTTCGAAAGTGTTCGAAGATGTCTGCGAGCAAGGCTACATCCACTGTCAAATAATAGTAGATATAATCTTCAAACGTGCTGCACCCCGTCTCTGTCCACGCCTTTTGTGCCACAGCATACTCGTCCTCTTCCAACTCCTTCTCACTCAAATCATTGTAAAATGCTTCCTTCGGAGGCAATTGAGTCTCGTGGATACGATCCCAGCAGTCAAAGTATGTATAGGGAAAATATCCTTTCCGAATAGATGTGTGATCGCAATTCGGATAGACGTTGCTCAATATGTGATTTGAGTGAGGAAAGTCACTGATGGTCGTTGACAAATTGTTTAGAGAGTCTTTCAAAAACTGACATGAATCGATGAATCGGAGTTTATATATGGTATTGGTTTTCATGGGAAGAAAGATGGTCACTCCCAACGTCTTGTCTCCTGACACATAAATGGGCTCGATCCTATACTTGTGATCCAGCTTGGTAAACCCTTGTACAATCACCTGGTGACTGTCATACCCCTTCCAATTGTGAAACAAGATGTTTAATGTGGTCCGGGATTGACGTCGTCGCAGGTTACATGCATTGCACAGGGTTTGCAGATACTTGCCCGTGATATGATCGTGGTCTCGCACCTTTGTCGTAGGCCCATTCTTTTCACCTTGCTTCGGGGGTTTCACATCACATCCGCACATGTTACATTGAGCTGTCTGTTCATAGTCCCGCATATCAGCTTCTGTCGGCTTCATGTTACGCTTCGTCGCTTCCATGTGATCAAACATAGACCAGCTCACCTGTCTGATGTGTTTAATAAAGGCTGGAATACACTCGTCCCCCTTATGGACCACCACAGATTCTTTCATGTCCAGCGCCGGATGCCACACCACATAGGATCCCACATACGCTGCCGTATGCTTCTTGGACACGGTATCAATCATGCTCTCAATGTCCGCATACATCACAGCGAGGGGTTGAGTGGTTGTCGCGTGGTCGGTAAATTCGTGCGGTTTCGTATCTTCCGGAGTCGTTTCCATCTGGAAAAATCCTCCATTGCATTTGGCTTGATGTTCCAGACGTTCTTTGTGCGCCATGTCCTTTGTCTTTCCAAACTTTATACCCTTCTCGTAGAAATTGAATCGTAAACTACATAACTCACATGTTTCAAAACATTTCACTTGCGTTTGGCTCATGTTCCGATACCACATGCGAGCACATTTCTGAAAATCCGTCACGGGAAGAAAATGTCCAGACTGATCCTCCATATCGTACCGCGTCACCATCACCAGATGAACGATGCGTGTGTTCTCCTTCACAGCTTGACGGACCGGGTATAATTGACCCACAAATCCTTTACCGTCATGTACGTGGATACGAACAATGACATTGTTCTTCTTTTCGAACTCCTGAATATCCCGTGTATTCATCAACCCCTCTGACGTCATCATGGAAAAGTCTAGATGATAATACTGGTTCAAATTCAACTTGCGCACTGCAGGAAGATGATTCTGATAAATGTCATAGGATGTTTTGGTGCGGGAATCAATACGTCGAGGAATGCGATTGTCTTGGTAGGCAAGTGCATAGAGGACACTGTCTTGAAAACAATGTGATGCATACTTGTTGCGCTGAAACACACATATGCCTTTGCAGAGCTTGATATCTCGGTGAATAGGAATCGGTGCGCCCATGCGAAAATTAGGGAAGGAACTTGTTTGAACCAGTAACTCCAACACTTCCTTCACCGCAAATCCTGATCCGTCTTCTTGAAAGTCTTCAATAAATTCTTCAATCTTTGACACAATGTCACCGAACCATGTATCAAAGTTACGTGCTTGGACGCCTTCGTGAATGTATGAGGGTGTGGTGATGTCTCTCACTTTCTCTTCGCCCGTCGACATATCCATCTTGACAAACCTGAGACTCATACTCAGAAACACTTTCACATCCTCGTGGGGGTGTTGTTGCACAATGACACGATACAAATCCGCATACATTGAATTCAAATATGTCTTCCATTCATTCGTGGCTTGAGGAGGGGTAAATCGATAATTATGCCCACGACCGTCCATGATACGTTCTTCTTCCACAGCTGCGCCGCCCTCTTGCATGAACTCAAACAGGTAGGGACACAAATGCTCATCCCATCCTTCCGCTTCAGCATTCACCACTGCATCACAGTAGCGACACCGTCCCACACACGCATGCTTATGGTACGTCTCCACGTCGAAACTTCCGTCACAATCCAGACACAGCAAGTCATTGTCATCACCATAATTAAACGCGCGGCAATCGTGTTCGTCTCCATACCATTTACAGCATGTCCAACAATAGTTGCGACCCGTCTCCGCTGCTCCATGGGCAATACAGTCTTGAAACCGAGAGAAGGACTGACGGCAGAATTCACATGTGTACTGCATGGTTAGAATGAGAATGATTTTCTCTGACAGCGCCTTACTTATATACCCTGCTGTGACTCATCACACGTGCTCGGCGCCGCGTGCTCCGATTGGTGCTCCGTGCTCTTAGCCCAAGTGCGCCGATGCGTGGGCGTGTGCTCCGATGAAAGAGCAGGTCATGACCTTTCGTGAAAATGTCGTGGAAAGGGGCTAGACTGTCCTACATAGAAGTATTAAAATTACTTCTAAAGAAGGTTCTTTTGATCTAAAAGTTTTCTAGATCAATTTGGAAACATCCACTTGTTTCACTTGATTGATGAATAGCTTGAACAGCTAAGTGGTTTATGTAAATCCAAGTGCGAATTGAAGTTCTTGAAAACCCTTTCACACGTTTTTAATTGATAATGCCACACTCTGGAAGAATGAAATATTTGTACTCGTGTCTCTCATTAAACGCCAAGAGCGGTCGCTGTAGGGACTGAATTAGAGACTTCAAACAGTCCCACAAGAAAAAGAAAATTTTAGTGGCTCCATCTGCGTTTCATGCCCAATAAAAGAGGTCTCAAGTGTGAAGCACAAGCCAAGTCAATAGTCACAATTTTTAGCATGGAATATCTTCAGGTCATTTTTCATGCGAAAATGAATTTAAGGACAGGTGTTTAAGCTAAAAGTTAATCAAGATGTTGTGTTTGACGACAAAAAGTAACGGTTTGATCAATCTAGCTTCTTAAACAGTATGAATTGTATGACCTAGAGATCGTTCAACATCGCACTTATCGTCAGTACTTCTCAAGTTCTCACTTAGTCACAGAAAACACAAACAAATGTCATTTAGTCGAAAACCTCAGTCTGTTTCCCACTGGATTTATATGTCTTACATCTTGTCATCTTGTTATATTATCTTGTCTGACAAGATCACGGGTAGATTTCGACAGCTGTACAGTTTCGTACAGGGTGCTCGTGTGCGTCATTCTGTGAAACTTTCATTTTCGGTCTCGTGTTGGCGGCCCAACTATCTTTGGTCGGAGCCGGAGTCGACCGGAGCCGTGGTAGAGAGTCGGAGCCGAAGCAGTGGTAGCTGGACCACGGTTCCGATCAGACCTTACGTTTGCCAATTCGTCTCTATTTTCGGAATGCGCCTCCCACACGAGATTAGAGACAATTACAATTATTTGTGGAATAACAAATAACTTCTTGTAAATTTGCTTTGCCTAGGTGCTTTGATTGATTGAGCCTTGATTGATTCTTGATTGATTCTTTGCCTTTGATGGACAAGTTTTAAGATATGGGCGTATCTGTACATTGGAAAAGATTTCATCGAAAAAGTCAATCGTACAGCTATTACTCTCATTGATGATATAACAGCGTAGATCTCATGCAAAGTGCTGAGAAGCAACTGTATAAAAATAGTAAAACTTTATTGAAATGCGAATATTTTTCTACTAAGCAGCTTCTTAATAATTACGGATGTTTTAATTGATTTAATTAATTTCGAGGTTGCTTCCTGTAGCAGGGCCCCGCTTGCATTTCAGCGTTCAGGAGTAGGGGCCGAAACGCGAATCCTTACCCAAGTTCCTTCTTATGACCTCAGTTGCACATGTTTTCAATTAGGCAATCTGTTTTAGTTGTTCTTTCCTTTAGCCTGTAGGGAATGTCTTTGGAGTGATCAGATTCTTTTCACTTATCGCTGTCTTCTACTTCATCTTCCCCTCAATCAGAGCATTAAATTTCATTCTGACGCAATTCTGACATTTGTAAGCGACCAGACCTGTAGATTAAGATTCAGTCAATATGATAAATGTCGCAATAATTTATTTCACTGCCCAACACACAGTGCGGCAGACTGGCAGGAATTCTCATGTACGTTATGATTTTTTTCTTACTCTGCTTACATTTACACAGGATACCTACCATTTCAATATTACTAGCATTTGCATTTAAGTTTTATTCTCATTTTTCACATTGGTTTTACTTACTGTATAGTACGATTTGTTATTCAACCGTTATACGGTTAACGATTTGCCTCTGTCGCCAGATGGCAGGGACTTCCAATTTTTGAGATGAAACCCCCTGACTTTTAACAATTTATCATGCGGAAAATATTCATGGATATCTCTTTTAAGTAAAGTACCAATGCGCGTGTTTTCAGTATTTTGGTGTCGTGGGGTCAATTTTGTCCGCATGCCATTATTGTGCCACTATAATCAAGAAAGCATCACTGCATCATGTCATGTGCTGTTTTGTAATCAATCGGATGCTTTTGGGGAACAACATGTGCATGGACGACACGGTGAATGGGTGTGCACCGCGTATCAGCATAAATTAGGCCAAAGCCATATGCATCTGCTTATCTGTATGCACAAGCTTATCTGTATGGGCATCCCATCCGTTGCAATTAAGATGAACTGACAACCGCATAGAGATGCCACGCGGGCACCATTGGACGCCATCAATTGAAACAACGACGACGGACTTTGCAATTGACAACTTTGATGATGCATTGGGACCTCAGCATCGCATCGATCAGTTTGCCAACTCTGGAGACGACGGCATAGACGGCGATTAAGGTGAATCTGACATGTACAACTTGTCATTGACGATATCGAAGAGAATATCCTAAATAATCATTCTTTTGGCGAATCGTCTGACGATGAACTCGAAGATAGTGACTAAATAAATATAGGCTAATTCACCGCTGGCTCCTTCACGTCGTATTTGGCAGCAGTGTAGTTCCAGTGACATGCATCGAGGTCGAAGTGCAACAACAAATGTCATTTAAGTTCCTCCAGGAGTGAGGCAGGTATTCGACCGAAAGATGAACCAAGAGCATTTATGATGTTTATAAGCAGCTTTCGAATATCTTATCTACACGAACTCTCAGCGGAAAAGGTGTGTTATAACAGAATGCATCCGGAATCCAAGAAGATTTTGGATCAACGTTGCCAGAGTTGAAATGGAAGCATTTATCGGTCTAATGCTTTACGTGGGGACAATGAAAAAGGCAATGATAGGCCTATAGATAGACTTCAGAGTTATAATACGCTCGTATATGGTCTCATATAGTGTCTCTCGGACTGTCAGCCATTATCTCGTGTGACAGTGTCCGAACAACGGTTCAAGCAAATAAAAGAAGCACTCCATTTCGAAGATTCCAAAAGACGAAATCGAGATGACAAACTTGAAAAAGATTTTGATTCATCTTTGAGCTAATTACTTCTTAATTGAGACAATTCGTGGAACCAGCCTAAAGCCTGACTTGGGAATTGAGCAGTGAGCACATAAAGAAGTGGTCACAAGTTGTGAAAGCCATGGTACTGTTGACTGTTGTGAAGGTGTCTCTACCATGTACTTGAGCCACTGATCAACACGTACTCAAACAAGAAAACGAGGGAGAGAATGTGGAAGAGAAAAGGACAAGAAAGCATCAAATTTTCGTGATCGTGCAGCAAGTATATTTGCAGACAATTTACCAAAACTGAATGCGAAAGTTGCCTTATCGAGAAAAATAGAGATTAAATAAATTGAAAATAGTTCTGCTCATTTTTCATTAACCTATACGGAAACTTGTGAAGGTCAATAGTTGTAATTGCAAGCATATGTCAGATACAGCATTCTATAGAGGCTCGCATGCATGTACATTTGTATATGCAGTAGCTAGTTAATTATCAAACTTGCAATTAGAACATGTATTGCAGTTATATCATATGCATCTTATTCGCGTTTATTTTCATACATTGAGCAAATGTTATTATGTGATTAACACCTAAATCCCTTTTTAATTTGGACACCCACTAAATTAATTATTAACTGTGTTTCCTCTAAGGTCAACCTGTGCAAATTTGATTGCGAAGTGATCAAGCAAGTAAAAGTTCGTCAATAACACAATTTGGCCGATTCAATTATGGCACACTCAATTATTCCTTACCAAAATCGCACTTGACTAGGCCATATGAAGCACCTTATGCGATCGACACAGCTTAAGCAGTTGGATAAATAACAAAGGGTCAATCCGCACTCTTTGCATCATTTCATCATGAACATCTTTGCCGAACTTTTCTAGTTGCGTTATTGTTAGCTGACGGTCATGTTTGCACAATGATTTCTGAAAATTGGATTTGAATTGTTGAGATTTACATAGTACAAACATTGGCCCTTTTCGAGTTGCCAAATCGATGTGACTTTGGCAACTCGAAAAGGTGATAATTTGCAAAAATGTGTGCTTTTTACATGAACTTCGTCAAGGTCTCAGCGGAATTTTTAGTCGGTTAGAGCCCGCTTATTTTGGAAAAACCGGCAATTCTATGTTTGTAAACAAATTAGGAAATTGCACTCGCATGTAAGTTGTGATTAAGTTTCAACCAATATATTTAGTAAAAACATAATTTTAATATTCTGTTGTTTTACTGCATGTCGTTGCATCAATACTGTTTGAAATAACGCAATGCACGTGCTGGCTGTAGAATATTTCATGTTACAGAGTAAAAACTCTAGTGTTCTCTTAACATTCTATCTCCAGCAGTGTTGCGATTCTTGGCGTAGGGTAAAAAAAACGCGCAAGGTCGAAAAACACGCGCACATGTATTTCCTTACAAATAAGCCAAAATGGCAACTATGATCGCTAATATTTGATGAAACGAATTTTTACAAAGCTTAAATTTGCAGATCAGATAGTAAGAGCTTTGGTATTTTTCAGGACAAGTCAAATACACACGTGCCTTAAGTGGTAGATGCATACGAGCAGTGGGCCTATAGGCTATCCATTGAGTGAGATGTTAATGAACCTAAATGATCTTTGATAGGCTATACGTGTGGCTTATCTAGAAACTGCATGTAATTTGAAATTTTGATATTTTGATTTTGATATTTTAGAACCAAAGTTTTCTATTATCAAAAATTAAAAATAGAAGTCGAAAACTTAAAAAAACGCGCAAAATGGATAAAAATGGAAAAAAACACGCTTACACGCGCAAATTGTCAAAAAAACGCGCGCGCGTGTAAGCACGCGCGAATCGCAACACTGATCTCCAGTTTAGTTATTTTCATACAACCATGTTCAATTATCGGTTGGCTGGTTCATAAATCCTTTAAATCCTGCATTGGATCTTTCTCAATTTCCAGTTGCAACCAAATTCTTCTCATAAATCGTTTAGAGCAAAAGCCTATCTAACCAACCAAAATAATTTTGAGATTCAATTCTACATAACTTTCTCGAGTTTTCTCGCTTCTAGCAGAAGGAATTCTTGTTTAAAGTATTTCATTTGATAGACAAATAGAAGAGGCTAAACATGAAACCTTTCTGAATTTAAACAAGAATTCCTTCTGCTAGAAGCGAGAAAACTCGAGAAAGTTATGTAGAATTGAATCTCAAAATTATTTTGGCTGGTTACATAGGCTTTTCCTCTAAACGATTTATGAGAAGAATTTGGTTGCAACTGGAAATTGAGAAAGATCCAATGCAGGATTTAAAGGATTTATGAACCAGCCAACCGATAATTGAACATGGTTGTATGAAAATAACTAAACTGGAGATAGAATGTTAAGAGAACACTAGAGTTTTTACTCTGTAACATGAAATATTCTACAGCCAGCACGTGCATTGCGTTATTTCAAGCAGTATCGATGCAACGACATTCAGTAAAACAACAGAATATTAAAATTATGTTTTTACTAAATATATTGGTTGAAACTTAATCACAACTTACATGCGAGTGCAATTTCCTAATTTGTTTACAAACATAGAATTGCCGGTTTTTCCAAAATAAGCGGGCTCTAACCGACTAAAAATTCCGCTGAGACCTTGACGAAGTTCATGTAAAAAGCACACATTTTTGCAAATTATCACCTTTTCGAGTTGCCAAAGTCACATCGATTTGGCAACTCGAAAAGGGCCATTGAGCGCAAATGTTTGCATTGAAAATACATACATTTAGAAAATACCATTAAAGGAAAGCGTACAGGATTGATCACTGGATTGGTTTTACCACAGCCGCCCCTCGTGTAAATAATTAACATGCAGGCAGTTTTTCATCTCATGGGGTCAACTGACGCGCGATGTCCTTCCTGTACAGTCTGTGGTTATGAATGCATTTTTCAATTTCCAGAGATGTCTTGGCTTTTACTAAATTACCAACAATTAATTGTTTCTCAGTATTTTTGCAAAGCATTGAATATGTACGCATCTTTGTAGCGATCATTATGGTATGTACAATTAGACTAAACAAATTACTTTAGTGCATTTTAAATGATCAGATTTAGGTAAATGCACTTTCCTGACTTTACTACTTAGGTTTTGCGACCCAAATGTGAAACTTGCAAATCCAAATACGACATAGCAAAAGCAAATATCTTTATTCCAAACACAATGTAACTATTCCATACCAAACGTGACTATTCCAAACTAGATCTGACACCAATAATTCTAACCCAAATACGACCATTCCAAACCAAATCTGACACCTATTATTCCAAACCAAATGCGACAATTTTAATCCAAATCTGACATCTGACATGTGATCTAACTGGAACTCTGGATCATAGCGATAGAAAATAAGTCAATGATTATAGATCAAACATGACTTTTAAGAAGAAAAAAAATTGCATGATTGAAGTGTCAGATGAAAATATGTCGTACTCACGTCAGGGCTGTGGAGCCGGAGCCGGAGCCTTAAGGAGCCGATGGTTTTGGTCGGATCCGGAGCCGATTTATCACAAAGGCTCCGGCTCCGGCTCCGATAGTTTGAGCTTTGATATAAATCTAGAATTTTGAAAGTCATTAATTGGCATCATAAAAAAATTAAATCATTTGAAATCTAAAGATATGTCTTTTAAGTATACCAATGATCTGTCCTCCACGATATCTTTCTTTGCAGTTGCCGCCTCCTTTTGTATTATATTTATTATATATTTACACACATGTGTAATATTTTTTTATTGCATATGTTTCGTAAGACTAATTTCCATATTGACAACGTATTCTCCAAAATCCATTAATTTGAAGACTTGTTATATGCATGCTAACTAGATGATTGTAGATTCCTAGAGACAAGTCGCCAGTCATTTATGTACACATTTCCAGTTCAGTCAGCAAAGATAATATAGCTACATTTCTTGCGCAATGTCTTAAATCAAATAGGCTACGGTTACTATGTAGGCTATCGTCTATCGGTATGGCTACTGGCAGAAGCTACTGGCATCTGTGACAATGCCAATTTCCTTAGATTGTATTGTAGGCCCTTGTGCAGTCCCCCCACCTACATTTTTCAAAACAATCGATTATTCAATTTGATCAATTTTGATTGGAGGGATAACTCTTCACACTCACACGAATGACCTGACTACAAGTCCTCACATGGCTATAGCAATAAGCGACCCAGCCACTTCTAGTAGCGCCCTATTATTTTAAAGGTATCTCATTCACAATGAATTTCCTTTGACTTCAAAATTCAAAGGGTATATTTCAATGCGAAAAACCCGAAGGCAAATTACAATGTTGACTTGCTGACGAAGTTTGCGACCATGACATCGCAATTACCCACGTAGATTTTTACAACAGCACGGAATGCTTCATTCAAACCGGTGATGCTGAAACGGACATCCAATGGTGCTGCATCTTTTGACCAGAGAAAAAATGGGGGGTAGGACTGCACAAGAGCCGTATCGTGTAATAATATTTCCCCAAATGTCATAGACCTGTGGATTTCAAGAATTTTCATTATTATTTTTTCCGTCTGTCAACACTTTATGCTGATATCATGCTGACTTATATGTAAACAATAAAAAAAGACTGAGACGCTCTCAATAAAGTCGCCTTTTGACCTCCCTTTTCTATTGTCTGTGACATTAAACCGCACGTGCATTCGAAAGCTAGCAAAGTAGATGGGATTTCTGCTCGGTGCTCGCAGTCAAATTTTTATTATGCATAGCACCCTGCAACATACTGTGTGATACTCCGAGTTCAATTTCATCAGCCTAACCATCATCAGAGGAAGAGTGGTAATGTGTTATACATAAATTGAATATAATAATATACATGAATCATTGATGAATTATTTAGTGCAACTTTACGCCATAATGAAAAATACGAAATTAATGTAAGTTAGGCCTTAACTTATTAAGTATGCTGCATAGAATTACAAAACTTGTCCTAAATTAGATATTTTTAATTTTTTTAAGTATAATTTTCAATTGCACTGTCGTGCCTAAGCTATGGAGTCGAGTAGAGATCAGAAAACATTCGGTTGATAAGCATAGGCTTTTATTGGCTGAAAACAGAACTACGACTGTTGCGACAATTTGAAAAGTGACTACATAAAACAACATAGAGAGTTCATACTAATAGTACTGCTAAACAATCACAATGCACGACACTCACCCCCAGTCTATAAAGTTTGCATAGTATGCAAAAACAGTCACATGAATTTAGGTTGAGATTTTTCTAAACAGTCTCGACACTTGTATGGTATGGAAGACATGCAAACAGGTTACAGCAATCACAGCAGCAGTCGTTCAACAGGCTTTATTGTTCTTTGAGATAGGCGTAAAGGAATTTCGTTCGAGTGATCGTTATCAGGAGAGCTAGGGGAAGGAAGATCGGAATTAGAAAGAGAAGTTGATTCATTGTCAGCAATGTGGTCTATTGCATGAGGTCCACCTGCACTCGTCACTCGGTCAACTTCAGTAGGGACATTGAGATGAGAGCTAAACGAATTCGGAGATTGAGGATCGTAAAGCTAGGAGAATCGTGTTCCATATAATTCCATTGAATCTCTCACATTGTGAGTTGCCTCGTGGATTGTATGGAGTGGTTCTACTGGTGTTAATGCCTCGACTATTGAGAAAAGACCTTACTTCACTAGACATAAAAGAAGAGCCTCTATCGGAGTGCACATACGTTGGCAGGCCAAAGATTGAAAATAGTTGTGTCAAACATCGGATAACAGTGGAGCTATTCATATCGCGAGTTGGAAAGGCAAACGGAAAACGGGAGTATTCATCAATGATAGTGAGTATATATGTACTGGAAAACTCAGATCTTGGCAGAGGACCTTTGAAATCTATGCTTATTCTTTCATCGTAATGGGGAGGTCTCGCTTTGATGATGCTGGCTTTCAGTTGGCTTGTAGTAATCGGGGCTTTATTTTTGCGCAAACTTGGCAAGATTGTGTAATTCGGCGGACATATCATCAGCTGTATATGGCAAATTTCGGGCTCTAACAAAATACATGAAACAGGCGCTTGATGCCGGGGTGTATCATAAATTGCCATGTAGAGTTTTAGTTCCTGAAGATCGTTGGATTTCGTGGTTACAGAAGCGATCTGAACCTGGACAAAGCATCAGCCGCAATGTTTTGGCTGCCGGGTCGATAAATGATGTCGTAAGAATAGGACGACAACTCAAAACGCCAACGTTGAATCTTGTCATTTTTGATCTTGCCTCTTGTATTTGAGTTAAATACAAAAGACAGGGAACGCTGATCCGTAATCAGTCTTAGTCCGGGAGCCAGCGCAAAGATGTGCAGGGAACGAGGTAGTAAATTTTTCATGCTCAGACGAGTTTGCTATACAGAGAGGAGTTCAGATCACAACGTCTGCCGATGTCAGTCATTTGCACCTGTCTAGTACAGGCCCATGTTAACTCCCGAAAACTACCTCAAAATACATGAGAAGAGGTAGCATAAGTCCTCTATTCATGTACAAGCCAAAAGCTCAGCTGATTTATGAACAGAAAATAACAGACACGTAGGAATTTGGTAAAATCCTTAACAGACACCTCGAAGCACCGAGTCGAAATATACCGGTTTTGCAGTAATCGGAGGTAGAACAAAAGATTACAAAAGATAATAAGCGCAGTGCCTAGTATTTTTTCATGAAGACCCTAACAGACATCTAGCTAGTTGCATAATTGCAAACAGACACTTAAAACATGCGAAAATGCCCATTTTTCGATGAAACAATCAATTTGTTGATGAAAAATATTCCACGCTTCACATACATCATCAAAATGAAAGAACTGACCTTACATTGATATACTGCCTTTGGAATGGGTGTGACGAGCACACTTAAGAGCTTTTTATCGCTGTAAAACTAAATTTTGTATGACGTATTCGACTTTGAAAACGCATTTGCAAATGTTTAGAAAAATGTTCCATGATTGGTCCGTTTTTTAATCAGTAGTATAGTTTATTTACTGAATTGCAGTTATAGCTTACAAAACTTCAAATCATCTGATGAATTAAACAACTACCTCGTAATGTGCAAGTAAATTTTGCTATATTATTCAAACAAATAAGTAATTACATAACCTTAGGCATAATTTTTGTCAACATTGAGTATCAGAGAGGCAATAAACTCAAATGATGGCATCAAAATGAAAGAATAAACCATCATCCTCTTGATTGGTCTTCAATGGAATCGCCTGCAGCAGCTCTATGCATGCTCCCGCCTTTTGTAAGCTTTTTTTCACTTAGCACAGCTAAAATCCCGGACAAGGGCTCGGACAACAGGCAGGAATGGAAATTGCTGAACAGTGCACCAAACCATCACCAATTCCACTTGTGCAACAGTTTCATTTATTGTCAATTGCAGATACTTGAGCTGAATCAGGAGCAGCTAACTGTAAGGAAAAATTCATGTGGCAGAAATTTCAATTTTTTATTTGTGAATTTTCTTGATGTACGGCTTTACCAGAAACTGCATCTCAGTGAGAAGCACAGTCTAGTCATCTGAGATAAAAGCATGTTTTACTATTAAAGATCACAGACATTCGACATTCATCATTAAGGTTGTTGTTCTGATGTTATGATTAGATTGTATTCAGTTACATTAGCAAGCTCATGTATATTCGTGGCAAGAAGATCTCTACATTTCTCGGGACGTATTACGATGAAATGATGATCAGTTGCTTAGTAACCATCGGATGCCTGCAGCCATGGCATCGAGGGAACAAGAACACGATTTAACTCTTTCTACCGGATATTATTGGACTTTGTTTGGCTGTGTCAATATCTTAATTTCCCAGCAACACCGCTCTTGTTGTAGATATTTATAGTCTCAATTTGTTGTAGTCCGCAGCACGGGAAATAGAAATTACATTCGTATTGTCTCCACTTTAAATTACAGTAAACATACGCACTAGTACATATGTCTTCAGCACCATTTTCTTCTACAGAACATGCGAGTTGGACATTTTTTGTGATTCTTTCTATTCTTTTTGGACAATTGTCTGTCTATTTCCATGCGCAAACGTTCTCGTTTTTTGTACTCGCAAAAATGTGACATTTTGTGAGATATTTTCCTTCTAAATCTATGGTTTGTTTCTATGCACCTTAGATGAGCGTTTTGTCTCAATGCTAGGTATGTCTCTCACATTGGTCACAGGTACCTCATGTCAAATTTTCATTGTTGTATGTGCCATTTGCATGCGCAAGGTTCGTTTGTACCTAAAAGAAATGTGACATTTTTCTGACTTTCTCCTTTAAACTCTATGCGTTTTCTTCTGCCTATGCACCTTTGATGACGCGTTTGTCAATTACTAAGCTTCGTCACAATAGTCACAGGTTTAGACCTCCATGTCAATATTTGCTTGTTGTATCGTTGACATTTGTGCCATGCGCAAACGTCTCGTTTGACCTAAAAAATGTACATTATTTTCAGACTTCTCCTCTAAAATGTCTATTGCAGTTTGTCGCTCTTCCTATTGGCACCCTTTTAGATGACTGCTTTCGTTTGTCAATGTTTTTCTAGGCGATCTTCCACAATGTCATAGGTAACTCCTTGTAAAAATTGACATTGTTGTATCGTGGACAATTTGATGCGCAAAGTCTCGTTTGTACCAAAAATGAGACCATTTGTCGACTTCTCCTCTAAACTCGTATGCGTTTGTATTTCATATGCACCTTAGATGTCGGCGTGTTGTCATACTAAGATCGTCAAATAGTACAGGTACTCATGTCAAATTTTCATTGTTGTATCGTGACCATTTGCCATGCGCATAATCGTCTCGTTTCTACGCAAATAAGATGGGACATTTTCATGACTTCTCTCTAAACTGCTAGATGACGTGTTGTCTTCTATGCACCCTCTTAGAATGAGCGTTTGCGTTTTGTCAATGCTAGGGTGATTTCTCACATGGTCACAGGTACCTCCATGTTCAAATTTCAGTGTTGTATCGTGACATTGTTGCCGTATGCGCAAATCGTTCTGCGTTTGTACCAAAAAATGTGAATTTTCTGACTTCTCTCTAAATCTAGTGCGTTGTCTTCCTATGCATGTCACTTAGATGTCGCGCGTTTGTCAATGCTAAGCATTCTTCGCAATAGTCACAGTACTTCCATGTCAAAATTTCATTGTTGTATCGGACATTTGCCGATGCGCATAAACGTTCGTGTCTTGATCCAAAATATGAGACATTTTCTGGACTTCTCCTCTAAACTCTATGCGTTTGTGTTCCTATGCTACGCCCGCCTTAGGATGACGTCGTTTGGTTTTCGTTTGTCTCTGGAATGCTAAGCATCTTCAAAAGATAGTCATCAGGGTACACTCCATGTCAAATTTCACTGTTGTATCGTGAGCATTTGCCATGCGACGCAAACGTCTTACGTTTCTCTACGCAAAAGGTGACATTTTGTGACTTTTCGTTCTAAACCTCTATGCTTGTTTATTTTGGTCTTCTATGCATCCTTCGATGACGGGTTTGTCGCAATGTCTAGAGCTCATCGTCACATATTCACAGGTACCTCCATGTCAAATTTCATTGTTGTATCGTGACATTTGCCCTATGCGGAAACGTCTGCGTTTAGTACCAAAGAATGTGAGCATTTTGGTGACTTTTCGCTCTTAAACTCTATGCGTTTGTCTTCCTAGGAACCCGTAGAGACGCGTTTGTCAATGCTAGCATCTTCACAATAGTCACAGGTACCTACCATGTCAAAATTTCATTGTTGTATCGTGACATTTGCCGATGCGGAACGTGTCTCGCGTTAGTACAAAAAGGTGACATTTGTCTGACTTTTCCTAAAATCTCTATGAGTTTGTCTTCCTATGCTATCCTTTGATGACGCGTTTGTCAATGCTATAGTGCATTTTCTCAAATAGTCACTAGGTACACTACCTCCTCATTTGTGTGAAGTTTTTCGTTGCATGCTTGACGATTCCATTCTGAGGCATTCTCTGGTTTCCGTCCCAAAAAAACGGCGATGTCATAAAACAAAAAGATTGTGCTCTATCTGCAGAGAAAATCAGCAGCGATGACGTGCTCGGGTAGACAGGATTTTGTATCCTTACTCCCGTAACACTGGTAGAGAAGGCATTACGACTCCGATACAAGAGCTTGGACTTACGATTTACGGGATTTCTGAAACCTCTTGTTCGAATTTGATTGAAAGAGGCTCCTTGACTTGTCATTTTCAGCTTTGTGGTTTGGAAAGAGCCAGGGAGTATTTAAGGTTGTATACTATTATTATTGCTCTTATATAATGTACAAAGTTTAATGTTAGAGTTTGATATTGCATGAGAGATAGTTTGAATGTTGATATATTGCTTGTTGATCTGAGCAGGCGTTGTAATCAAGTTAAATGTAACTCTCCTATTGAATTGACTTATTCGAGGACATTTCAAAAATTTCAAATAATGCATGT